>OY855906.1:38242490-38799990 GCA_963693305.1 Meandrina meandrites
GAGATTGACAGGATTTCTATTGCCAATCAACACTTTGGTTGCGCACATTGGAAATAGCTATTGTATTGAACTCCTTTTGACTAGAAAAGATTTGCATAGAGAAACGATATTATTTCGACGGCGAAAAGAAAACACAAGTAAATAATATTAGGTTTAAGGTTGCTTGAGATACTCGGGAATACTATTAGAGTCATATCTTTCATTGTTTATAAACAAAAATCGACCTTTCACTTTAGCATTGCTTAGACCATTGACCAGTGACTTTACCGATCCTTCTAAAAATTCCAGTTAAGTTCGAAGCAATATTGTACATTACCATTTTCCTGTCTGAAGTCTTGAGAAGCTGCATTAAGTTGTGATCAAGTCCGTGAATTGTGGTCAAAACAAAAGATTGCATGACGAGCTAAAAATACTTCTTTCAATGAAGACGACAGACAATAAACTTGTAACAATAGAAAATAGCATTGGCCAATATCCTCTGACAATGAAGATTCGCAGCAGCTTTTAAGCATGTAAAACTAAGCGATTCAATCGATGAATAGCACAGATCTTTGAAAAATACCTACCTGTAGTTCATTGTGTAGTTTGCAAAAGGCTAGACAGGCTAAATGACGAGCGACGCGTGAAAATAACACTTCGGGATCGAGAACTGCTGACGCATTCCTATCCAGTGACGTTTTTATCGCCCACATCGAAAAGTATTCCCTTGACAAATTAAAACAGTCCCTTGAGAGTATACAAAAATGTGTGTCAGAGAGTGCCACAAATGATCCCAATTCTTACCATTTTCCTTGTAACCAAGCAAAATAGTCGAAAAAACGGTGGCGTTTAGGCATGCGACATTTTCACGGAATGGTTCTAAAATTAAAATCTGTGAGGAACTCTTTAGAACAATTCATTATTTGTAGAATTCCACTGGTGTTCTAGAAGAAAAAAGAAGAAACCTGGGCTCCTATACTAAAAACATGTAGTATCTCATTCTTTTACTGAACAATTCCATACAACAAGTTTGAAAAAAAGCTGGCCGCCTTTTTTTCAAGTTGTTCGCCATTGATGTCGAGTTCGGCACAGTCCATTCAATCCTCCAAAATTGCGAACTCCAAAAGGTCTGGGCATCTAAGTAAGACAAGATTTTTTATTTCACTTCACTTTGGTGCGAATATTTTTGAGACTTTGGACTTTTGGAGCATTTTTTGTGTCCAAATAGGCAAAGACTTTTTCCTTTTCTTTTTTCCTATTATATCTTTTGGGGCAAATCACCTATTAGAAGACACGGTTATCAGAGCGAAACTTGAAGACACTGGCTACCAAAACACGTTGCAAATAAAAAACCCACGGTATGGAGTCCGAGTAGGCCTGTCACGATTCTTATAACACTTTTAAATTTTCCTCGCTCTTGTACCTTCAGAAGCCGTTAACGTCGTAGTGCTTTCGATGTATGCAAACTATAACTACGATTGCCAATATCGATGTCGAAGTCTAAACGCCCGTAAATTCCACTTGGGAAGACATGTTGAATATTCTACAGCCGAGTAAACAAATGTCACGCTGGCAAGGTCTATTGATTTCATCAGAACCGGAACTGCGCTTCCGTGGACGTCCACATTTCTAAAAATAACTTATATGGAATTGACATATCCCGGCCAACGTCCTCAAAGTACCTCTCTGTCCCCTCATTTTCTCTTGTCTGGGCATTCCGTTTCGACTTAATTAAACGAAGCGATTTTATGAAAAGGCCAGTCAAGGCAGCCCAACGATATAATATATAGATTTAGGCAGGCCTAAAAGCGGAGCTCCCATTTATTATTTTTTGCTTGAATTTTAACGTTTTGATGTCCCTGCACTTTATTGGGTTCCCCACGAATGCACGGAGGCGCACATATCAAATTTTACTATAAATTATAACTTTTACTGTACACTAATAAACCTCTTAGAGCAAATCAGTGTAAAAAAGAACCTCGATGAAGGCAAGGAAATTTGTTTTGATTTACTTCAAAACAGTCAAGGCAACACAATCAACTCAAGGCAAAAAAAAAAAAAAAAAAAAAAAAACTACAGCGCGAAAAAAAGTCAACACGCGGCTAAAGAAAATGAGTTCACGCCAGAACAAAGAAAAACACGGCCGCAAAAAACAAAACCCTAGCAAATTCATTGGGAGGCGGTAATGCAAGTTATTTTAAAGCAGTTGTGGCAGTTTTTGATTTAGAAGTGGTGCTCGCTATCTAACAAGCGAACGATTTAGTTTGAGCCGTCTTGTTTTGGTTGCATGATTAACTATTCTGTTTTATCGTACACGTTGCTTAATACCTTAGAGAATTTTATGTAGAGAACTAAATCAATTTTTTCTTCGTTTCTGGTAAGCAAATGTGCGGCAGGAAAAGTCTGAACTCACTCACTCACCCAGGCACAGCTAACACGCAACGAAACCGGCGTAGAGAATACACTCACTGAAATAAATAATGCGAGCGAATAAAATAGAGCAGTTGGATAATAAATCGCGTAAATTGATTTTAGTGTGCAGTATCTTTGAGTAGTTTTACTAGTTTTGGTTTGGACTTGTTCATTTTGCGGGTTTTCCTCAGTATAAGCTAGTGTAAGTGTAGTTTGTAATATTTTGCAAAGGCGAAACGTGCTTGTACATGTAGCTCAATAATTTAATATTCTTTTCAAATGAAAATCCAAAAATGAACTTTATAGTTGACTCCACTATAAACTAAAACACAGCATTTGAAACCAAACATTTAATAGACAATGTCTGTATAACATGTACAAAAGTGATTAAAGCTAAGAGGTTTGAAAGCAGGGAATTTGTAAATATGTAAGCCTACGGAAAGATCTGAAAAATGATGCAACTTCGAATTCGTTTATAAATGACTGAAGTATAAATAGATTCTCACAATAAAAACAGACTTCAGCTTAGGGTATACATTACGTTTGTTACCTTATATTTGGAAAAGGCTTGTAAATTCTGCAGGGCAAAGCTTTCAAGCCAGCAGCATATTAAATCGGAAACGAACACGCCAGTTTCCATGTGAGCTTACTCCAACTCCAACTCAATCGACATATACATTATATGAATTATCAGCGAAGATTAATCTCGTCCTTTCTTTCGGTGTAGCTGTTAACAGTCTTTTATCCATCACTTCGTGAACTTGACCGGCTCTGAGCTCACTTTTAGTTCGGCTTAATGTCAACTGAATTAATCAACCGCAGAGCCGTAGACAGTTCTTCAACTCTCGCTGTTTTGACTTGTTGTCCGATAAATCATATTCAAGTCGGCAAACATTTCGGATGTTTACGCTAAGAGGCTATCCCTAAATCATTTGGCATAAGTTTCCCTGATGTAGATGAGTAAATAAAGCGAGAAATATTCACGAAGATCTATGTTTTCCACCAGCTTTGTTCGCCTTTTTCATTCAGCTTAAAAAGCGAACACGGTGCCACCCGTGCCACAGATTTTTGCCGCCTTTTCATACAATCGCGTCGTTTAAGTTAAAATGAAATGTCCAGATCATTTTAAACCTCTGAAGTAATGCAGAGTTCTTTTTTTTACGACAGGTAACTCAACTCTAAACGAACCGAATAGAACCGATTTGTTTTTGTGTCACTTTTTGCGTAAGAAGGACTCAAAATCAAGGACAAAGGCAAACGACAGGCAAACTCGTCCCCAGGCCTAATCCGTGCGTACGGGCGTACGGACGGACGGACGGACATGACGTCATAACCAAAATTTCTTGGCTCGATGGGTTTACCAATTATATAGGTATGGATGCTCCACCCGCGGGAGCTCCGCTATTATACATGCAATCGGAAATTACAATGGGTGCAATAGACCTGAATGTTTGTCCCGGTGTTTCCAAATTTTTATATTGGCCTACTAGCAAAAATCCAAAGCAAGATAGTATGAATACTCTCTTTACCAAAGACAGTGCTGGAAAAAGCATTCCAAAATTAGTAAAGTAACCGGTTTTAAGAGCGATATCTTGTGGAGATCTAGCTCTGCAAAGTCCGAAAAATTTGTATGAAAATTCGCAGACCGGCAAGCCGGTCAAATCCGGCTTGCCTTCAAAATTGGTTCCCGCTTGACAAAAATAGAACTCTGTTGTCATAGTCAACTTAACTTTTATTACGACACAAACATTTTGAAATGTGAACTCAGGACCTACATCTAATCCATGGAGATAATACCAAAGGCTGGCTCGCCGACGTATATTTATAGCCGTAATTTTTCAGGAAGACACGGACAATCATTAAGCTCAGCTATTAGCGACCTTATTATTGACCCTACCTCGTTAATAGACTTAATAAGGCCACCCCGTTATTACGGCCAAATTTTCATGGCCCGTTGGTGGCCGTATCATATTAACATTTTGTTCACCATGTTCTAAATTTTCACTCCTCTTTCCTCAGTGTAAAGCTATAGGAAAGGAAGGCAACTTGGCGATTAAAGGATTAAAATTGCTTCTCGGTTGGCAAAAATAGAACTTTTTTGTCATAGCTGTCAACTTAACGTTTAACGATGACTTACACAGACATTCTGAAATTCGAACTCACAGCCGGCATCTAATCCACGGAAAAAAAAAATATCAAAGGTCGGCTCGCCGACGTATAAATTATTTATAGCTTTAGTTTTTCAGGCAGACGAAGATAATATTTACCCAAAATTGAAAACAACATACGTGCAGGTAGGAAAATAATCCCTAGTTAAACGAGATTGCTTTTTCTGGAGAAATACCTCATTAAAAATGATGACAAAAGTGTTACAGAGCTTCTACGATTTAAAAATTTTGTTTGGGTGCGTGGGGAGAGAGACAGAGTGTGTGTGTGTGTGTTCTTTATTGTGTTCTTCTAGTCCTATGAAAACAAAATTTCCGAATGCAGCTCCTCGTTTCTCTGGTTATAATAAAATTGTTCTTTTCTCTTTTAATTCAGCCGAAAATTTTCGGTTTGGGAAAGAATTGGCTTGATCTCACGCCGTTTAAGCAGGTTTCCCTTATAATCCTGGAGGGTGATCAATGAAATAAGATTTAACACTGAAATTGATCCGAAGTGAGTTGCCTGACTCCCACTTGACCTACTAACAAGAATGCCACAGTGCTCAGTAGTGCTGGAAACAAATCCATCAGCAAACTGGCAATTTCCCAGTCCCACTAACCTTTTACCAAACTATGAGTTCCGCTCCATCAATGCAGGAAGGCAATGAAGACTGAGAGCTGACACACTTTTAATTTGGTACTTCACCAAAAGATGTTTTGCTCGTATGAAGGCTTGACAAGGTAAGTAGAGTGGAAAAATCTGTAATGAAGCATTTTTTCTTAATTGCTTTTCTAAGAAGCGCGTTTCTAAAACAAAAAGATATACTTTTTTAGATACCAGGATGTACTATTTGTTTCGTGAATTTACAGTATTGCAGGAGATTACTGACGTATAAACTTCCTTGCGTAAATTTTACATTATTTAGCAAATATTTTAGCAAATATTTTGTTGTACATTAAGACTGCAAATTTGAAGGATCGGTAAAATTATTTTATCATTTGGCCTCGATAGGATTAAGCTCGATTTCCGCTGCCGATTTCCGCCACTCTCTCAAGTTCAGCAACTGCAGGTGGACAAGTATATTAATAGGGCTTTGTCACGGATTTGAAATCCGTGACAAAATTTTTATTTCTGGTGTAGGAAACCTAAAAACAATGGGTCATTTTTATTAACAACTGCTATATTAGAGCACTGAAACTGATAACAAGCACCTTTAGCTGCGAAAGGCTTGGATGGAAATTGACTGCAAATTAAGGCTAAACTTGCTGACTTAAGTTGAGTTTTAACTTGAGTGCGTGTGTTCTTTATTGGGTTCTTCTAAACCGACTTAAGCTTGTGCTTCAGTTATCAACAAATGACTAAACTCTCCTTTCCTTTTTTTTTAAAAACCCTTGAACGTTGATAACTGAAGCACAAGCTTAAGTCGGTCAAACAAACTCTATCCAGTGTGTTCTGTCAAAGATTAGCTCTGTCAACACTGATAATATTTGATGCTGACAAAATAATGTGTTTTGACAGAAGGTGATCTTATTCACTGGGTCAGAAGTCAGTTCTTGAGCTTTCTCTGTTCTGATTCCGTTTTGCTGAACACGTACGGAATCGATTTATCTTAGAACACAATATCATCACAACAGGAAGCGATCGAAATGGAAGTTCCAAGGCCGTTCTCTATAATCCCCCCGACCCTGTTAAATAATTAAGCTAAACTGATTCTTTTGAAATCGTGTTTCTTTGGACAAGGAAACGTCACATTGTATAGAACTTTTTTGTCATAGCTGTCAACTTAACGTTAAACGACGACTTACACAAACATTCTGAAATTCGAACTCACAGCCGGCATCTAATCCACGAAAAAAAATATCAAAGGTCGGAGGAGAAGACGTAGATAATATTTACCCAAAATTGAAAACAACATACGTGCAGGTAGGAGCATAATCCCTAGTTAAACGAGATTGCTTTTCCTGGAGAAATACCTCATTAAAAATGATGACAAAAGTGTTTCAGAGCTTCTACGATTTAAAAATTTTGTTTGGGTGGGTGGGGAGAGAAAGAGAGAGTGTGTGTGTTCTTTATTGTGTTCTTCTAGTCCTATTAAAACAAAATTTCCGAATGCAGCTCCTTGTTTCTCTGGATTTAATAAAATTGTTCTTTTCTCTTTTAATTCAGCCGAAAATTTTCGGTTTAGGAAAGAATTGGCTTGATCTCACGCCGTTTAAGCAGGTTTCCCTTATAATCCTGGAGGGTGATCAATGGAATAAGATTTACTAACACTGTAATTGATCCGAAGTGAGTTGCCCGACTCCCATTTGACCTGCTAACAAGAATGCCACAGCGCTCAGTAGTGCAGAAAACAAATCCATCAGCAAACTGGCAATTTCCCAGTCCCACTAACCTTTTACCAAAATATGAGTTCCGCTCCATCAATGCAGGAAGGCAATGAAGAAAATAAATTTGCTCCCAAACAACTTGGCTTTCAGTTAAATCTGACTGAGAGCTGACACACTTTTAATTTGGTACGTCACCAAAAGATATTTTGCTCGTATGAAGGCTTGACAAGGTAAGTAGAGTGGAAAAATCTGTAATGAAGCATTTTTTCTTAATTGCTTTTCTAAGAAGCGTGTTTCTAAAACAAAAAGATATACTTTTTTAGATACCAGGATGTACTATTTTTTTGTGAATTTACAGTATTGCAGGAGATTACTGACGTATAAACTTCCTTGCGTAAATTTTGCATTATTTAGCAAATATTTTAGCAAATATTTTGTTGTACATTAAGACTGCAAATTTGAAGGATCGGTAAAATTATTTTATCATTTGGCCTCGATAGAATTAAGCTCGATTTCCGCGGCCGATTTCCGCCACTCTCTCCAGTTCAGCAACTGCAGGCAAATCAATGCAAATTCGTGACAAAATTTTTATTTCTGGCAGGAAACCTAAAAACAATGGGTCATTTTTATTAACAACTGCTATATTAGAGCACTGAAACTGATTTAAGCTGCGAAAGGCTTGGATGGAAATGGACTGCAAATTAAGGCTAAACTTTTCAAGTTTTTCCCGAGTGTAAAAGAAAAACAACAATATTTATAGCTTTAGTTTGATTTCTATCCGCAAATAAAGGTCCTGTCTTTTTCTTTAGATATTCGAAGAAAATGTTCTTCATGGGTTAAGTTGCCTAACACTAATTTCAGAACAGTTTAGACCAAAAAGCAGCGAAATCCACTGCAAGACCACTGAAAGACAAACCGATGAGAAGTGCCGGATTTTTTGTAGGGCTGTATCAGTAAATTATCTATCCACGTCAATATCAAGAACATTGTTTTGCTTGCACTATTGTCAACTTGGCGTTTAAAAAAGAATCTTCCCACTTCTGTGTTAGATGACACTAGGAACATGTTAATTCTCATAGCTGAAAGCGTTTATAGGAGAATTTTTGTCTGTACACATATTAGTTGTAATTCATTCACGTGTATTTTGAGTCGTTGCAATTTTTAGCATTTCTTTTAACTCAGTATAGAGCTACTGATTAAACAAGTTGTATAAAATCTGAAAAAGAACCGAATCGGCAGTGCATACCTCTAGATTCGAGGGCGAATTGGTTGCTGGTGAATTGGCATACAACATCAGCTCATTGTGCCGCGGTCCGTTCCGTACGTGTTCAGCAAAACGGAAGCTCAATAACTGGCTTCTGACCCAGTGTATGAGATCACCTTCTGTCAAAACACACTGTTTTATCAGCATCAAGTATTATCAGTGTTGACAGACGGAACACAGTGAATGAGAGGTGAATTTAATGCTCGTCGTTGTTATCGTGACCGGCTTAAGCTTGTGCTTCCAAGTTACTAAACTCTTCAAAACCCTTACTTTTCTTGGTTACGGATACTTTAAGGTAATTTCCCACTGAGCTTATATTAAAAACACAATCTAACAGTTTTAGATGACTCCATCAATCATACCATATTGTGCTCTTTAGTGACCTTAAGTTTTCTAGTCTTATCAAAACAAAATTAGCAAATCAGCTTCTTGTTTTGCTGGTTTTTTTTTATAACAATGTTCTTTTTTTGTTAATTCAGTCGTAAATTGTCGGTGCAGGAAAACAAAGCAACTCTGTAAAACTTAAAAGTTTCGTCCCTTTTGGTACAAGAGAAATTAATAAGAACGGTCTTTTTTCTCCAAGAAGCCAACAAACTGGAATAACTTACACAGAAATTTGGCTGACGGCCGAAATACAACCGATGAGAACTGGTGATTTAAAAACTGTAAGACCACTGGGCGACAAACCGATGAGGAGTACCGGATCTCTTCTAGACGGAGCTGGATCAGTAATTAATCTAAAATTATATAAATTTACGGCAGTAAATTTTACCCTTCGTGGCGGGAGATATGTCCAGAAATGAACGTATTTACGAAAATTACCAAATTTACAAAATTTTGCAAGGAACTAACAAAAATCACGAACATTGCGAAAATCGCGAGATTTTGCAAAAATCGCTATAGGAATATAAATGAGGTTGAAGGAGGGCCCTCAACGAAACTGCGAATTTTACGAAATCTGCGAAATTTGCGAAAATCGCGAAATTTTGCAAAAATCGCTATAGGAATATAAATGATGTTGAAGCGGGGCCCTCAACGAAACTGCGAATTTTACGAAATCTGCGAAAATTGCGAAAATCACGAAATTTTGCAAAAATCGTCAAAGAAGTGTAAATGAGTCTTCCACTGTTCATATACACCAAAAGTAACATAAACTTCACTTTCAAGGCACAACATATCACATCTCCACTCACTAGATGCTTCACCTCTAGATAAGATGAGCAAAAGCAATTTAACAAATGACATAAAGTATATTTATTTATTGCATGCAGTTGACTCTTTTGAGCATATCAATCATTCCATGAAGTCAGCAAGTTTTTTCTGCCTCTAAAACCCTGAATGTTGGAAGTAAAATTCTGTGATGTCTATAGTTGAAAATGAAGATATTTCTTAATAAAGTGTTGTATTAAATGTCACGCAATGCAGCTTAATAAAAATAAACACATTGCCATTGTTTTTTCATTGTTGAAACTTACATTGCTAGGCGTCCAGATCCAGTTCTGCTCACTGAAGTTGTTCAAAATATATAAGTTCAATTCTACATCCTTGTTGCTACTCCATGGACGAAAACAAAGTCTTGGCATGCATATAACAACAAAATTTAGGCATGATTTGACAGCTCAGATGCACATTTCTTGCTGGAGATACAAGGCTTTAAAAGTCTTCGCCGATGTTTTCTTTCGTCCTCTAACCAGCTTAACACCAGCTACCACACGACGATTATGACCAGACGCCAATGCATGGGGCACCTTTTAAAATTACACCAAAGGTTTCGTTGCTCCTTGGAATTGAAGAAACTAGGGCATCTAAAAGGATGCGGTGGTGCGGATCGATAATTCGCATAATTCGGAGATTTCCGTATCTTCAGAGCATTTTCCGCATAAAACAGAAAAACTTGCTTCATATTAATGATGAAGCAGCTGCTCACCATCCTCACAAACAGAAATTTCGAAGAAATTGATTATTTTGAGACAGTTTTCCCCGTAAAATTGTGACGAAAACACGCCACTTCGATTGTAAACAATTTTTAACCTCCAGGCGTTCCACGCGTGTTGTCGTGATGGGCCTGAGCACCAGTTTTGTTTTAACGCTGATTTCTATTGGACGAAAAGCACTACCATTTCAGCGAATGGCAGTAGTTGATAAGAACCTGCATTGAAAACTCCAATCGCTATCTCAATGGATGAACGTGTCGTCGAAGAGACCAAGAGGAAGAAAGATTCGCACTTGGCTGTACACTTAACAGCAGCGAGCTTCAGACCACGAAGCTGCCTAGCAAAGAAGGAGGTATATTCATTTGTAGCACGCTTGTTTCGGCTCATGAATTAAAGAACGAGGTATATTCATGTGTAGCGTGCTTGTTTTGGCCGATGGTTTAAAGAACGAGGAATATTCATTTGTAGCGCGCTTGTTTCGGCTCATGGATTAAATAACGAGGTATATTCATGTGTAGTATGCTTGTTTTGGCCGATGGTTTAAAGAACGAGGTATATTGATGTGGAGCGCTCTTGTTCCTTTAAAGAACGAGGTATATTCATGTCGAACGAGGTATGTTCTTTTGAAGCGCGTTTGTTTCGGCTCATGGATTAAAGAACGAGGTATATTGGTGTGTAGCGCGCTTGTTCCTTAAAGAACGAGGTATATTCATGTCGCATGAGCGCGGTAGCGAAAAATCGTTAAAATCGTTAAATTTGTAAATTCTGCAATTTTCGCATCGCCGCAACTAACAAACGTAAAATTTGTAAAATTCGCAACTGGGTTCACTTCTGGACATAAGTGCGTGGCGGCTGGAAAAATACAGCACTGTGATTGATCAATCGTGGGTAAAGTTCACACTCGCAAGTTAAAATTTTCGTGTCCTTATTGGTTTTGACTGGTATTATGATATTCACGCTCTAAATTTCGCGATGTTTTCGATGAGTTATAAGATCTTCAGCAGTAATTAAACTTGACCAAGAAAGAAAAACCAAAAGCACACTGGTTGTCTTACAAAATACTCCAGATTGTCGGAGTTAACCGAGGCTCAGTTAACCAAACAACAACCTCGATTCCCCAGACATGTCAGAAATTGTTACGACTTGCGGAGACTGTACTTTACTTTTTGTCTCTGGCGGTTTTACCAGTTAAAGTTTATTGGAGTATTAAACAAAGACGAAAGTAGGGAGTGTTCGTATTGATCTTTCATCAAAAAGGGAGCTCAATTCTGGATTTTATTGTGAACTAGAAAAAAAAACGAGACAAAATGTCGACGTAGACTCAGGACAACTCGGATTAATACTTATCCGTGGATTATAATAATAGATTATAATAGGGTTATTCGATAATAGATTATTATAATCCAGTAATGGATGATCATAATTTAGTAATAGATAAAGGCATGCACGACAAAAAATTGAAAGGATTAGATTATTATTAAATTACTATTATTAGATTATTATTATTATTTGATCCAACTCAGAAAGGCTAAGTCTTTCAGAAATAACTAGAGAGAATTCACGGATTTCCTTTGATGACGTGCGCACTGACATCCCTTTCACTTTGTTATCTTTTATGTTACTCTAGATCTCGGTTCTATTCTACATTAATCATGGCCCTGCAGAAAAGTCAGTTGCAACTGTATTGCCAGAAGAGCTAAAACAACTGCCGACTTCTGCTACTAAAACATCATAACCATTAACCATTGTACAAATTGTTGCTGCCAAGTCTGTGTCATGTGAACGAATTATTTCCACAGCTTACATAGTTACGTAACTCGATAGATACCTTTATTTAAAATATTGTAGCTCATTTAATAAATTGCCAACAGTTACTGTTATCAGCAGACGCCCTAAGTTAAATATTCTTAATTAAATTCTCAACCTCGGATATTGCATTTCTAACTTTGTGATTGGACCTTATATGGGAAAAGAGTGCGGCAAGTGCCGCTCAGCTTAAAATTTTCCTGCGGGAAGCGAACGTTCCGTCAGAAAAATGGCAAATTTGGCGAGCTCTATAGGCTTATACAAGAAATAACCGACAGTGCGTTCCCTAAAACCACACAAATGCCACAAAAATGCCATAGTAGACTCAAATACGTAAAACTGAAAGGATTGATGCGAAATGCTTAAACTTGTAAATGTGCAACAAGAGCGATTGAACGAAGAAGAAAAGCAGCAAATAATTTACGGGAAGACCAGAAAACTGACACAATTTCATTCGGTGTTCGATGTAAAATTAGGCTCAGCACTTCAGTTAAGTTTGTTATCTTTCAATCTTGATCTTTTTCTTTTATACTTCAATAAATTTCATCGACTCTGCACAAGGCGTATAATTTCCAGAAAAGCTATTGCTTCGGATCTTCCCGTATAAAACCCTAATTGTTGTCATCGATTGTCACAATTTTCCAGGATGAAAAGACGATTTACGAGGAGATTGTCCGAGGAAAATCTTCAGAAGAAAACTCTCTCGCTCGCTTTCCTCACGTGTTTCATTCAACTCAAGAAGTGATAGTCTCCTTCGCAGCCGTTGTTTGGGCTCGTCACGCAACGCTACCTCCCCCACCAACGGCTGTTTAAATCAGAACCACATTCCTTTCCTTTTGTTTTGACCCCAGTTGCTTTGACACCTATCGGCAAAAACGTGACAATTGCTGTTAACCGAATAGCTGTTCTATTGTTTAAAATCTTGTGCTTAGATTCTTGTTGTACTTGGCATTAATTGTTTTGGAAATCAGGTTTCGTATCAGACGTGTTTTATTTAGGTAAATGTTCAGTCTTTTATTCGATGTCTGGTGTATGTCAAATTCAAAAGGCGGCAAACTGCAGTCCGTTTGACGTTGCCGACGCTAGGGTCACGATAAGACACAACTTTTGATTGGTTTATTCGGCGAGTTTTGGCGCGACTGGCTCAGAAAAATGTGAGGGGCTAAACTGCGGAAAGGAATG
Source organism: Meandrina meandrites (assembly GCA_963693305.1). NCBI lineage: Eukaryota > Metazoa > Cnidaria > Anthozoa > Scleractinia > Meandrinidae > Meandrina > Meandrina meandrites. Next base: position 38,255,540 of record OY855906.1, read on the forward strand.
TGGTTCTGGTTTAAGCAGCCGTTGGTGGGGGAGGGAACGTTGCGTGACCAAACAACGGCTGCGAAGGAGACTAAAGAAGTGAATTTTCCCGCCTCCTCATACTTTCACTTCGTTTACATCAAAATGAAATGTCCAGTTGATTTATACTAAAGAAGAATTTAATAAAACAGTTATTCCATTCGCCCTTGTTGGATACGAGTGGTTATAGCCAACTCGGCGCTTCAACCCAAACAACGGCTGCGAAGGAGACTAATGGAATAATTGTTAAATATAAATTTAAAAAGATTCTTGTATTTAGATTCAAGCAAAAGGGTCCAAGAATGCATACGATATTGATAAGGACGCCTTAGATCGTTAAAAAATCCTAGGTAGGAATAATATTAATGCTACACAGTTAATAGGAATCCTATGAAGGTTTAATATTTATCAGATTAATATCAATATTAATATTAATCAGATTAATATTAATCTAACCGAAGGTTAACATTAATCCTAATTGATTAAGGCACGGCTCAAACCTCAGTAATGGATTTTAATAATCTATGACTGGAATACAATAATCCACTACTAGATTATAATAATCATTAGGATTAATATTTATTCGATTAATATTAATCCAAGTTGTCCTGTAGACTGAAGCCAGACTTTCATCCGTAATGTATCATGTTGACAGTCTGATGTCGATTGTCGATTGTCTTCATAACGTCACAGTCCGTTGTAAACCCGTAAAGGTGAGTGGCAAACGAGAACACAATGTTGCGGACACATTATGACGGACACAAATGTTTCCCTTTTTTGCCCGCGCGGGCAACATTTGTTGCGGACACAAAAATGTTTCTGATTTCTTTCAGAAACATTTTGCGTCCGCAACAAATGTTTCCCCGTTTGCTCGCCCTATAAAAAATCATGAGCAACAATGTGTCCGCCACAATGTGTCTTCGTTTGCCACCACTTAAGACACGGTCCAGGGGCGTAGCTACGTTTACGCACATACGCACGTAAGTAACTGAAAAACTCGAAAATTAAAAAGAAAATAGCTATAATTTGTGTACAAGTATTACGCTATCCGTGATACTTGTTTATAAACATAAGGAATTACAATTAGGTCATTCTGAGATTGTAGGGAAAAAGACAGAAGTTTAGCCCTGTGGTTGTAATTGGAAACTGGCTGAATTTACAACGAAGCTGCTATTTGATATCAAAAGAATGCTAACACTTACAACATACCCTCACCATTACACTCATATCATGAACAAAATTGAGAGGACGGGAGGGGTAAGGGCTTGGAGGGGGATTTGGAAAGTTGTGTGTACTTCCGAAAAAATCCTGGCTTACTTCATGCGCAATTGCAATGAAAATCCCATTTTAATTTGATAACGATTTCGTAAATATTGATATTGCAATTATTTTCTGTTTGCTGACAGATGGCGCAAAAACAAAACTAGCCAATAAAATGAAAAATGAAAGTACCTGTACTCGTTATAGCCAATTGTTCACTGCTAGATGAAAGGTACAAAACATTTTAAAACGGAAATGACATAAGCTATAATTTAAGGTGGGGGTATACGTGAATTTGAGTGAAATTTTAAGAGGTTTAAAGAAGGGATAGAAGAAAGAAAATAATTTTTGGAACACCACCAGACAGTTGACCCCAACGCAAGAGCACCCCAGGTTGTTAGGGAACTGTTTGGGTGTCCATATACTAATTTTTAACTTCAAATTCTAATTTTAAAATCACATTAAATCTTTAATATTTCTAATTTCTTCAAATTTTACTAATCATTTGAGAAAAACTATATCTTTCCAAACATCCCCAAAAATCCCCCAAAAATTTACAAAACACCGCTAAACAAAGCTTTGTGAAACGCGTTACTTGAAACGCGGACGAGATATTCGCATTAAACCAAGTTTAACGGTGGAAAAACAGGCTTCAGGTGTACCCCCGCCTTAAGAATAATGCAAGAATATTTTCAGTCTAAGATCGGCAGAAAAATACAAATTTTCAGCCTGGGCCAGAAAAATAACATTGTTGTAAAAAAAAGAGTATATTATACTTCGTTTAATTGAGGATTTTCATTGAAACTTAGAAAAAGTACTTTGTTTTCAGCAGAAGTTATTAAAAGCGATGGAGAGCCAGACTGTGTTTTTCCACGTCAATATCAAGACAATTTTTTGTCTTGCACTATTATCAACTCTGTCCAACTTGGCGTTTACCCAGAATCTCGCCACTTCTGTGTTAGATGACACTAGGAACGTGTTAATGTCTTTTTCGTCTGGTGCTAGTTCGCCAGGTGAGTACTCTGCATGTTCACATTATGAGAGAGCGGGGAAATGCTTCTAATGACCCTAAGCTTATAATAATTATCTTTTGACTTGTTGTGTAATGAAGCGTTTAACGTTTATTCATTCATGTAATACATTTTGATTTACAATACCCTCACGCGCCTTCCAAGCTATTTTTAACATAGATCTCCCAAAGCAAATTGCGCCCGCACTTCCTAACCCACATAAGAGTGTAGACCGTGGGGAAATGTGGTCGCTTTGTTTAACAATAAAAAATAAACCAAACTTTTGACAGCTGAAAGAGTTATGAGATTAGTTAATGTTTATTTACTGAAACAAATTTAGCACATAATTAAAGCCGATAATAAGGATAGGACAATGACAGTTAAACTCTCCTGGATATCGATGTACATGCATGCAGCAGCCAGAAGGAATGGACCATTAGAAATAACCGGAAGGTGGGAAGGGGTAAAAAACTTTCGGTGCAGGAATTTTTTTAAGGTTACTGTAGACCTTCAGGGTAAAAAAAAGTCTTTGCTTACTCTAAAGCTACAAATAACCCTAGTCACGCTAACGCTACAGCAGCAGTACCTACATATTTCAACCTGCCGGATCACTCTATTAAAGACATGAAACTCATTCCTCTCGAACTTCAACCAACGAACAATGCTTCTCGTAGAAAAGCTAGAGAAGCCTATTTTATAGAAAAAGGTCAAACACTCACACCACATGGCATCAATCGACGGAATGAACATTAACTAGTCAACTAATTTTATTGTATTTTCATTTTTATTTTCATCTTTTATATATTTGCATGTTATTCCAATTTTTCTTATATTTTGTTTTGGCTATTCTGGTATTTTTTACATTTTTCAGCGTTATAAATAGTTATATATCTTATTTCATTATATCTACATGTAGTTAAACATTAACTGCCATTGTATGTATATCCCTATTCAAATTTTAGAGCCGTTAGTTTCACATTGTACTGGCCCTGAAGAAGACTAGCTCTACTAGTTGAAATATTGGCCAATAAATTTTGCCCTTTTGCCGTAGTACCAGCCTTGCAATCAATTTGGTTTTATCTAGACTTAACGTGACGTCTGGTACGAGTATTTCTTTTACAAGAGATCCGGCAACAGACAAGTCTAGTAGTTTTATTCTTCGTTGCGTGGTCCTCTGCATCCAAACGTTTTTTTTTTTTTTTTTTTTTTTTTTCTAAAACATTGATTTTATGGTTTGGTGAAAAAATTTATTTAAAATTGTTAAATGATCACGAGATATCGAGGAAAAACTTCTTGTAAGAAGAGTTAATAAATACCTAAAGGTGTTGTAATCCTAATTAAACATATGGTGCCCTGTGGATTTTTCGCGGTATACTTCATCTGGCGACTCGTGTAAGGGCCAAATCCCTCGGGTTTGCACGGCGTACAACAAAAAAATTCACTCTAGTTGACTGTCCTGTTTATAGTTAATCATCATTCGATCTAAGAACAATCTCCAAGATATTAACTCGATCGCAAACACACGGTAAAGACATTCCTTCGAGTGAAATGCCGCTAATTAAACAACAGAACATGTTCAGTAAAGTGCGCCATTACACGCACGATAAAACACCAAAGGAGGGGGGGGGGGGGGGGGGGGGGTCACGTGACCCTAAACAAACAATAAGAAAGAAACAGCCTGATACTTAGCCGACGAGGCCGTAGGCCGAGTTGGCTAAAATCATACGATATTCCGCAAGATTGAGCAGGATAATTGTTTTATTATTCAACAAACTGTCAACGAAACTGATTTTGTAGCGAGAAAAACTGCGGGCATTCAAGAAACGTTTTCGTGAAGCCTTCGGAAATCTTCGTATTTTTTGTTGTAATGCGTGTTTTAAGGCTTGGAAAGCAATTTTTTTCTTTAATTTCACTAAATAATGGTTAGGGCCAACGGACAAAACAAAGGAACCGGATCCTGCTGAATCTGATCAGCTAAATGTAGGGATACAAGAAACTGAAAAAGAGAAAAGCTGACCGTACGGTTGGATTGAACTATTGTATTTCCAATATTTCGTCAGGCGCGGCCTGACTTCTTCAGGGAATGAGCAACTGAAGAAAAAACGTTACAATTTAAACAACCAAGACATAAGATTACAATTACAATTAAAAAAAAAACGTTAAAACCAAACCAACGGATAAACAAACTAGTCCTAATTAACAAGATAAGGTGCACCTATAAACGGTAATAGATAAAGTACATTGTAAAGCACATTACATTTCTTCCCGTTTGTTTGGGCTCAAGGGTTTGACCCCTTTCGATAAGATACGCTTCCCTGGCTTTGCGTACAGCGTCACGAGATGAATGTACGAGTTCTAGTGGGATAAGTTCTATGTCGTTAGGCGCATGATAGTCGGAAAGAAAATGGTCTAAAACTGCAGTAGGTCTGGAGGTGGGTGTGGGTCTGTCTACTGGTCGTCGGTGTTCATTAAAACGGCCTTTGAGTCGTCTTTTAGTCCCGCCTATGTATTGTCCGTTGCAACGTCGACAGTGTACCATGTATATATGAGATTTTTGGAGTTGCAGTCGATATGATCAGGGATAGGTCTAAAGTTTCCCCAGCGGCAGAAAAAGGACCAAAAAGCCGGTGTAGTTGATGCGACCGTTGGTGATGTAGTGGCAAGTAATAAAAGTGTTGCCGCATGTAAAGGCTGGTTTTCACTAGCGCATAAGCACAAGCATAAGCATAAGCATATGCATAACCACAAACATTCGCATAAGCAAGTGAGAACACCACGACATAAGCATAAGCATAAGCACAAGAAGAACGAACATTTCTTGTTCTTATGCTATGCTTATGTTATGCTTATGTCGTAGTGCGAACGCGAGTGAAATAAGCATAATTATAAGGGTGATAATCCGCCATCTTGATTGTAGTTGAGGAAAGCTGGTATCGAGGAATTTTGTTATTACTGCGCCTGCGTATGCTCTTATGCTTATGTCCTGGTGTTCTCACTTGCTTCTTAATTTCTTATGCTTATGCTAATGCGCTAGTGAAAACCAGTCTTAAAGGATCCCTTGGAGAGGTTGGTTTGTGTGACAGTCCGTAATTTGGATTTAACTAAAATGTCACTAAGGTTGTCAGTCCGTCGAAAAGCAACAAGAGGTACAAATGTAAATACGTTGTTCCGTCGAACGAAAACCGCCAAAATGCAAATTAATGTGAATCGTATAATTTACAAGATTTTTATTCGATCTGAAATAAACAAAGCAAATAACATCCTAAACCACTAGAAACTAACCGAAAATAAAAGGTCTAAGTACATCGTTTTAACATAGAAACACGAGCAGATTTAACTGAGTAAACCACGCGGTAAATTACACAATTGTTAATCACATGCGGTCGATTACAGAAATTAAACTAACAGAAATCAAAGCAACAAGTTAAAGTAACAAAGCCTAAGAAAACAGAAAACAACTTTAAACTGACTTACTTCGTGACGGAATTCCAGAGTTCAATTTAACTGTTTAATCAAAACACGTGTGTAAAACTAACTGAAACTATTAAGCTACTCAAATTGCAATGTCAATCAATGTAATCAATAAACAGAAAAAGAAAAGTGTAATATTAAACTAGATCAACTTCTAAAGGTCACGCAAATGTCACGCGAGCAATGTTCTTCACGAAACATACGTTGGTGCAACGTAGTGAAAAAGATAGAATACTACAGTGTTTTTGCATGATAGAAGATACAGACCTAAGGGAAGGGTTGTATGTGATGACAAGAGGAACGCGAATGGGTTGGTTGGATGTGGTCTGACTGGGTTAATTTGAGTGTTTCGTTGCGTGTGATAGCATGAACGCGCTGAATCTCGTGTTTGAGGAGTGAACGATTGTAGCCACGGTCGTTAAGGTATTGGATAAGTTCATTAGTTCGTAATGTAAAAGTCTCGTCAGAAGAGCATATGCGTCGTAGTCTAAGGGCGAGGCTGAATGGAATGGCTCGTTTGGTGTGTAAGGGGTGACATGATGAGTGTAGGAGGTACTGATGTTTGTCCGTTGGTTTAGTATAGAGATCTGTCTCAGCTACACCAAACCCGTACGTCACGAAAAGAGATAGATGTAGATGAATGGGATGAAGTGAGTTTTAGTCTTTGGTTGGTTAAAATGGCATTTGAAGTTTCGGTTCATTTGACCTTTAAGTCCTTCTCATCTGCAGGAATTCTTTTTTTCTACATCACACGAATATTTTTAAGGCATAACCGCTTGCAGGATTTTTTTTTAGATCTGTTTCCCTTGCAGGAATTTATTTGGACCCTCCCCCCCCCCCCCTCCCCCCCTCGGTTATTTCAAATGGTCCGTCCCTAAGTCTGACAGCCAGGCAGAAGCCACTGACATCATGAACTAAACGATTAGATCTAATGATATTTGGAAGTCCTTACTAAATTGAGTCCGTATTAAATTGAATTTCTATATCTGAGAATTGTCGATACCTTACTGGCGTTTTTACTTAATAGTATGTTCATAAAGTTCCGATGTTAATTTTTTCCCAAGAAAATTATCATGTCAGTCATGATCCTTACCTTTAGATTTCTTTTTTCAAGGCACCGGGGCACCACCATCCAACAAGTTCCTAGAGGCACTTAATCAAATTGAAAGAGCAGCTTATGAAGCACAAGCCATTGGCTCTCGATACGATCATAGTGCGCCTCGACTGGCAAAGATAAAAGCGAACATCAAATTAGCGACCCAGAAGAGAAACTATCTTTTTGCACGCAAGGCCCTCGGGTATGGATTATACACGGCAATACAAATGGACAAGAAGAGTTCCCCGCGCGTTGAAAGGCAAGCTTTCACCAGGGAAGTGACGGCATTCATGGACTCCATTAAAAGAGACCTTGGTGATTCTGCGTTTGACACCTTCATGAGTGTACAAGGCGAAGTCACTTTAATGTTTGCAATTGATGACACTGGAAGTATGAGTGGTACAATTCAAGCAGCTAAGGACATCGCAACATCGATTATCAATCATCCCAGAAAAGAAAAAGTTAATTTCATTTTATCACCTTTCAACGATCCAGGTATTCTTGGTTTTCATGCTACGTCATAAAATTCTGAAATCAAAATTCACTAGGCCTGCTAAACTTTCGATGTCACTAGGTGTAACATGGACTAAAATATATCTTTTTACAAATTTCCAGCTTGGTTGTGTCCTTCGTTTTTAAAACAGAGCATTTTGAATATTTGACAGAATGAGAAGTCTCAGCCGTATGTGATATCAAGCTGAGTGCCTTGACAAAGTTGTTTTGATTCCGAAAAAAAGGCCTTTCCTTTACATTTTTGCAGATTTGAATGTTCCAAATGTAATGAGTTCTGTTTATGTTAAAGCATAATAGCTCATGAGCCAGAAATAGTCACTATTATAGCAAAAACTCCAGGTGTTTTTTTTTGGACATCACGGCGGCCACATTTGTGCCCCTCGCAAGGGCACAAACATGGCGTCTCCATACTAAGCTTTATAAATTTGCGTGTAAAGTTTCGGCAAATAACTCACAAACAGTACACCGCACAGACCTGAGACTTGGACAAATTGCTTATCTATTTATCTTCTATAATATTTGAAATTCATAGCTTCTGTCGCGTTGAATGGTTTCGGATTTTTTTTTTATTGCGTGACAGTGAAAACCACCAATTGTTTCCTTTTAAAGGAATGGTGATAGCATATTTAATTTCTTTAGAGCATTCACCAATAGTTTCTTATTGCATCTTTCCAAACGTCATGTCTTTCCACTGTTATACTAGCGAGACAGTTACTGTGCTTGTTGGATAAGCTAAAGTGTAACACAAATAAGATAAATGGATTATGGCATGTTTACTTATTTATCCCCACCACTGCTATTGGTTAACTGGCTGACAGGACAGACTAACTGTCTGTGACCGACCGATCAAATGACCGAACGAACGACAGCACAGACCAATCGTACAAGGGGTGGGATTGCAAACTGTTTTTATCGTTACTCTACCCACCCTTTGCTCATCCTTAACATACCCTAACCTGACTAATTCTGATCAAACTTATTCCAAATGAGAAATGGATGGTAACATCATATGTTAATATTTAAACCTAGTTCGTCTGAGACAAGAAAATAGCTTAAGTGCACCCATCACCAAAAAAAAACATTTCGCTAAAGAGCTAAAGCGTATTTTGTGGAGTATTATGCAGCGAAAATGTTTTGATTTGGTTAAATCCTCGATTTTCTGTTCCCCGTTGAAACTGAGTTCTGAATGGTTCACGACCGCGTAGAGAGGATATGGGGAGAGCAAGGTTGTTACGCCGAATCAAGAACGACGCTCGGGCTGCTCTACTCTTACATTCCTTTGTTTGTCGGAGGCTTTCTGCAGCGAAATTCCTTTCCTTGTTGCTCCATAACAAAATTTTCAAAATTTTCACCGTCGACACTAATTGGGATAAATTTGAAAACGAAACGCGGTATCGGCCCTTGATGAAAGGCAGAGCATGCGTACATTATTGCTAAAGCCCCCACTTAATTCAAATTAGGGAATTTAATTTAATTTAGTTGTTTTCTCGACGCCGAGGATAATGTCGATCAAAATCCAAAAATTTCGGAGCTATCCTCTGCTGACTATTTAAAAACAGCGATCAGTTCCAAAAAGGAAATCGAAAATTCACAGAATGCAGAATTTAATGATTTCACCTTGTTCAGTCATAGAACGGCGGAAGAAATTAACCAAGACTTTTAACGTACACACGTGCAGAGCAATTCGCCCATTTTGAATAATGGTAGAAAGAGGACTGTGACAAACTCAGATTACATGGCCATTTGAAGTCAGCGTTTTTGAAAAGCTCCGTTTTCGGCCGTCCACACTACACCACCTTGACCGTTTTGGCAGAAAACTTCTTTTTAGCGGGCGTTTTCAAATTTCTCCACTTTGGAGACCGTTTTCGGAAAGCTCCGTTTTCCTGGCGTTTTCGGTGACCGAAAGCACCGTTTTAGTGTGGACGGTTTGCCAAACCGGCGAAAAAAAGATACGTTTTCAAATTTATCTGGATTAGTGTGAACGGGGCCTAAGAAATTAATTTTATTACTGCCGAGAAAGCTAAGAGTTAGAAGCCGAACAGCCTGAATGCGTAGCTTGCGCGTATCAAAGTAAATCTGTTTACCAATGGCCCTATCTTCAGAGCGACAGCTAAATTTACCAAATTAGGTTATAATCTGAGTCAAATCACCCAGTGTTGACACTGGTTTTATTTTTAGGCGGTGTTTTGTGGGTACACAGTGAATAAATCCTTGATCGACCATAAATCATAGACAGCCAAGACAGAGGATGGCGTGGAGTGCGAGCGAGCGGATCGAGCACCTGATGTCTTATGCGGCTTTGCTACAATTTCGCTTTAATAAATGCTTGAATTCGCTTTTTCAAATAATGGCACTGAATCCAGTTCATCTATAGGTAAAAATCGCAAAATTACTCTATTTTGTGTTCGTACGCATAAATAAACACAGAGGTCCGCATTTTGGTTTGAACCTGAGCGCTCGAGTTGTGTCGGTTGTACTAATTGCGAGACTCGAAATAATTGTAGACTTCAACTCATTTTTCGCTTTTTTGTGTCACACAGTTAAAAAAATTATCTCTAACTTTGATTATTATCCCGGCTGAAATTCCTAAAATACAACGCGAGGGAAAACTATTGGTCAGTGGTTAGTTGTATGCATGACAAGCAAACTTGTGTGTTGACTATGGAGAGGTTAAGCATGACGTTTACGGCAAACGGCAAAAATAATTCTGATTTTGCTCACTTTTTCTTTAGCACTTAAATAAAGCCAGTCGAAAAATAGGAAAAAAATACCTTAATCACAGTAAATGCAAACAATTTCTCTAAATTGCACAAACGGCTAAAATCAGACACCAAAAGTTCGATTTTTGCCGTTTGCCGTTTGCCGTAAACGTCATGCTTAACCTCTCTTATGTTATAAGACGGCCAACTTCAGCGATTTCGCTGCCTATATAAGAGCTGAAGATCTCAACTTGAAAAAGTCAACCTGACTTTTTCAAGTTCTGTCCTTGTGGTTTGGAAAAATTGATGAAAACTATTTACGGTCACCCTCTTCTTTAAACAATTTGCTAGATATCCTTCCCTTCATGTTCTAGGAGAGTTTCCTCCATGGTTGAAACTACTAAGTCGTAATTCTGGTGCTGTTTTACTGAAAAAGCCAAAAAAATGTCCGTGACAGTGTCCCTTTAAAGTCTCGAACTTGATTCGATTAAGCCATAAACATCTCAGCATTTGGAGTGAGTGATGGCGGAGCTGTTCGCTGCGATCGCTAAAGCATTATCTAAAGAAAAGAAGGTATAGGTTTCTCTTCGACATTTATATACCATCATACAGATTCATCCAGATCCAGTTAGATAAAATGGTATCGTGTGAAGCGCTATTCCCTCTTGTAAGTACCAAGTGCTGGATGTCACAACCCTCTACAAGACATTTGGAAATTTTTTCCCATCTCATGCACTTTTTTGAAGGAAACGAGTGTAATACAACGATATGCAATTTTGTGTTCTTAATAAAGGGGTACAGAAAATCGAGGATTTAACCAAATCAAAATATTTTTGCGGTACAATACTCCACAGAATACGCTTGAACTTTTAAGAGAAAAAAGAAACATTTGGTGATAGGTACACTTTCATAAAAATACGAAATAAAGTCAATACAATGCAATACAATACAATACAAATCAACAGTCTTGATGGGCAGGATTACTTTACGTGTTTAAAACTGCGCATTGTAAATTGAAAGAGTCTGTTAATTAATTAATTAATTAATTAATTATATTGTAGAGTGATGAAACCTTGATTGATTGATTGATTGATTGATTGATTGATTGATTGATTGATTGAACTAACTTTTTTATTGCCTATTGTATGTTTGAAGACACCGGCCCAGTTACGTACAGAAACTACGGTGAAGGGAATCAGTTCATAAACGACATCCGTGCTTTAAACCCACATGGCGGGGACGACTGTCATGAGCTGACTTTCAAGGGAATTCTCGATGCCATGGCTGGAGGCCCACATCCTAGTTCACCGCTTTATGTTTTCACTGATGCAACAGCAAAAGATGCAACAAACGAGAACATTCTGGAAGCACTAGAATATGCTAACATGTATGGTATCACTATAAATTTCTTTACAACTGGCCTGTGCGGGCAATCTTCGTATGAACCATTCGAGAAACTGGCCAGAGAAACATGTGGTCTAATGCTCAAACTTCCCAGCGATGATGAGCTAAGAAAGTTTGCTGGTACGACTAACGCCATACTTAAAGGGAGCACTTGCCTAAACAAAGGATCAGGCTCTGGAAGCAAGAACGGAAGAAAGAGGCGAAGTGCACTGGGCTCCAACACTTACAACATTCTTGTTGACGATACCACAGAAACGATCATCATCACAGTCTCAACCGAGAGAATGGGACCGAGCATCGATCTCAGAGATCCGATGGGGACTTCTGTTATTTCAGGAAAGATCTCTCTATCCAAGGGAGCCATTTACGAGATCAACGACCCAAGGCCTGGAATATGGAAGTTGATTGTGTCAGGAACGGGCAAACATACCTACTTGATCAAAGGCTCGAGCAAAACAAATGTCGACTTCGGTTTTTTTTTTGTGATGATTCCAACCCATGGAAGAAGTAGGAGACCAATACCTATTTCACATCCTCTCATAGGTAAATGTAACTTAGTTTATTGTCCCTCACTTAATCCGAAAGTGTATATAAATCCTACAATAAAGAAATAAGTGCATTGCAGTAACTGTTCATGCAGCCAATAAATAAATTGAAAAAGCATTTTTAGCAAATTTATTTTTTTATCATTCGATACATTTTTCTCTTTCTTTTCATTGGCCAAGAGCCTATCACGTGACCCACAAATAACTGTCTACAAATAATGGTCTGCTCGTGCGCATTACCGTCCGACTGCGATTTTGCTACAAATAATATTCTGCTCATGCGTAGTTGTGGCGAATTCTAAGAAAAGTGGCAACTCGTTTTCCAGAGTTGTGGGAGAGCGGTTTGATTTGTCAACAAGAAACGCAAAAACAGCGGGAATACAAAGAAGGAAACGCAAATTTTCCTTAATGTATTTAGGCAATATCTGAAAGAAAGAGAATTGGATGAAGACGAGCTGGGATCGTCAAAAGTTGTGCTTTTCTTCTGTATTTTTGTAGCAAGAAAGCGCGTGGCTCCCGAAGGTAGTTGTGGAAAACAAATTCAGTGATCGAATGATAAAACAATTATTGAACTCGGTTTTCCCAAAATATCGTGATTTGTCAATGTCTCGTAGATCTGCTCGCGACTGACAAATCACGATATTTTGCTCAACCTCGTCCAATAATTGTTAATTATTGCTAACCGAATTTATTTAATCCAATAGGTGAGCAAGCGGTGGTCATTTTAACAGTTACTGGAGCCAATAAGATCAACAGCGGGTCGCTGAGCCTTGATTTGATGAGCCTGGATGAGAGGCGCCTAGACACAACTACTGTGATCCCTCAAGGAACAAGTGGTGCACATTTCTCAGCATCCTTCACAGCTCCTTCAGTACCGTTTAAGTTGAAGCTGAGAGGGACGACAAAGAAAGGAAACTCCTTTGAACGCAACTCACATAGCACAGTCCATCCCAGCCACCTCCTCATCAGAGTCCTTTACGCTAGGGATGACTACACCATACCGGCCGGAGGCAGGGGGTTCGTGATGTTTGTGGTCCACAACACAGGTCCAACGGAGGTTTTTGATATTAAAGTCAAAGATCGCCTGAAATTTGTAGCTCATCTTCGCCGCAATTTCATCACTGTTCGTCAAGGCCGCACGAGCTTTTTCTCCGTCACCTTTAATGCTCCATCCTCGGCTGCACGCGGAGAAAATGACGAGGTGCTGGCGACAATCACTGGTCGCACGTCGGGGAAGACCGCCGGGCATGTTGTGAAGCTGATGGTTGTCTAACACCCAGCGTTGGAGGTTACTGGATCAAGGAATTCCACATCTTGAACGTTGTGTTGATTTAGATTTGAACCATTTGATTTCATTATAATTTGCTTTGCTTTGGTGATAGGATAAAATTTGTTTATATTAGACCAAGCGGTACTTATATATTCCATATGCTAATAGAAGACTTACCCCCCATCCTCTCATAAAATTACATCTGATACGTGCTGAGGATGTGAATCGTGTCCATTTAGTCACCCAAATTATGAGAAAAAAAGTAGCCTGTTTTACCAATTAAAAAAATTATCTCAAACTGTTTGGCTCTTAAAGAAGTGAATCGTGCAATAATTGTCTTTGTTTTTCTAGTTATATTAACAAATTAGTTTCCAGTTTTGTACTTTTGTTTCAATTTTCCGTTGCCTGCTGTTAATATTTCTAATTTTAGGTTTTGAATAAAGTCATTTAAACAAGGATAAAAAGGATGTTATTCTCGTTATAAGATTAAGCAAACCGTAAGTATTCCTGCAACTGAAATGGAACCGATAGATATAATAATCAAAGGCTGACAGATATCCTCCCAAATAAAACCGTTGATTTTTAAGAATCTCAGTAGTGTAGCAGCTTTCCTAAGGTTGCAGTTCTACCAGCCCTTTAGTGTAGAGGTTGCTACTGCTTTTAGATCTAGCCGCGTCATTGATTACAAGCATTCGCTTACTAAATAATTCTCGATAAAGTGCCAACACCAATTTCCTAGTTTCAAATAGTGAGCAGCAAATGAGATTTTCAGCCAAAAGACCACCCTTCCCCCCCCCCCCCCCCCACCCCAACGAAGTACTTCTTCTTGCGCTTTTATACACCTTTTATTGCACGTTTTATTAAAAAAAAAAGTACAGATATGAATGCTTTAAATTAGGCTTACAATTATTAGAATTGTTATGTTTTTTCCATCTCTTTTATACCAATAATTTACTCGGAAAATATTGCATGGAAAAAGTGTTTCGTTCCCGTCCTCTGCTCCCTGGCGTCTTTTGTTTTGCCTTAGCGTCCAGGTCTCTCCCGATTCATTCCCTGATCCCGCGTTCGCCGTTCGCTAATAAAAGAAAAATATGAAATATACAGAGGGCTGTGAAAGTCTAAATTACGGCATCTCATTCTAAATTGTGTACGTGCGACTTGCGACTACGTACGTGATAGTATTGGTCTATAAACCAGGACAAACAAACATTTGGCCGTCGATAAAACCAGGAACATGGAACATTTCCGGAACACTCCGGAACATCCCGGTACATTCCGGAACATGCCGGAACATTGAAAAAATAATAAAAATTCTAATTTAGGTCGCGCAGGACCCTTGCTCATTAATAAATTCCTTAGTCAAATTTCTTGAGGGGGGTGTTATCTTGTAAAGCTTTAATTATCCGAATTTTGAACATCGATTCCTCTAAATTTTATCAAGAATATTAAGGGATGATTGAATTACATCGTGGTTGTAGTTTAACTGGCAGCTCACCGGTGACGGTGATATTTCAAGCTCTCAAAGTTAAACTGCAGATAATGCGATTTTGTGTCCAAGTTTTCTGCCCACCAAATTAAATGACTATATAACCTGGTGGTAAATCATAACCTCATTTGTGCCCTGACAGAAAGACATTTCTCGAATTCATAAATTCCTAGAAGTTATTGACTCCTAAAAGAGTAAAAATGTGAATTCTTAACTTTGAAACGCTATATCTGTTTTTTTTTTTTGAAAGGGAGTTTGGTAAATTCGCTTCTGTCAGGGCACAATAGAGTACACCAAGTTTATGTTCCTAGCGAATCAACTCCCAAAATTCTGTATCGGTGGAGAAAACTTGGAAACAAAATTGCAGGTTTTGCCGCTTCCGAAGACCTTGGAAGTCAGTGTTTACAACAACGTGCGCTTTATTCGAAGCTTCGAATATAATTATGCTGAATTGTGATAATTCGCTACGTTCCAGCGCACGGGACACAAAGCTGAGAACAATAACGTGTAATTACTGATACAAAGAACTTTAAGAAATATATTCTCATGAATATTTCGATTGTTGTCGGCTTCAGTTTTCGCAGTTCGTGCATACTCTTAAAATAATGTATACATAATTATAGCAAGGATCCTGCGCGACCTTAAGAGAGGGTCCATCTGAAAACCATGCAGTATTAAAATTTGAGTCTACATCGACCCTCTCAGATTTTGTTTATATTTTACATGCAGTTAGATATTGAGGTGCTTATACTATATGTAGAATATCATCGCCAAATTATATAACGTGTGGAAGATTTCGTAGTTAACCTGTCCATGATCGGTTTTCAGCCAAAAAAAATACCCAAATTTTGACCCATCTTTCAGCGAAAATATCTCTAAGAGCATTGAAGCCTTCCACATCAAAACACCAGTGTCATTAATATAACCAAATACAATTTCAATGATACTATCAAGATTATCAATCACTTTCTGGTTTGGAACTTGTGGGCAATGTGTGACAGTAAAGATTACACACATATAAAATACTGGTTCTGGCCCAAAAAATAAACATGATATCAAACAAAGCTGTTTTAACAAGAAACTCGGCTCCCAAGCTCACCTCGTTTCTTGTTAAAACAGCTTTGTTTGATATCATGATTTTTTGGGCCAGAACTTCAGTATTTTATATGTGTGTGGCTCGAAATGAAATTACCAACTTCACTGGGCCAGAACCAGTAGGGTTTTTAAGCAAGGAAGTAAACAAGAGCGTGACCCGAAACCGAGCGAGCGGAGGTGTCACAAAAAAATATTTTCTATTGAAGAAATGTATGCACTGTCTATATACAAAAGTGTGCCAGAATTATTATTTTACAATTGAACAATTATCTGCACTAGTATATACGCCGAGATGGGTAGAGGTAGTAGAGGTCCTATTGATCAAAGCAGCAAAAAGCCAAAAATTGGCAAAAACAAAGAAAGAGGAAACAATTGGAAAATGTATAACATACGCCATCACCATTATGAAAAAAGATAATTCAGAATTTTTATCAGAAGACCTTATTGCTGAAATGAAACAAATGAGCCCGCAAAATTTAATGAATATTCTTTTGCCAAATAAATGTGAACATGGACATTAGTTAGTTAGAGAATTGACACCTCGCATTATATTGAATTCTAAATAATTATTCCTATTAGTATACAATGGCTACTGTCGGTCAAAGCATTGGACAGACTTTGGAAGAACAAAATTTGGAATTATATTGCGACTTTATTGACAGGAAGCGAAACGAGGAATTAAACGAGAAGTTAGAGAGCGGCTTTGGGCTGGAACAAGATTCATGAGCATATTTCAAGTCTGCCTTTCTGCCATAAAAAGCAGCAGATTGTACGTATGATAATATGTTTTGATTATAAGGACTGCCGTTTAGAGGGATGTTGTTATCCCTGTTTCGTTAGAGCAAAAAAACTACATAAAGTTTCGATTAGTCCCCCAATCGAGTCAATACCTGACTTTCCCACGAAAGAATACAAGCCTTTCTTAGAAAAATGCTACCGTGATTGTGATTGGCACGAGTGGTACCATTACTTTTATAATTGTTTGACTCCATCACAGGCAGCACCCTACTACTAGATGTAAATTCTGTGAAGCGTAACCGTTGCGTGACATTTTTCTCAGAAAGACCGGAAACCATTATTTCTATTTCCCAGGCCCCTTGGACGAGCAGATCAACACAAACATGGCGGTCGCCTCACGATTTAGTGTTTGGGCCGAAAAAAGACGAAACAGAACAGATATTACGAAACAAATACGCTCAGTTAACGCGCTGTAAGTTTTTGTGCCCCCACAGAAGCTGACGAAGTGAAGCGACGAGAAGAAATCGAGAAATAACAGGATTTGATCACAGAAATGTTATCGCTCGATCGAGCGAAATTTCTAGAACACGGACTCGATCGAACCTGTTTAATTTTTTTCTGCCTCTTGCATCGCTTCTACGAATTGATATGTTATCTGTCTGACCTCATTCTGCCAAACGGGTGTAGAAAGTTCGGTTAAAATAAAGCAAATCGCGTGGAAAAGGACAAGCATTTTGGCCTCTTGGCTATATTTTATTTACAAATCTTTACCAAGTCTCTAAATTATGCTGCCCAAAAGCGCATGCGTACGGGCTCAAATATTGCGACATTTAGGTGAAGGACAGAGAAAGTAGCACCACAAGGGTCAGAAATGTTAAACTGAAACAAATAAATAGAATTTTTTTATTAGCTTGTTAGTTCACAAATTCTGGTAAAGTCAAGGGAGGTGTGGCTGACCCCACTGAATCCTGCTATAATGGCTTGTGCAGATGGTGAATTACGGAATATAGGAGAACTCCTTTCAGTGGGAGATGCCCCTAGGGTCGAGCCCGCCTCGGCCCTACTGATAACGTGGGGGTGCTCTCGCTCCCAGAGGTAAAACGGGAATCGACAGCCCCCTTGTCAGGGCGGGAGAAAGTCCTAGCCGAGGCTAGGCAACAACAGCCAACGAGCATCCCCCGACCAGGGTTTTGCCCTTTCGTTTGACCTGTCACGCAATGTCACGCGTGACTGTAACGTAACAGAGTCACACAACGTCACACAACGTCACGCGTGAAGGTAACGGGCTTGTAACGCATTCACCTATTTTTGCAAGACTTAGAGAAAATTTTCTGCTTTTTCGCTCAAACGTTAGTTCAAATTTGTGCTGGAACGGCAATCATTCTTTTATGAAGTGGAACAATGTTCTCTTAGACTGAAATTTTATTTCGAAACGTCGACCGCGCTGCCAAGAATCTTTTTTTGAAGCCTAATTCGTTCTTCATGCACGGCCTCTTGTCGTATTTTTTCGATGTCAGGGCTGCTCTGTTTATGTTTTTCCTTTGGAAGTGTGCCTTTCCGAAGAATCTCCTTCTGAATACGATAGCTCTCTTTTTCATCAAGGATGCTTTGAAACTCAGCATCGCTTATTTTACCGTCAATGAGTGATTTTGACAGTATGCGGTTGACAGTATCGCATTTTGACAAAGCTAGCGTCATGATTTTGCAGTGTTTGATAAGTTTGGGCTGGAGTTTTTTGTAAAAACCGGTTAGCCCAGCAGCTGTTAGCCCAAAGAAAGAGGCAACACAGCCAATGGGGATCGCGGCAGGAGCCCCTATTACTGTAAATGCAGCTGCTACGCCACCTGCGGAAAGAAAACCACTAATACCGCCGAAAGAAAAGCTAGCGTAGTTGATAATGGTTTTTGTGCGTTTGTATTTTTTTGCAACAAGCCGATAATGTGAAACTTCGTCACTTAAATATTTTAAAACTTCGTTTGCTTTCTGCATGCGAAAATTGTTATCTGGTTGAGTTGGTAGAACTGGATAGAGTGTCTGTGTTTCTGTTTCTTCATAATAATCTGGGGCACTTGGTAATACGTTGGATGACATGGTTATATTTACAAAATTATTTTTTGTTTAATTTATTTCAATTTGAAACTGAAGAAGCCAGCGGTTGAAGTCAAAGAGATTATTATTTCCATCTCTTAATGAAAGTGTCATATGTGTAACGTGATTATCAGCAGAAACATCGCGCAAAACGTTAAGATGTGTATTTTGGTAATAAATTCTTTCATAAGGTTTTCCTCGTATGTCAAAGCAAGCTAAAAGACTTGAAGGCTTTCCATTTAGCAAGCTTTGTTGCTTGTCGATAAGGTCACAATTAATAAAGTAATTTTTAGGATTTGAAACATCATGTATTACAATTTTTGCAAAATAATCCTTTTCCATTGCGGAATTTTTATACCCAGGCAAATTAAAGAACTTAATAAGACTTTCATTCAGTCCAAAAGTTTTTATTTTTCCATTTTTGTCATTTTTTGCTTTTATTATCAAAGAACGACCTGTAATGCCTTTTTCTACAGTTAACAAATCTTTCTCTGGAGATCGTTTTTTTAAAAATATCCCCCATGTCATCCAGTGAGTAGCTTCCCATTCGTATAAAACTCGTATCCTCGTCATCTTGGGAGTTAACTTTTTTATAAAAAATTATTCCATCCTTTTCCAAACTATTCCAACTGTTGTAAAGAGAACAACTTAACAGCCTGATATAGCTTGGTTTTTTAATAGGCTGGTCAAAATAGACCGTGTGTGAATTTTCTGCTGTAGTTAGCGTTAGAATAACCATTTTATAATTAGAGAAAAATATTTTGTTTAAATATGAAACATGTCTGCTCTTCTTCAATGGATTCAGACACCAGAAGCTGACAGCATTGCCAAATTAGCAGAAAAAAAAGCTTGGAAGACTTTTCTTGCAAAATACCCGAGTGCCGAAAAATCGAAGTTTGAGCCACAAACCGATTTTGCCAGAGACCACACAGCAACCTCAGAAATTTATTTTAAAGCAGGGCCAGGCCATTTGATAAACGTTTTTGGTTCAGACAGCAAATATTGGAGCCCGGAAATGAAAAGTGCGCTGGGTGTTGACCAATCATCAGAAGGGTTTCCACAACAACTTACACCAAGTGGTTTAAAAGGAGACTCTTTGCCGATTCCTGCTGTTGGCTTTCACGATGCCGCACCGAGTTTGAAAAAAATATTTAATGACCAACTGAATATTTACGTAACACCGGACCAGTATTTCACAACAAAGTTCAGAGAGATATTTCAAAAAACCAAACTCACCCACCATTCAGGGAAAGAGTCGAAAACATGGCTAGCCGGCCCAAATATTAAATATTGGCCACAGCAGCTGAATTTTGCTGTCTGGTGCGCGACAACGGGCTGTGGTATATCAGTTGCGAAATTTTCGATGACAACTCTGCTATCCCTTTGCCACCGAATGTGCGAGCTTTTTACAAGTTCCATATATATTTTACTGTCAGGCGAATATTGTTTCAGATGGGAGGAATACAAAGCATAAGCGCTTTGCCTGGCGACCCTACTTTTGACAAGTTTAACAACAAGTATGACGTCGCTTCATACAAAAGAATATGCAATGAGTTCGGAGTCGACCCGTCAAGCGATTTTCGTTTTAAAACAGGCGAAAACCACGGCCTGGGAAGCGTTTACGTATATGCCTCATACATTGGACCAGCTAAAGAAGAGGGAGACATTTACCCTGGTGGCGAAAAAAAATTTTCAGACGAAGGCGGTAAAGGCAAAGATGGTAACTCGATTTATTATATCGAGCCGGATGACGCTGCCTACGGACAGGCAGACTGGTTTTGTCCCAATGTAGCAGAAGGTCTGACTCAAGCGGGTTTGGCGCGAATAAACCAGTCGATAGAGGCGTTCGTTTACTGTGGTTTGGGTTCACAGGTGAATGTTAGAAGCAGCATACTTGGATCAGGAGGACGCGCAAAGGAAGAGCAAAGTGAGTTCCTTGTGCTAGTGGAAGACTCAATAAGGCAACCGGATCTGGCAAATTCTGTTCAAAGGTACCAACTTGCTGTCGACGAGGCAAAGGTGAGGCTTAACCTTGCTGTGTGTCCGGGGACCTGGCTGATGCCTGCGCGGATGGTAATAAATTCGGGAAGTGTAATTGGTTACAACAACCAGCTCAAACAAGCTATGCCAGGAATGAAGCTCGGGGTTAACGACGAAGTGAACACTAGCACAAAAAAAGCAGCGCTAAAGCTAATGGCAGGAGGGCCATCAAAGATAAACCCACCAAACAGCCACCCCTCAAACCCGATACACAAGGAAGTAACGAAAGAAAAGGGGCCCGCGCCTGAAGAGAAAACACCTGATGAGCCAATAACAAATGCAAATAGCACTGAAACACACGAAAATAACAAAGCAGCTATTGCTGTTGCCGCCGTGGGGGCTGCGGCTTTCATTTACACGTTTATGCGCTAACGCCGCTTCTTGATGTATTTTTCGACAAGAAAGGCAACCACAGCCAAAATCAGTAGCCATGTATGCTCAGCAAGAAAACCGATAGCTTGACCGGCGGCTTTGAAAAGAAAGCTCACAATTGAGCCAATAAGACCTGGCAGAGCTGATGCAATCTTTGAGCCAATATCTTTCAGACCTTTTCCCAACGCTTTACCAGTGGCTCTCAAAGCGTTTGTAATAGCACCAATGACTGCACCAATTGTGACCCCGGCAGCAAGAACGATAGCCGTAACTGTCACACCATATTTTTTGAATATCTCCTTTACCCTCTCACGAAGTGGAAGCGCTCTTTCTCTTTCATCAATCTGCGTTCTTAAACGAGCAAGCTCCTCTTGTCTTTCTTCAATGCGGCCTTCGGCAGCTTGTTTATCAGAAGGTGAGGTGTCTTCATTGTCGATAACTGCCTGATCTTCCTCATTTTGACGCTGCAGCTCGGCTTCTTGCTCTTTCAGCTCATCCAACGTTCTTGTGTCGTTGAGCCTCGATTCCATTGTGTTTCTTTCTCTCTCTTTGGCCGCCAGGCTTGCTCTAAGTTGGTCGACCCTGGTTTGTTCTTTGGCTTTGGTTTTTGCTTGTTTCTCGAGAGCCGCCACCTCTTTTTTTGCATTTTCAAAATCCTTTTGATATTTTTTTTTCAGTTGCTGCAGTCTACGCAGTTCTGATTCACTTACAACGTTTGTACCTTGTTCTTCTTGAATTTTTTCGATCTGAGCTTGATTTCGTTCTATTCTGGTTCTCAGATCTCGCACTTCTTGGGCGGCTTTTTCTCTTTCAGAGGCTAGTTTTTCGGCTTCTTTACGTTGTTTTTCAGCTTCTCTTAATCTCTGCCGATTTTCTCTTATTTCTTCATTGTCTTGAGCAATCAGAGATTCAGCTTCTGGACCAAGGGATGTTTTGAACTTGTCTGTAAATTTTTTGACAAGACCTTTCCCATCTTTTCTGAAAATGTCAGTCTCACCACCTTTTGTTCCAAATGAAACGATTGTAGTCTCATTGCCAGGCCTTTTGCTGAAACCGATTGGGCCTAATTTCCCAAAGTCAACTCTTGGAAACCTCTCTTTAATAAAATCTCTTGCTCTTTCAAGAAGTGCTGGTTTGTCATCTTGACGAATAAAGCCCCCCAACAAAGGTATATTTTCATCAAATGATGTTTCTGGAAGTCCGCTCTGTTCGTGCTGCATAGTTTGCATTTTATGTTGTTCACCACCATGGTAGGGGGTGGACGCTGTGCCAGGCTGAAATGGCTGGGTTCTGTTAGCCTCTTGTTCATCATCATCATCATCGTCGTCATCATGGTCAATATCGTGGTCAAGATCTGGTTGGTCCATATCAAATTCGCCACCTTCTGCCATCGCGTGATTTTATATTTACAATTGAAATTTTAATTGAACATTTTTATATTTCTTACAATAATGGACGGTGTACAGGAAAACCTTCGGCCAACACGCAGTGAGAAAACTCTTGGCGCGCTAAAAGCAGAGCGCGCGGTGAAACGCATCACTTTCGAGCGCACAGAAGCCAATCCACAGGAAACGCTTCGAAATGTTTCGGTTCCCAAGCTGAATGAAGACGAGGTCATTGTTCCCGGCTCACTTGCGCTGCGCTTCAACATCGATTTGAGCGGAGGCCATGCCAACAACTTTCTTGTTGACAATGTTGGTCGGGCGCTAGTTGACAAAATTGTTGTGAAGTACTCTGGCACTATCCTGCAGGACACAGTTGGTTACGACATTTACAAGATATTCGAGGACCTCTTCCTATCGCAGGAGGAGCGCGACAACATGCTGCAAGATGGAATCCAGAGTGAGGACCTCAACAAAATTCGCTCAGACGCGGGTGATAAGAAGACCTCAAGCGTCGCTACAGAAAACAAACTGAACAGGATTTACGGATCCAAATACAGGATCCGCCTTGACCACCAGATTTTGAACGACCACGGGGCCTTTTATCCGCAGGCTCTATTCAACCATCTTGTGTTCGAACTGACACTTGCGTCAACCAATCGAGTCGTCAGAGGCTCCGATCCAACAAAACTGAAATACAAGCTGACAAACATCCAGCTGGAGTACGAGATGATAAGGAGCAAAACACTGGCAGATGAAGCCCTCAGCGCGTACTCAAGTGGGAAAGAATTTGCATATGACCACATTCAGCGTGACGAAGTGGTTACCTTTAAAAAAGGCAGTGACACAAGGCTTAATCTCAGAGTTAACCCACAGAGAAGGTCTCTTAAAGGCATCTTACTACTTTTTGTCGAGCCCCCTACTGCTGGAGCAAGGCAGTCAGAAGCGTACTTAAACCCAGACCTGACGAAAGTCAGTGTCACAGTAAACGGCTTGCCCAACAGGCTGTACAACAACGGACTTGAAGGAATTGATGTCTGGGAGGAGGTCAAACGCTTCTTTCTCAAGGCCAAAAACAAAACACAGCACATGAATGCAACAAAGTTTTATACAGAAGACAAGTTCGGGCTTATGATTGATCTGCGTCCCATGGCTGACCACTCGATGCACGGAAGCGGCACGCGACTTGTAAACACAAAGGACGGGGTACAGCTGGAGCTCGAGAGGAAAGCAAGCGGCTCGGGCAATGTGGAATGCCACATTTACGTAATCAGCGACGCGCAGATGAACATAATTGGAAGGCTATTAGAATCTGTACAGTACTAATAGAAATGGATCCGAGCAAGATACCCTTTAACGCTCTGATTGTGGGGCCGACGAATTCAGGAAAATCAAGGTTTGTAGTAGACCAGATATACGGCCCTTTCCGCGGCAAGTTCGACTACATTGTGCTTATCTGCCCAACATTCGCGCACAACAAGACCTACCACCGAATTGGTGAAAATGATCCAAGAATGTTTGTGATAATAAGCAAGCAGCACGAGGTGGAATTTTTTTTGAATGTCGTGAGCTTGCTGTTTGAGGGTACCAACACTCTCATAATCCTCGATGACTGCGCAGCCTCCAAAGATGTGAAAGGGCGCACAGGCCAGCTGGTGAATCTTGCCTTTTCCGCTCGACATATCGGCATCAGCGTTTGGGTGCTGACCCAGAAAATAACCAGCATCACACCTTCCTTCCGGGAGAACGTGGCGGCTATCGTTCTATTTTACACTCCCTCGGCCAAAACCACGAAGGCGATCTTTGATGATTACGCCGGCGAACTCTCCCACGATGAGTAAGCGAAAGTTCTCTTATCTTGTGTTCTCGCTTCACCACCCCTACGGGGTTAAGTCATTTTGAATTAAAAAAGTAAAAGTTGTATATAGTGACAATGGGTGAACAAGAGTTCGCAGAAGTTATAAACCTACTGGAAGCCGAGCCGTCAAGCGGCCCAGCTGGTAGTAGCATTGTGCCAGACATTACCAGCTTAACCGCCCCCGGACCTGACATTCCTGCTCTTCGTGAGCAGCTGGCCGTGCTTGTATCAACAGGCAAAGCCAAAGAGGCCATCGGAGTGCAATTAACACATGAGCAGTTGAAACGCTTGACTGATAAAGAAGTTGAAAAGTACTACAAGAGATATGAAACCTTCGTTGGCAGCAAGACAACCGAAAGCATGGTTGACAGCCTGCTTACGCGTCTGACAAGAGGCCTGGAAATGGTTGTTGAAATAGATGACACTGATGCAATGAAAAAAGAACTAAAAGAAGACTACATTATTAACAAAGAAATGACAGATTTTGTCGGCAGTCTCGCTTTGAAATATGGAAACTTCCTTGCTCCTATTTCTGCTGCTTTGATAACGGCGAAGCACATTGATTTTAATTCGCATTTGGAGAAAAAGGACAAAGCAAAATTGGAAGAAATTCCTGAGCATACCTCACCAACTGCTGAACAATTCCAGACAAATTCTGAGTAATTTCTAAGCATTATTATATTTGCTTAACATATACGCTTCGTTTCAAAATGTCAACCGAACAATCCGAGAGCGCACATTCGCAGGGCGAGACCCAGACAGCACATTCGCAAGTCGATATCACACAGCAAGCAACAACTTCAACTACAACTACAACCCCGCAGCGCGTAAAAAATCCCAAGCGTGTGGCTGCAGGCAAATTGGTTGCTGAAAGAACTCGCCTGGCCCTCGAACAACAGAAAAAAGCCGCAGCTGAAGCTGTTGTCATAATCGCAAACAACAAGTCAAAGGCCCCCGCCCCAGCCCCTGAGCCAACGCCGACTATTTCAGACAAAACACCAAATAGTACCGGAGAAAAAAATAGCAGTCTGAGCACCACACAATGGCTTGCTGCTGCCAGCTTAGTCGTTTCACTGATCGGGATTTATTACAAACGCGAAGAACTCAAGGCCGCATTCAGTAAAAAGGCACCTGAGCCCGCACGTGCTGAGCCACAACCTGTTCGCGCGTCACAGCCCAGAGGTGTAAAACATTTGGATTGAATATTTATGAATTAATATTATACCTGCCTCCTTATACCATGAAAAATGTTGACGTTCCCCAACTTCTTATCTCAACCGCGGCCATTTTTGGTATCGGACTGATATGTTACGACTTCAATGTGAAGGTTTTTAATACAGTCTGCGATCTTTTGAATGCCACATTATATAACCCGGACGTAGAAGAGACAAATTAATTTTGATTTAAACTTTTGTATGTTTCCATTTCTATACTTGCAAAAATAATGTCAGACAACAAGCTTGTTGAAACCATCATGGATGCTGCTACTATCACTGGTTTGGCCGCCGGCATCGGCTGGGTCGCAAAAAAGGTTGTGAAAGAGAATTTTACTTCTGACCCCAGCAGCAGTGCGATGAACTACGTGAAGTTCACAGCCGTCGTGGCAGGGAGCATTGCGCTCAAACAGTACCTAGAGGACCAAAAAATCCTTCCCACCAGCGTCTGGAATTAATGATTTGAAAAAAACTCTGCTCTGATATATAAAACCATGGCAAGTATCGCGATTATGGCTGGTGGGGCTGTGTTGAATGCTGCGGCTTTTATCGGTGGCAATTATCTTGCGAGGGCACTTGGTGGAGGTGACAAAGCTGCACTTGACGAAAAAGTACGACATGACAAAGCTCTCGAGGCGTATCAAGCGGCTTACGCCAAATACACGCGTGACCGCACCAAACTTCTCGACTAGATTGCGACTAACACGCAAATAAGGCCAAGCAGAACTTCACCAACACTGACTACGCCTTCAAACTATACAACCAAGCGCACCCTGACAAACAAATGATACCCCCCAAAGAGCCCAAGTTCTCAGATTTCTATCAACCAAGCGAGCAGCAGAAAAATGGTGAACTCATGTTCGTGGGTGCCGGGGCTCTTGCTCTTGGCTATGCTGCCTTCCGGTTCCTTTAAACTTTTTTACTCGTTACTTATATTACACGATGGATGCCAAACTCGCAAAGATATACTATAGCCCCGGAGGCTACTGGAAAGGTATTGCAGCGATCAAAAAATTATCCGAAGTTGCCAATGTACCAGAAGAAACCGCAAAAAAGTGGCTGTTCAAGCAAGTGCTCTGGCAGATCTTCCTCCCCGCACCAAAGCGCATTCCTCGGCCGAAATTCGACGTGCCTACACCCAACGCAGTCCACCAGGCGGATCTTCTTTTTCTGCTGCATGACAAACTGCCCCGCGGGCGCAAAGTTTTCAAATATGCCCTAACCATTGTCGACGTGGCCAGCCGATACAAAGAGGCTGAACCCTTGACCTCGAAAAACTCTGATGAAGTTGCCCTGGCTTTTAACAGAATTTACAAGCGAGCGCCTCTGAAATGGCCACAGATGCTACAGGTTGATCCTGGGCGTGAATTCATGGGCGCTGTTACAAAAGAAATGGAAAATCACAAAACGTACATTAGGCGCGGGCGAGTTGACATTCACCGTGACCAGGCCATTGTTGAACGTTTCAACCGCACCCTGGCTGAGCGCTTGTTCGGGCACCAGTACGCCGTTGAAATGCGCCTGCCCGAGGGCCAGCGGTCCACGGCGTGGGTAAAAAGGCTTCCTGAAGTTGTGGCCGCTCTGAATAACGAGGTAACAAGCCTTATCGGCCAGAAACCCGCCGTTGCCATCAAAGAAAAAAATGTTTATGCAAAGCCATCAACACCTTATTTGAGGCCTGTTGGGCAAAGGGAAAAAAAGCTCCCCTCTCTTGTGAATGTTAGGTATTTGTACCAACCTGGCGAGCTTGAAGGTGGTGTGAAAAGAGCCACTGATCCAATCTGGTTTTTGAAAGTTTACAACATTGAACGATCTTTTACCAAACCGAATCAGCCCGTTCTCTACTATTTGCACGATGGGCCCAAGCCGTCGTCTGCTATCCAGCGCTTTGAATCAAACGGGGACAGCGAAATTTTGTTGACATGCATGCCGTAAATCTCATGCCCCTCGCTTCGAAGAATGTTCATTCCGTGCCACAGCTGCTGCGTACCGAAAAGCGTTTCCTTGTACTGTTCATGCTTTATCTCTTTCTTTATAACGCTCTTTTTTACACCCTTTGCTTTTTTGATATTTTTTTCGTCTGCCTTCAAGATAGAGTACATTTTCGACCTCAGACAAACAACCTCTGATATGGGGATTCCGGCACACTCGTCTTTCATTTTACCCAAGACCTTTTTGTTCGCGGTTGAGTGGAGCGGATGCTCCTTCGAGTATTCGCTAGTGTCATAAAGGTTTTCGTTATCTTTGATGTCCTTGTAAACGTCTTCCGTTTTTATTTCCAGCAAAAGGCTGTCAGTGTCTGTGTACAGTAGCTCGCAGTCAGGGCCGTACTTCTTTTTCAAATGGTTGTAGAAAAAGTCGTACATCAGTATTTTGCTGTTATCAAGGATTGTCATTCCTGTGTAGACCGGCTTGATTAGCAGCAGGCGACTTTTGTGCATGTCAATGCCCACCAGGTCGTTTGTAAATATTACATGCCTTGAGTACAAAGGGCTGGCGACCAATTTCCTTATTTTGTCTTTCTCATTGCTGTGCACTATTTTTATGACAACACGGTTGCGCAGGTTCTCCATGGTTTTGCCAAATACCGAGTTGTTCATCAGCTTGTAAAAGTTCTTTTCAAAGTCGTTCTTTGCCTGCTTCCTGAATTCTGTGTTCATCCGGATGTAAGGCTCCATCCAACACTCTTGTTCGAACTCCAGCACCCTTTTTACGCGCTTCAGTTTCAGTCCCTGCTTCAGATAAAACTGCAAGTTTTTGTAGTGGACCACGTAGTCTTTTTTGTCCTCAAGTGTCAGCAACAGCTTATTGCTGTTTGGGAGTTTCAGGTCCAATTCTTTTATCAGATTCTTTTGGTATTCCGACATGCTTTCTTTTTTCACGACCTTTTTCTCTGGCGCCAACGGGTAGCTGTTGTGTTCTTTATGCAGCTCCGCTGGGTACTCCAAATCAACCTCCAGGATCCAGCCTTTCTTTGCGTTTTCTTTTTTGTTCAGGATTTCCTCCTCCGTCGGCATCACGCGTTTCCATATAAAATCACTTTTGGGTAGCGGCTTACTCATTGCCCAGCCGTACAGGTTGTTTGCGTCCAGATACATTATGTAACTGTTCGGTTTGCTTTCGTCGTAGTCCGGTACCAAAGGGTTGTCTGCCTTCGCGTATCTTTTGCTTACCATCGAGATTCCTCCCCGTATCCCCCTTTCCACAAAGAGATGCATTTCAAGATCTGTAAACAACTCAAGCTCGACACCAGTATTTTTTAGAAGTGCGTCCCATGATAGGCCTGGTGATGTGAAATAGTGCGCCGGATCAAGACCCTACTGCTCCAAATACAATTTACGGAAATTTTCAAATACATCTGCCAACAGAGCTACATCCGTTTTCACATAAAGGTCGTGGTAGTCTCCCAATGTTTTGCATTCGAAAGTCTCCCAGACTGTCTTCGCGTGAGCGTACTCATCTTCTGTAATGTGCTCGTCGTTTAGTTTGCTGTAGAAGTCTTCTTTTTTGGGCAGACTTGTTTCGCTGAATTTTTCAAATGAATCCATGTACTCGTATGGGTAAATTCCCTTTTTGTAAAGCAGATCACTACCATTTGATTTTGTTGATGTGATTTTTAGTTCACTTTTAGGTGTTGCTTCTACCAGCGAGTCCAAGCTTCCCTGCAGAACGTTTAAGCTGTCTATGAAACGCAGACCTCCGACCGAAAAGGTTATGTATTTCTCCATGTTGTTTGCGACGCATTTTACCTCTTTTTGCAAATTTGCCATAGCTTGCATTAAATGGTGCGCGTCGTAGCCTTTCAGGTTGTGAAATACAACTGGTATCTGGTCCGTCTTGGACTTTATTCTCAGTTTAAGGTTACAGTCGTTGTGCACCGCTCCTCGGCAATGGTCTTTTACCCCGTCTCTGTAGTTTTTCTGTAGTAAAGGTTTTTCACATAAATAACAGTCGGTTTTCTCTTTTGCTTTCCACTTGTCCCCCTCCGCCGGTTTTTTTAGTATTATAATTTCAAATTCACCTTCTTCTGTTTCAACACATCCCACTTCTTTTAATGCTTCCCTTTCATTTTTTTTGCTCGTTGAAAAAGCACTTTTTGTGATATTGCCCCTGGTATTTTTCTTTTTGATATAAGACCTTTAGTGTAAACCGGCAATGAATCCCAATAGTTTTCTTTTACCAGTTTCTTTTCACAAATATAACAGTTCTCCGCATGTTTGAAGGCTTCCCAATTCTCTTGTGTCATTGTTACAGGTTTCGGTTTGGCTAGTCTTTCTCTTATTTTTTCCTCTTCCTGCATTACGTTTTCCAGAAATGACTTTACCGCTTCTTCACCCCTGTAAACTTTTAATCCTGTAACTTCTCCATCGCTTCTCACCACAATGTACGAATAACCGCACGCTTCATGC
The DNA here is from genome assembly GCA_963693305.1 of Meandrina meandrites. Taxonomy (NCBI): domain Eukaryota; kingdom Metazoa; phylum Cnidaria; class Anthozoa; order Scleractinia; family Meandrinidae; genus Meandrina; species Meandrina meandrites. The sequence continues at coordinate 38,285,508 of OY855906.1, forward strand.
CGCTCGGTCTTTTCTGTGTAACTTTTGTATTTTTTATCCGGGTCGCGCCCACAGCCGGGCATCTTTTTTACCAGTGCCTCAAAGTCCGCATATATCACGTAGGGCGCCTTCATCTGTTTGTGGTAATTTTGAAAAGCGAGTATGTTTTCCCCCTCTTCCGGCATATCTATTTTTGTTGGCCTATCGTTCACTCCGTTGCAGTACTTTTTGTGGTCCTCGAGCAAGTGCGCTCTTGTGAAACGTGTTAAGCACATCATGCAGTAGAAAGTTTTATTGTTTATTGCCTTATCGAACAGCAAAGCGCTTTCTCTTTTTACCCAACAGTAATGCTGTATCACCCCTGACTCAATCAACATCAGATTTATTCTCGGTACGTTCGGTTCTTTTGTGCTTATCCTGTGTACGATTACTGTGTCTTTTTCCCATCCGAACACGTTTATTGCCAGGTTTGGGTTTTGTTTTTCAAGCTTGTCGATTTGTTTTATCGGTGTGGGAAAGTCAATTCCTTTGTAGTTTATGCCGTCGTTGACCGGATATTTGCTTGGTCTTTGTGGGTTCTTTCCATCTTTTGGAGAAAATAATGCTGCTCTGAGTGCCCACTTCAGGCATTGGTTGTCTCTGTTTCTCACGTTTATTATTGCCTTCTTTTTTGCCAGATCGGCTGGAAGTGGCAAATAGGTTCCTCCGAGCAGTGGCTGATATTTTGCGACATTCACGTATGCAGCCTCTATACTTTCAACTTCCCATCCTGATCCCCTCTCAGACCAGCTTTCTATTTCTCCTTTTATTCTTCCCATGAATTCTTCATACATTTGTTTTATCATTTCTTTGTTATTCCTGTTAAAAACGTGAGGTTGGTCCTCTTTAAAATAGTGAGTCATTTCTTCCGTTTTGTCGTTTCTTTCTATTTCAAAATGTACTTGTAGCCCGAAGCTCACCTTTACGCTGCCCAACTTTTGGATTTCCTGTTCAACCAAATCTGTGAACTTTTCTTTATTTTCTCGTGCAAACACCAAAATATCTTTATTGTTTGGATTTGTTTTGGATACATCCATTATCCAAACACGAAGCCATTCCTGGAAATTACTCTGGCTTATTTTAAACACGTCACGTACAGGAACTAGTTCTGGTCGTAATGGCTGAGGAAGGTTTCTATTTTGCTCCCTCGTTATTGGACTGTAAAACTTTTGCAGAAAATTAGATGAAAATCTCGCGGCTGCCATCTCGGCGTATATACTAGTGCAGATAATTGTTCAATTGTAAAATAATAATTCTGGCACACTTTTGTATATAGACAGTGCATACATTTCTTCAATAGAAAATATTTTTTTGTGACACCTCCGCTCGCTCGGTTTCGGGTCACGCTCTTGTTTACTTCCTTGCTTAAAAACCCTACTGGTTCTGGCCCAGTGAAGTTGGTAATTTCATTTCGAGCCACACACATATAAAATACTGAAGTTCTGGCCCAAAAAATCATGATATCAAACAAAGCTGTTTTAACAAGAAACGCGGAGGTGAGCTTGGGAGCCGAGTTTCTTGTTAAAACAGCTTTGTTTGATATCATGTTTATTTTTTTGGGCCAGAACCAGTATTTTATATGTGTGTAGATTTTAGGGTAAAATTTCGTTTGAATATCGCCGATGCGGCGTTGTTTAAAGACTTTCTCCCATGTGAAAGGGACGAGGATGCTCATCGTCTCGCTTAGGGGTGTAAATTTCGGATTTTGGTTTACATGTCAAGGTCTCGTTTAGGGTTGCACACGAAGAAATAACAAAAAAGAAGAATTTTGATTCATTATATTTACTCGATTCAAGTTTATATGGGGTCTGCATAAGCTTCGGCCACGCCTAGATTGGTCTCTTTTAGGGGTAAAATTCAAAATTTCCCCGGGTCATCGATCGACTTCAAGCTTATCTTCTCGAACAGATTGATTCAGGAAGAGAAACCTTCTGTTACTTCTGTCTGGCCGGTAGTTATAACCTTTAAAAACAATCCTGCAAGGCTTATACATGCGACTTGTCCCACGAATGAATGTCTCAGTACAACACATTTTACAAGATTCTTTTCACCCGGCGCCATGTTGTTTCAGACTAATACCCAGTCTCTCTCTCAAAAAAACTCGCTCATTTATCATTGGATCCACACAGTGGCCGCTAGCATCCAAATAACAGAATTAATTAGAAACATTTGTCACTGAAACCCCCTGGCAACATGATATTGACTAAAACGCTACGAGGATTCCACCAGTAACATACAAGTGACCAGGAGTTGCCGTCGAGATTTCCGAAGTATTTCCTTGGCGTACCCCAGAGGAGGTTTTGTAGTGGAACACATTGTGCTTTCTAGGACAGGCATGGGCAGTAATTTTGACCAATTTCAGCGAAAATTGAATAAATTATCCCAGCTACTGTTACATATTATGGTAAATCGGCAAATTTACGACCTAATTTGATACTCTAGCAAGGTTTAAAAGAACTATTCGTGAACTGATCGGACTCAAATTAGGCCAGATTACAGTTCAAATACTGTTCTATCGAGGACCGGGAGCTCTTACTAAGGCGAGTAGGGGAAATATATTTTTTGGGCTACATTTCAGAGGCGGTACCCGATTCTTGGATGTGGAAGTTGCACGCCTTGTGTAAATAGTAGTATTCTATACATGGGTCAAAACTTAAACTCATAGAACTGCTCTCGCACGCCTCAAATCGTCAAAAAAAAAAACTGCATAAAAACAAATTTAAACATAGCGAAAATGTTTCTAATTCACTTTATTGCAAATGGACAGCAGTAAAAGCCAATTTTAGGAAGCTTAAATATTTGCAATAGCCATTAGCGAAAAAAAAAATGAATATTCTTATGGGGTGTGCTGTGACCTCACAAGCATAGGCTTGTAAGCCTGTGCCTCGACATAAGAACCTGTGATTTTTTTCTTTGTTTTACAGCATTGTTTTCCTGCTCAATTGCTCCATGATTCCTTGTTGTCTTGGACGTTCTTTGTTTTACGTCACTGGTGAGGTCCACGTGGGTTCAGATAAATCGTGGATCATTTATTTGCAGTTAATGTAATCTGCTGATTTTGCCAGACATCTCAAGCCATCCGCCACTTTGAACGCGAGGGGGCTTCGGAGCAATGCTGTGGTGACCTGAATTCACCGTCACTTAGGGGAGGTACAATTTTTCTTGGGAGAAGGGAGGGCTGGTAAATTTTGGTATTTTTTAGCAAAAACAGTGTTGGCCCTCCCTTGCGTTTCTATAAAAAACTTCTGACCCCCTACCTTAAGGGGGTTGACAAAAGTGCCACCTTCCCCTCACTACTTCATGGTATGTTCCATGTCGTAGAAACCGCAGAACATTTCGCTTGTGAATGGAAAATGTTTGAATATAAATATATCTCGATATTTAATGTGTGCGAGCTGAAACAGGAAAACGGGAACAATCATTTTGGGATATTTACGCTTTATAGCAGAAGTTTGAAATATGGAAGTATAAACTTTGAGTATTTAAATAAACGTTAATCGAGGAAGGGAAAATGCATGTGCTTCCTTAAAAATCCTCATTAAAAAATTCTGGAAAAGGTGTGTGACCCTCCCCTTGAAAAGTTCACAAATAAGTATGGCCCTCCCCCGTGCTCAAGTTGAGACAATTTATCATGGACGAGATCTATCATATTGTTGCCGTTTTACTTACGTGATACGGAAAGTCCATCATAACCCATCTTCTATCCTTCGCCCGGGGAGAGCAGAAGTCGAACGATTCCTCCATAAAATACGAGCGACTGACGCTATCAACAGTTACACGGCTATAAAGGAAACATATTTGAGCCGGAAATAATTCCCACATCCGTTCAGCTCGAGCCGTTCGAATAGCCTGCGAATACAGCCGCCCTTATCGCTCCCGGCCGCTTTCGGATAGCTCGAACGGCTGACAACTTTTTTGAACGGATATAGCTCAAGCCGTTCAAACGGCTAACAATTTTTTTTTTTTTGAGCGGATAGGTTAAGCCGTTGGAGCGGCGTCCCGTCCCGTTTGAACGGCTTGCAAACGGCTATGCGTTGAAAACAGGTTTGGTATAAGCAGCAACACCCCAAACTCTAATACAGTAAGTAAAAAGTGACATAATGAGGAATTGAAGAGGTAATCAAGATCAGATACACTATAAACATTTCTTTTACACACTCTAAGGATATGCATACGTTTTATTGCCCTGGTAAAAACCGTCACGCGAAATACGGTGTTTGTTTGGGAATTATTTGACATCAAATTCCGTTTCATTCTTAATTCCCACTGGAAGAAGATTGACAGGATTCCTTCAAGACGTTTTGGAAATCGTCTCTCAGTTGTAATCATTTTATCAGCTCTTGCAGTAACATGTATTTCGGAAACAATTAACGTTAACCGATGCTGGTAGAATGGCAAGTAATAAAATGTCATGTTTTGCTATAACTCGAGTCTGTCTATGTTTTCAAGGCACTTTATATTAATATGCAATTAGTGTAGTTTATATCGTCCTGTCTTGAAATGAGAGACAAATTATTATCAAATTCACCATCACTGATTATTTGATTAGTTTTGTTTAATGACGTTTTATTGTAATTTTTGTTATTATATATTACCTTATGCTTTTTCAGTACTGTAATGTTTTATGGTCATGCAAATAAAGCGCAAGTGTTGTTGTTGTTGTTGTTGTTTATCATCCGCCTTTGTCCTGTTATTTGCAAACTATTTTTGTGACCTTTTATTCATCGTTCCTTGTGGCAGAACGACGAACGTTCTTTGAACCAGCAAACGCGTTCAATTGCCGTTTAAATAACATATAATTATATACCATACATTATTATGAGATGCTCAGTCGGCCGGTTTGCCTGTCCATATTATTCTAACATGACAGTTCATCAGGCAGATCTCAAAGAGGGCTTGAATAAATCACAGAAACGTTCGAGTCTTTCCTGTAAAATAAAAACGAAACCGTCAAGACCAAGAACATCGTTCTATGGTTAGGTCCTTGATCTGCTATGGCTGTTTGAGGCAATAAGATGGCGTAGACCAGAAGGATCGCGACCTCTGGGGACGAGAATGAAAAGATAAGGAAGAAAACTAAGAATACGTGGAGCATAATTGACGATAAAGCTGCTCCAGAAAATTCAGACATAGGGAGCTATGGCAGTTGGCACAACAACTAAACGTAGAGCGGGAACATTCCCTTCCAGCGAAAAATAAAAAGACTTAGGTCCTTGAGATGCTACGTCCCGCATTCTGATAGCATTTGTGACGAAATTGTAGCCGACGAGGGGTCGGGGTAGGGGCACATTTGTCCCCTCGATTTTCCAAGTATGCTGTATATGAAATGATGCCTTAGTAATAATACAAATAATACATTATTAATAATAGTTTTATAAATATTATTATTGTTAGTTTTGTTGCAGACCCGAGCGACACCTCCAAACTTATTTCTCACAGCTTACTCCGAAAGTGATCAGAATCATTGAAAGAAGAATAAATGTTGCAGTAACGTTTCATTTTTTTGTTTCTTCGCTGAATACTACCCTCATGTAAATGGGACTTATCCATACCACATACGGATCTCTTAGCTCAATAAGTTGCCGCAGAAATTTAATAATTTGTTTTTGCCGATGAAAGACTCAATTGCCCAGATTCTTTACTTCATATTCTTATAGTCCAGCTGAAACGATCATACTTTATCAAATATGCATGCTCATTTAAATTTGACTTGGCCTGAAGTGTTTAATGTTTTTCATTTTAACACAAAGCTTGAGATTGTTATTATTCGAAGAGTGCTGAACCTCTAAAACTACATAAGGACTTTTAAAAATGTTTGCTAGCGCTGCAACATATTTCAAACCAATTTTCACTGTAGTTCCTGTATAATTAGAAAGGCAATAACTCGTATTCCGAGTTTCTCGAAAACTATACATTTTTTAAAGTTGCATTAACGTTTCGAAGAAAGTTCTCCACAAGTGCTCTTATGGCAAAGTCGGGAATTTTTAAATTTTTGGAGTCTGTTCAGCGATTCTCGATATTTCCTGCAATCAGGGTCTCGTAAGATGTTTTTTTTAAGTATACACCGCGGTAATTTCCTATCAGTCGTCCAAATATGATTTATGAACTTTCGAGAACCTTTAAGAAAAGCGGTCGTTTTTCAAAGGTCACATTAATTTTTGGCGATTTGACAGTGAACTCAATATCGCTATTCGTTGCCCGAAGCAAACTGCTGTTTCAAATACAACTAATTTAACGTTGTTTTTATTTATCTCTATCGTTCTTAATTCATCATAAACGCCCCGCACATAACTGGAACCGCGTCGTCGATCTGATTCAAGCAAAAGTTTATTACTTTACTCAAATGACAATGCTATACAAAGTGCAATGGTGTTATTAGTTTTCTTGTTCAGTCAGTCATTTTGTTGTCATGGAACGAATCAGTAGGCACACTCGCTCATTTCGCCTAATTAAAAAACTCATTTCTGATTGAAAGTTAATATCATGGCCCGGGGCCTTGGAGCACAGCGCACTTAGTTTTTCATACATAGTTACAAGAAAGTACAAACAAACCTGTCAGTAAATCCGAGGTTCATGGATATCCATCGGGCCGGAGAGACGATATCTCTACACCGTATTACAATACTGGTGCACAACACAACTCTATTGACAGAAAAGAAGCATATAACGTGCATTTTATTATTTTTTGTAAAACCGTCCAGTTGTATTTGTGCTGTATTAGAATAAGAAAGAGTGATTAATGCTGCTGAATTTTCTAATTCGAATGTTATGCCAACAATATCCATTCAATCGCGGAAGTAAATAAGTCAAACGATTTGAATTTTTTCACAAATCCTGTGGTCAAAAAAAAAGTACTTCGTCAAAATAAACGTGATCTAGTCTTGAGTGTTTTTACCGGGAATAAAATTCCGCAGCTGGCCAGTTGAAATACATTGTAAACAAAGCGTATTTTGCTAATTTTCTTAAACTATATTACGTACTGTGCGAAAGTTAATTTTTTAACTCACTATCTTATTTTGAAGGCGGTTTAAGTTTCGCCGAATCAAACAAAACGTTTTTGATAAAATCGATATCTGTAATATTCCGTATAGATATTTAAGATTTTAAATTGTAATGAATTTATCTTATTTGGGCTACCGAGTTTATTTGTTCCTCGAAAAACACTCGAGATAAGAGAATTTGAGGAAAACAGCCTCAAGTGTTTATTTAGTTTCTGAAGTATCCTATGTAAGCTTCCGTTTATTAACCGTACATATTCTGTTTTTCTTTCCCAATAACCCTTTTTTGTTCATCCCTCGAGTTCACTAAAAGGCTTACCCATGCAATAAACTAATAAACTCAAGTTGATCAGAGACTTCCAGGAAAATTTGTAGTTAGGCCAGTTTGGATATATACTTACTGACTTCCAAGTAAATACGATGGACTGATATCGGTGTTGCTGTGTTAGCGGGCGGCTGACATGAAAACGGTGTTTGTGTATATCAGCCCACGTCTGAGGCGAGGCCAGTGTCACGTCGGCTATGCTTTATAAGACCGTGTTTGTTTTGTGCAAGTCAATTACACTCAAAGAAGTTACAACACTGAGAGAGTTGCTAGACTGGTTGCTAAATTTTGAGGTAAGAGCTTACAAACACTGACTAAATTCGTAAAGATAACGAAAACTTGTAGCTCAACTTATTTCATCACGTTCTATGTGGCCACGCAGTGAGATGAAATGCTGCGCAAGTGTTTTTCAGTTCTATGGCGGCACCTTAAGCAGATTTGATTCGGGTTCAGGAATTAAAAGCTATTCCCGTGTGTGCCGTGTGTGAAATGAATAAACCAAAACAACTAATTATAGATTTAGCCATAGCTGTAGAGGGAAATGTTTTTACGTGTGTTTATGCAACTAACCAATTAAAACATTGCGATTACGTAACTCATGCACAGTGTATGAGTGCAAAACAGACAACCTAAATCTTGGCTTCTTTGTTTGCTCCTACGATACTTGCCGGGCTTCATATACTCCTATACTTGGTTTAACTGCAACATAGTCTTTCCCAACATTCATTTCAGATCAACTAGACTCTAGACAAATGGCCCGCTTGTTGATATACCTCTTGCTTGGTTTTTCCATCCTTGCATTCACAAAGATTGTGAACGCCGACCACGACGACGATGACGACGGCGACGACGACGACGACGACGACGACGACGACGACGATGATGATGATGATGATGATGATGATGATGATGATGACATCGGAGATGGTGATGAAAGTGGAGAAAGTGGCGATGGATCCGGCGCTGGTGGAGCAGGCGCTGGTGGAGCAGGCGCTGGTGGAGCAGGTGCGGGTGGGGCAGGCGCTGGTGGAGCAGGCGCTGGTGGTGCTGGTGCCGGTGCGGGCTTTGGCGTCACCATTGGTGGCATTCCAATCACCTTCCCTGAAGGATCTTGTGTATCTGGCAAAATGAAGGTGGAAGAGCAGACAAAGGGTCTTGTTCATGTTTCGCAGCTTTCTGAAGGTGACGTCATTCCCGGAATCATGGGAAGTGTGAGGAAGCCTGCCTTGTGCAAGGTTGTAGCCGTCTTCCCTGCAGCAAATGGTAAGAATAAAACCACCCACAACGGCTTTACCGCCGATCATATGGTCGTCGATTACACTGTTCACTCGCACGGTCAAAAGGGAGAAGTGCGAATGGGTCCCGTATACACTCTTGCAACCGACTGCGATGCCTCTGTGAATGCAGCTGGCCAGGCCTTCACACCCATCAGCACCGCGTTCTGTCCGCATGAGCTGAGCTGGAGTGAGTATATTACCTTGATGTCCGCAATACGACGAGTCGCCAATCGCACTGGATACTTCTGGTTTGACACGTTTGCATTCCATGACAACGAGACTGCAATGGTGCCGCATTGGTTGGACCAGCTCCATCAAATATGTCATCAGCTTCTGTTATGCTCACGCGAAGGCCGATGCCAGGGATTCGAGAACGTAATGGCAGAGTTCGTGCTCGAACATCTGAACAAGGAGTACGTGGAGGTCGTTGATCGCGTTTTTCCCAACATGGGTGGGGATGTCGATAAAGAGCAAGCCGGTACCATCACAGAAGTTGTTGGTCCTAAGGGAAGCAGCCACATAGTTCTCTTCTCTGTTGTAGGTGGCGCAATAGTGGTGCTCCTGATGGTCGCTGTTGCTGTCTTCATAAATCGTGGAAAATTGATGAAGAAGAACGCAGAAAAGGCGTTGGAACCTAAGAAGACTGGCGATGAATTGGCATGAAGAACTCGTCAGGCTGTCAACAAAACAGTTCGTTTGTTTTTAGTAGAGCAGTTTGCAATTTTGGTGAAGAAAGACACAGTAATTGTTGTAATTTTTCCAGTTAGATCTGTTGTTAATGACGACATTTCCGACTTAAATTACACGTTGTAGCTCGAAAGCTACAAGTATAATGCATTATAAAGTTACATTCAATTTAAAGAAATTTGAATGAGTGATCAGGAAAAGTAATTTTGATAATTAAGCATGTATTCATGCTTTTCATTTAACCAATGCTGGCTGGTAGAATGGCAATAAAACCATGATTGTGGAATTAATCGAGTCTCTTTTTCTCTACACTTTCTTTTTTTAATACTGCGCGTGGTTTACTTTTCGCTCATAGAAACCTCGGACTCGTAGTGTTATTGTTAATCGCGCACTCTTTGCCCTTAAAAGGAAAAATTATTCGTGATATTTGTTGGCTAAAAATACATAAAATTGAAGGCTTTGGACATCAATCCTTTAGTTTGTCTAATGAAACAATGATATTACTCGCTAGCTAATTTTTCCGAACATTTTCCCACCCTTATCATTACAGTACAACGGGCAAAGACTAGACCGCAACACCGAGAACTTCGTGCCCTACCCTCGCCTGCGACTTGATTTTCTCAACGCCACGGGACAGAGATGATATGACGATTTTATCAGAGTTAATGTAAAGACATAAAAATGAAGGTTTTGGCCTTAAAAGTACTCGATCCAGTGATTACAATAAAATTGTTAACAGGTTACGGGTCAGTTGTATTAGATAAGAAGGAACTATAAAAAGCAGTAGGAAGCTAAAATAATCAAGAGTCGTCAATTTAAGGAGTAATGCGGCAAATTTAATAGTGTGATAAGGTCACCAAAATGCATTTTGAAGTAATGTTGTACAAAATCAGCTGCGATGGCCGAGCGAAACGGAATCAGAACAGAGAAAGCTCGAGAACTGACTTCTGAGTAAGAAAATAAGATTTTCCTTCTTTCAAAACACACTGTTTTGTCAGCATCTGGCATCAAACATTATCAGTGTTGGCAAAACTTGTATTTCACAGATCAAGCAGAACAAATTGGAAATAAGGTGACTTTATTCCTCATTAAGCTTTGTTTGCGTGACCGGCCGAAGTTTGTGCTTGCGTTATCAACACACTACACTCTCGGTCTTTCTTTACAACCTTAGAGGGTGATCAATATGCAATTTTAAATAAAGATATCAGAACAAAGCGACAGGAAGGCAGTTTATGAGATAAATGGACTCACTAAAAGCTGAGTTATCTTGATGTGTGTTATACCGCTTCTTCTAGCTTACATAGGAATGTCGCGCTTCCATAGTCCTGGCAAGATTAACCAGGATTTCTTTTTAGCTCACACGTGTGTGTTGTTTAAAGTTCACTCTTCAGCAACACCGTGACCTTGCGAGAATTAAGTATATTCCCACTGAGCTTGTATTAAAAAAAAAAACAACTAATCTAACAATTTTAGATGACGCCATTAATCATTACTCAGACCGGGTGGGGGGAGGGAGGGAGTGCCCGCGCCTGACTTTGAGCGCTTATTGCTTTTTCAAGATTCTACCAAACACTGCCAAACTTGGCGTGATTATCTAAAATTTATCTGGAAATAATTTGATAGGATAGGTTATTGTGTCGGAACTTGGCATTACCATACCAACGACTAGGGGGTCGTCATAGCGGAGCTCCTGCGCGCGAAGCGCGCCAGCGGAGCACCATGGGTAAGAATTTTTGGTAAACCCATGCGGCCAAGAAAATTTGGTGCGTACGTCCGCACGCCCTCCCGTACAGACTCTCGGGGAGGGGGAGTGGAGTCCTAAGGCAGCCCGACCGGGGGTGGAGGGAGGAGAATAGGGTGAGGGAGATTGGGAGCAGATCGATGAATGCCATCTCTACTTATCCCTACTTACGTACGTAAACAGAGCTTGCAACTTTGATCAATTGACAGCTGTCAAATCAAGGTATCTGCTGACCAGTATCACGTGGCCATATCGCGGGCTCACATGTGGAGCTCATCGAGGTCACGTGTTTTTGTGAAGTTGACCACTGACCAGATGATGGTTTTCTAGTTGATCGCAGGCTCAAGTCCTAGTTTTTTAATCATCGCGTTAATTCAGATTTAAATAATGGGCAAAGTTAATAACCGAGGAGCTCAGCTTTTATTAGGCATGCCTAGATCTATTGTAAAAAGTTTTTCTCTGTTAAAAAAATGATCTGGACATTTCATTTCAACTTAAACGAAGCGATTGTATGAAAAGACGGCAAACGGGTTTGCACGTTGTTCACTGCTGAATTGAAAGACGGGAAGAAAGCGTGCTGGAGGACATAAATCTTCGTGAATATTTCTCGCTTTATTTACTTATCTACAGCATGGAAACTTATGCCAAGTGATTTAGGATAACCTCTTAACGGGAAGATCCGAAATAATTGTTGACCTTAACATGATATATTGGTCTATATTGGAGTACGAGTCAAAAACAGCGCGAGTTGACCAAGGCTGACCAAGACTGGAAAATTAACTGAGGTCTGAGCTAATATAAAAGTGTGCTCAGAGCCGGTCAAGTTGACTTAAGTGACGGATAAAAGACTGTTAAAAGCTTCACCGAAAGGAAGAAAGATATTGATCTTCGCTGATAATTCAGATTATGAATATGTCGGAGGTGTGAGTTTATTACGAACATTGGACGAAACTACCGTTTTCGTTGCTTCCTCTCCGATGTTATTTGGCTGGTTTGAAAGCTTTGCCCTGCAGATCAGAATTTACAAGCCTTCTCAAAATGTGAGGTAACAAACGTAAATGTACATATTTTGTTATGAGAATCTGTATATACTTCATTTATGAGCGAATTCGATGTTGTGTCGGTTTTCAGATCTTCCCGTCAATTATAAGCTTAAACCGCTTAAACTTCGTCAAAACGGCCGCTTTCAAACCTCTTAGCTTTAATCACTTTTGTACACTTTTCTCCATTAAATGTTTCGTTTCAAATATTGTGTTTTTTTAGTTAGTGGAGTTAACTGTGAGGTTCATCGTTGGATTTTGAAAAGAATATTCAATTATTGAGCTACATGCAAAAACATGATTTCGCGCGCTGCATTTACAGAAAAATCCCGCAAACAAATCACAGCAAAAAACAAGTAAACCTTCGGCAACGATACTTCACACCAACGATTAAACGATTTATCATCCAATTGCTCTATTTCACTCGCATGCAGTTTTGTCATTTTGATGAGTGTGTTGAATTCTCGTACGCGTGATAAATTTTTAGATTCGTAAACGAGTATTTACGCCGGTTTTTATATTGCGAGTTGCCTGTGCTTGGGTGAGTGAGTTCAGAGTTTTCCTAACGCACATTTGCCTGTTAGAAACGACGGAAATTCATTCACTTCTCTGCATAAAATTCTCTAGGGTATTTAGCAATGTGTACGATAAAACATGCAGCGTAGTAATCATGCAACCAAACCAAGATGGTTCAAAACTACATTGTAAGCTTATTAGACAGCGAGCACCACTTCCTAAATCACAAACTGTCATAATTCTTACGCAAAAACCCTGCTTAGAAATGACTTAAACCGGCTCCCAATGAATTCGCCGAGTTAGTTTTGCCGCTGTGATTTTTTTTTTCGTTTTGGCGTGAGCTCATTCTGTTTAGCCGCGAGTTCACTTTGTTCAGTGCCTTGAGTTGATCTTTTTGCTTTGACTGTTTTGAAGTAAATCAAAACAAATTTCTTCGCCTTCGCAAAGGTCCTTTTTACATTGAATAACCCTTAGAGTTATGAAAAGTCTTTACACTAAAAATTGATGTGTGCGCCTACGTGTGTACGTGCATGAGGAACCCAATAAAGTGCAGCTACATGTACCTATATATGGGTAACCGTATACGCTTAGAAATAGTGTGGCTACTTATTAATTGGAAAACAGTGCAAACTCAAGCAAAAAAATAATAATTAGGAGCTCCGCTTTTAGGCCTGCCTAAATCTATATATTAAATTATTATAAGGCCTTTTAGAAAGGTCACGTTATTTCAATACAAAATAGCGTGAAAAGGAATCACCGAATCACATAAGACGACAATAAACCTGTGTCTGAATGAATTTATCAGCCATCACTTTCTTTTTTAGACTCTTGTCTGTCCGACGTTGTTGAAAGTAAGGGTAAACATAATATATTTTAGTATATACCAAACCAGTGAATAGTGCTTTTCGCGCGCGCTGATTGGCTAGCTCGGAGGTGATTATAGCAAGTACTATTCACCTCCGAGCAAAGTAACATGACTTCTACGAGTAACTTCGGTTAAAAAAGCGCGTTTTGATCCATAAAAGAATCCCCTGTGCTTTAATGTGTTGTCAACTTTACCAGGTCAGAACAATACTAGGTTTAGCGATACGTAGCGATGTTTATTTAAAATGTTTTAAGCGTTTCCTTCAACAAAACGATTGATAAAATGTGGTACAAAATATTTTGTTTACCTTCGCCGCGTACACGTACGCAAAATTAAAACGTTTAAGTCTGAATTTTTTCCAAATATACACCGTCCAACTAAGAAAATTAAGTACGTTTCTTACCTGTATCTCTGTTTAAGCCAGTAAATCCTTGCAGTTGTTTTGGTCGTGCTATAAACGATTTTGGCAAGTTGTTTTCGGCTCGGCCATATAAAGTCACGCTGGAGACTAAAATATTTAGGTTTGCACCGAAGATCAACTTCAATTGTGAATTGCTGTGGTTTTTCAATCCTCTTCCGCTGACTCTCCTCCAGTCAACTAGCTTAATTAGCAGCCGTATTAAACTTCGATCAAATCCAGTCCACGTATTCTTGACATTCGCGGTCGTTCGCAGCATCTTGTCAACATAATTCAATGAACAGTTTTTGCAGCACGTTTCATGACTTCACGGACGTTTCCCAGGCTATAATTGACCGGCACAGGTTGTATTCACGAGTAAATTAAAGACTTGTGTTCTTCAGTAGTGAAAATAAAGTAAAGAATTCCGCTTGAAATCGTCCAAATCCATTCAACAAACGAAACACAGTTGCAAATTTATTTCGGTCGATCGCCTGTGCAGTGTTGTCATGTGACTTTTCCCGCGCTGTCGTCTTTCATGTGCGCAGTGTTCAGTGCAATGAATTGCTTTCTTTCACGGTAAAACTTTTAATTTTAGGCCGGCTATTCAACTGGTTTGGTATATACTAAAACAATTATTCACCTCAGTGTCGGTGAAAAGCGGCAGATATTTACCTCGCCGCTTCGCGGCTCGGTAAATATCCACCGCTATTCACCTCCACTTCGGTGAATAATTGTTAAATATTCTTACTGGCCGTTAAATAGGGGCTATCTCTAAAATAGGGAACGGGGAATCGGAGAATAGGAACGGGGAACGGGGAATGGGAATGGGGAATTTACTAAAAGGGGGAATTTACTAAAAGGGGGGATTTACTAAAATGGGGAATCTCTAAAAGGGGGAATTTACTAAAAGGGGGAATCTCTAAAAGGGGGAATTTACTAAAAGGGGGAATTTACTAAAATGGGGAATTTACTAAAATGGGGAATCTCTAAAAGGGGGAATTTACTAAAAGGGGGAATCTCTAAAAGGGGGAATTTACTAAAAGGGGGAATTTGCTAAAATGGGGAATCTCTAAAAGGGGGAATTTACTAAAAGGGGGAATCTCTAAAAGGGGGAATTTACTAAAAGGGGGAATTTGCTAAAATGGGGAATCTCTAAAAGGGGGAATTTACTAAAATGGGGAATCTCTAAAAGGGGGAATCTCTAAAAGAGGGAATTTACTAAAACGGGGAATCTCTAAAAAGGGGAATTTACTAAAACGGGGAATCTCTAAAAGGGGGAATTTACTAAAATGGGGAATCTCTAAAAGGGGGAATTTACTAAAACGGGGAATCTCTAAAACAAAAGGGGCAAATATAAAAACTGCTTGCGTCTGCAAATAAATTAAATAACAGTCAACTCTTAATTTCAACGCCCGATGGCACGTGTCAAATTAGACTGCAGTGGAAATGCCGCTTCAATGATGAAGTGCGAAGTTTGTACCACGTCATAACTCGTTAAATGACTAAACGAAAAATCCCATAAAATAGTGCATCAGGAATCACTGCTTTCGTTTGCCGCTTAATTCCCGCGTGCGTTCAATGACTTCGTGCGTAGCTTCCTGTCGGTATAATGGACATGTTTGAGACAGTGAAAGCATCAAGCAGTTTTGGCGTGACAGACTGAGTGGCAGTTTATTGACAGGTAATGATTAATTTCGGAAGCCGCCCAAAATCATACAATATGATCACAAACCCCTGCCGTAGGCAGCGAACTACAGAATACAAAATATGACACGATAAAACAAAAAGTAAAAAAAGGAAAGGATGGGTAGGGAGGGTGCTGAAATCGAGCAAGCCATTGAAAGGCGTGTAAGAAGGACTCACTGTTTCGCAACACGGCAATTAGCGGGAGTACATCACAGCACTGAAACCTAGATAAACCTAATCCCTAACGCTCTGTAGTTCTCTGCTTTGCTGTTGTCGTTGCCTTTATTTTGTGCCCGGATTTTGTGATGGTTCAAACTGATTAAAACTTTCGCTTGGTTTGCGAGACTCAGAGACTCAATTTCAAAATTCGAGATTCCGAGACGAGCGTTGTTGTTTTTTTTTTGTTGCGAGCTTGCATGAGATTCCGAGACTCTAGTTTGCTATGTCGAGATTTCGAGACTCGCCTAAAATTTTCCGAGAACCATGATTTTTCAAGGACCATTCTATACCGCTAATCACAGAATTCTTATTATTTTAGTGTTGCGTTCCTTTTATCACTATAATTGCATTTACTTTATCATTATTTGTTTGCTACTCATTTTCAAATGAAAGAAAGAAACATAGCGAAAATATTTCCAAAAACATTTCCACAAACACAGCAAGTAATACTTTATTCTCCCAAAGTCTTGTTGTTGGTCGCTCAACATGACTGGATTTAAGTTTCCATTAGTTTTTACAAGAAAACGGAAAAAAAATAAATCGGTTCGATAGCCTCCTGCAGCTCCACTGATAAGCAAGATAAGCCCGCCGAAACAGTTGTTACAAAAAGCTTCTTAGTACAAACTTCGCACTTCATCATTGAAGCGGCATTTCCACTGCAGTTTAATTTGACACGTGCCATCGGGCGTTGAAATTAAAAGAAGACTGTTATTTATTTTATTCGCAGACGCAAGCAGTTTTTATATTTGCCCCTTTTCTTTTAGAGATTCCCCATTTTAGTAAATTCCCCCTTTTAGAGATTCCCCGTTTTAGTAAATTCCCCTTTTTAGAGATTCCCCGTTTTAGTAAATTCCCTCTTTTAGAGATTCCCCCTTTTAGAGATTCCCCATTTTAGTAAATTCCCCCTTTTAGAGATTCCCCATTTTAGTAAATTCCCCCTTTTAGTAAATTCCCCCTTTTAGAGATTCCCCCTTTTAGTAAATTCCCCCTTTTAGAGATTCCCCATTTTAGTAAATTCCCCCTTTTAGTAAATTCCCCCTTTTAGAGATTCCCCCTTTTAGTAAATTCCCCATTCCCATTCCCCGTTCCCCGTTCCCCGTTCCCCGTTCCTATTTTCCAATTCCCCGTTCCCTATTTTAGAGATAGCCGTTAAATAGGGGCAAAGGCAATAGAAAAACGCTCATCGGGACGACAAAAAGGTGGCAGCGGCCCTTGTGCATGGCCCCTGTGCATGTCAGAAAGTCTGAGTCCCTTTCCGAATTTAAAAGACTTTGCAAGGCTTATTTTCACTTAATATTAATTTTTATTAATTAACTTAATATTTTATCATTATTATTAGATTTATATTTAAATTTTTCTAGTTTTTGTGGGTGGCCATTTGTAAGGGAACTTGTTCCTGATTTTGGTCTTCCTCTCAGCTTTTGCCTGTATGTTTTGAGAAAATGATTAAAGTTAATAGGGCGCAGCCGTTTACAAGGGGTCTTATTAATTTTCAGTATTATACTGACAACAGTTTCGGGACTTTAAATGGGCTTTGTCACGGATTTTAACAGATTTTTAGACTGCAAAACAGCCGTATTTTTTGCGAACACGTTCCAGCGGTCTTCGAACACGAGGTCTGGAGCCAATGTCAAAAGTGAGACTGAGACTGGGGAGAGACGCTAAAATTTGTTGTATGGAAAGCCGACAGTCGTTTTTTCTCTGGTGCCTCAACAATCGGCGCTTCGCGCCTTCGATACGCGACTGTTAATGATTTTAGAGAAAAAAAGGACTGTTTTGCAGTCTAACAGCTTTTCGAACAGCCAGAATTTATATTTGGTGCGTAGGAAACCTAAAATTAATGGGCCATTTTTATTAGCAATCGCTAATTGTATTAGAGAACTGAAACTGACAAGCGTCTTTGGCTGCAGATGGCTTGGATGGAAATGGATTGCAACTTGAAAATTAAGGCTAAACTTTTCAAGTTGTTTCTAAGCGTCATCATAAGTCAATATTTATAGCCCTAGCTTGATTTCTACCCGCGAATTAAAGTCATGTCTTCCTTTAGATGTTCAGATATTGTTTTTCATTGCTTAAGTTCCCTACCACTAATTTCCGAACAGTTTAGACTAAAAATCGGCGAAATCCCCCTGACGTAGCCCCTTTAATAATTAACTCCCCGCTTTATAGGTAGCCGCATTTTATCTTTTCTCGAAAAACAAGCATTTTACAATTCAATATGTTGCATGTAAATTCTCGGTATCCGCACGTACAATTTTCAGAAAACATCCAGTGAAACGGATGGATTTTTTCAAAGTGAGCCTGTAAAATTTTCCAGAAGAATGTGCGCTTCGATTCGAGGTAAGCTGCTTATGTCATAAAATTTTCTACAGCAGAACGGTGAGCTGTTTGAATCGTTTGTACCGTGAAAGGAAAATTTCGGTATTCGCCGTATATATTGCCAGGTTATTTGTGTGCTTTAATCTTGGTGCCGCCTTTGGATATTCGACCTCAATATAATTCGTTTTTAGTTTTTTGTCGAGTCATTTCAATTCTAGATAACGTGAAATCGCATTTTAGAATTTGACAAGTCGTCTTTCCAAAGTATAAAACTTTTTCAATGCACTTGCTTTCTGTGATAATTTTCTCGAGGTTGAAAACCAGTAGAGGTCAGGGTACCCCAAACATCAAACGCCTAACCTGAAACTGTCGTTTGCGGTTTGCCGTTAGCGTAAAAAACGTAGCTAAATGCCTCTATTAAGCATGACGTTATACGTAATTGGAAATTCCAAAAATTTACTCACCTCGGACAGAAAAAAAAAAACCTTTTTTAAGAAATAAAGAAAATCATACTTTTGAAAAAACGGTTGAACGCCACATTCTCGAGCTTTCCAGGTAAACGGAAAATAGTTCGAGAAAGAGGGAAATTCAAAATAGTAAGTGATAGTGTCACTGACTGAAAACGTAAATCCAAAGGGAACGGATTTGAGTTCGAGATCGAGACAAGCGAGATTCAGTTGGTAGCTTCACAAAAGGAGTTCCGCTCCACCAGCAAATGATAGTAAACGCCTTTCTTGGAAAATGCCCTTTTTAAGTTTGAGGGTTGAAGAGACGTCGCCCAAAGAAAGAAAAAAGAATAAAAACATTTCCGATACGATTTTCAACACTGAGGAGCGTTCTCGCCAAATTTTAGCAAGCTTAAGTCGTTCTTCGTTGCAAATGAGAGCTAGCTCGATTCGGAAATACAGCTAGGAAACGAGAAGAAACAGTTTACTGGTTTGTAGACAATACACGTGAAGGCTCAACATCTCAAACACAAAGTGATCAAAAAAATCTGTCGGGAAATATCATTACAAGCGAGCTTTCTGTTAGACGTAGGAGCACGTTTGAAGTTTGTAGGCTGCATACCTACGAGAAAGACATCTACGCTACGCAAACAATCCTGAATGGATTGATAATGTTTCAAAAGGCAAACGTCCTATTTCATAATAATGATAAAATTTATTCAATGCCTCGGCCTTAAAATGAGATGAGAAATATAAATGATCTTGATAACAGCAGACACGTAAAGATTTTAAGGAAAACGACCAATTTTTTTAAGTTTATAATACATGTTTCGACAGAGATTCTGTCATCTTCAGTTGAATGATTTACAAAGCATGGAAAGTTGAATAATAAGTAGATTATTCAACTTTCCATGCTTTGCAACTGAAGATGACAGAAGCTCTGTCGAAACATGTATTATAAACTTAAAAAATTGGTCGTTTTCCTTAAAAAATATAAATGCGAAATTAAACGTTTCAGTCTAAAATATCTATGGAACAGTGGTCTAAAAGAATCCAAAATACAAATAGGAAGTTGTAAAAAAGCTATTTAAAACCACATTCGCAACAAAGCTAATACGCGTCATTGTCTAGTTTGTCAAGGCACGCAACATTATCACGGAATGGTTCTAAAGTTAAAATCTGCGAGATATTGTCTAACCCGATTATTAATAGTGGAATTCTACAAGTGTTCGTTAGCCTGCTTGGGTAGCAGGCGTATCAAGGGATGGGGGAGTGAGTGGGAGAGGAAGAGAATTCTTCTGTGCATGCTAAGCGTTCAGTCTAATGCATGCGCAAATGCTGCTGATTGGGTGAGGGATCGAACATTATCAACCATTAGTGTGCAGGTGTGCAGTGTACCATGTGGATGGAGGTCATCTACAAAATGATAACGTTTTCTGTTTTTTTTTCCCCAGGTTTCGGAGGAAGATTTGGAATATTACTGGATAGTTTGATTCCCAAGAGGACTAAAAACGGGGCATTCTGGCGATTTGCTACTGGTTCGCGAAAATGCTGTTCTAAAAATAGCCTACACGCGAAAGCCGTATCTCAAGGCCCATTACCAGAGATGTAGACTTCTATTTATGGACTTCTGATACTATATACTAATAGTAGATTTAACACATCCTCTCGTAAACAACAACTGATACGTGTGCATGCTAAGGAGGTGAATCATGTCTATTTAGTCAGCCAAATTGTCTGAAAAAACAGTAGACTGTTATACAAATGTATATGTCAAACTGTTTCGCTCTTTTAAAGTGAACCGTGAATTAACTGTTTTTGCTTTTTCTACGAAACAGGATATTTTCCACTTTATAATTTTGTTTTATTTTTCCGTTGCCTGCTGTTAATATGTCGAATTTTAGGTTTTGAATAAAGTCATTTAAACGGTAATACAAATGATGTTAGTGTAGTTATAAGATTAAACAATTCGTAAGTATTTCCCACAACTGAAATAGATAATAGATATAGTAGTAATAGTTCTCACTACAGCTGCCCCCGCCTTTATATAATTTTATTTACATGATAATCTTAGATTAGTGGAGTACATTTGACGCCTTTTCCTCACCAAAAGCCTAAAATGTCTACGAATAACAAAATATGGCACATTCAAAGAATCGATAAACCAATTTTGATCCTTATTCAACCAACTCTGGACCAAATGTTGACAATTTGGAAGCACTATTGTCAATGTGTGAAATGAATTATCTTGCATTGCAAGACAATGTTCACGCTTCTATGTTTAGGATCTTCATCGTACAATTCAAGCAATTTCCACATGTTTTCACTACGTTCAAGCGCTGATTAAACTGTGCTTCCCTAGATGATATGCCTGTAATACTCTCCATGTCATTTTCGGTATATCATTTTAATTTCGAGCACACTTAAGCCATTTCTTGACTTCAAGCAAGAAATGTTTCCTGCGATCACAATATGCGACGGCCATTTTTTTTTTTACCCGATAACACCATGCGCGCTTGCTAAAATATTACTCGAGACGACCGTGCGCGCCTAGTTTCGTCTAATCGAGAACGGTTCTCCCACTACAAACACATTTCTTACTTTTTCCACAAATATTCTTTGTCCATGTATGTATACATCCGGGGAGTCCTAGGGTGCCTCCTCGGGGGCAAATATTCAAACATATCACTCACAGATATCCGGCCAATCATAACCAAACCCTATAATTCAGGTGGCGAAAAAGCGCAAATCCGAAGAATCAACATGCCATAAATCTTCTCAAGTGCTAGATAAAGGACCATGCAAGTACCCTGGGTGTGGCTCAGCCCCTTTGGAAAATCCTAGCTACGCCCCTGATTACATTGGGAGAATACAAGCTTATATGGGGCGACGGACCTATAAATATTTACGTCAATGGACATAAATATATCATTAAGCGAATACAAGCTTATTTAGGTCTATCGTAGTATATGAATGGGTTTCTTAGAGTTAATTAGTTGTGTAGGTATGCAGGGACTCTGCTCTCATGAACTCTACCCCATAAGGGGGGTAGGGGGAGCAGAGACGAGGGAAAATTCTGCTCGAAGTATTTTTTTTTTTGTTATATGAACATGTTAAGGACGTTAGCGCGAAAATTTTCTAGTCGATAGATTTTTCTAAAATTTTTACTGAGGACGGATAATGAGTTTCTTGTGTCAGAAATACAAAAAAAAGTGGGGGTCACCGACTTCGTTTCAGAGATAAAGTCTGTAGAAAACTACCCTGATTTTGAAAAATTGGCGCACGTAATTTCGCACGGCTTTCAAGGTTTGTAGTTTAATTATCGATGATGAGAAAACGGAGGCAAACGATCTTGGTGATATTTTGAAGAAGTGCGTCTGTTGCGTAAATAATTTTAAGTGTTGTCATCTTTTATGCAAAACTTAGCCCTGGAAGAGGCATTTGAACCCGTCGTACGGCAAAACGAAAAGATCAAAAAGCGGAATTCGAACGTGCGTGGGTCAAAAAAAATCAACCTTTTAATCGATAGATTTTTTTCATTTTCTCACAAAACGTAGATAATCGTTAACAAAAGTGATCTGTTAAGAAAAACGTAGGGGTCACGGACCATTTAAGCGAGCAAACTGCAAGCGAAGTTATCGCAACTGCTACTCACCCTATATGTGGTTGGAAAGTTTCCTCAGCGCGCGCGCTCGATGCATGACGTGGCGTAGCGTTGCGACAGGAATTACGTGCGCAGTAAGGATGCGCATAAACAATTAGCGCGAACGTCATTAAAAGGCGCGTTTTGACTTGTATCCACATTAAATGGATTTATCTGTTATGTCAAAAAAGCTATGTAGTTGTCCACCTTTAAGAACGAGCTTTTCAAGAAATCCAAGATGTAACCGACATCGAGCTAAGATATATCGAGAAATCCACGAGTTCAATACGTCTGCCAAAATTATAAGCGAAAACAGTAATTTTATGACATTATAGGACAACAACAAGCTAAGCACGAAAACGAGGCTACGCCTCGTGGAGTCTAAGAAAATGCCCTCCACATGGGAGGAAATGAGGTGAACAACTCTTATATAAAGCTATTCGTTGAATGACCGTGTCGGAGCTCCTTCGTGCGGGTTGACCGGTGAGGGTGGGACTCTGCAGGGACTCTGCTCCCATGAACTCTACCCCATGAGGGGGGTGGGGGGGGGGAGCATAGACGGGGGAGCATTTTCCTCGAAGTATTTTTCATTTTGTTGTTATTATATAAACATGTTAAAAGGCACGTTTTAACTTGTATCCACATTAAATGAATTTGTTTGGCACTGTTTATTGGATTTAAATGTCAAAAAGTAGTATAGTCGGAATGAAACAAATACCACTTTGGGTTGGGGCGGGACTTGGGAGTTTTTAAACGCCTGTTAATCAAAAAGCAAAAGCTAAACCACGCTCACATAGCTCGCGTGGTTCATCTTTAGCTTTTTGATTAACAGGCGTTTAAAAACCCCAAGGTCAACCCAAAGATAGTATTTGTTTCATTCCGACTATACTACTTATGTTAAAACGCAGGTTACAAATTTGAGGGGGTGTGGTTTACCCACCGTTGGGGTGTGGGGTTTACCCACCGGGTCTGGAGCACAAGCAATTAGAGAATTGACACCGTGCAGTATAAACGCCGAGATGGGAAGAGGAAGAAGTGGTATTACAGATCAAAGCATGAAAAAACCAAAAATTGGAAAAATCAAAAGAAGGGGAACCAATTTTGAAATATTTCACTCTCCCTACAAACAAGAAAATCGTCCACCACTTTTATTGGATGACGTTATTGCACAAATGAGAAAAATGAGCCCGCAAGATGTAATGAATATTCTTTTGCCAAATCATTAGTTCTCCAATTAGAGAGATACACCAACAAGTGTATACGCTGAAATGGCAGACACGTTGGAACTAATAAAAACACTTCCACCAGAACTTCGAGAAGAAATCTACAAAGAGTATATTAAAATAAAGCTCAGGCAGCGAAAAGCTCTTGGCTGGGACGAGGTGAATGCTGCAATCATCGAAGCCCCAGTTTGCGATCACAATCAACAAATTGTAAAGGTCTTGTTTTGTTATAAATGTGATGGTTGCATGCGGAATAATCTCTGTTATCTGTGCCACAGAAATGGAGTCAGACACTTTCTAGGCTACCCTATTTATGACGAAGATGACTACGATGAAGTCTTCAAAAAATCTTTCTACACGGGTTGGTGCAGAGCCGTTGCGTAACATTTTTCTCAGAAAGACCAAAACCAATATTTAAGTGAAGTTTCTTGAACAAATGACACAAGTGTGACTGTTTAATTTTTTCTGCTTCTCTGATTACCTAAAAGAAAAATCGTCTATTAAAATTAAACTTACTAATACACGTTTTGTATTAGTAAGGTTTATATTTGAGTTGCTAGGATGAGATAAATTAACTGCAAAATACTGTCCCACATCTAATCTTTGTATTTTACCATCATCAGTACGGGGCGCCGCAAATTGGTATTTTAAGCCCCTGGCATTACGTATGCTTGTAAATGGATGATCAGTCAATAAAGTACCAGGTATTCTAAAAGCAAAACCTATTCTTTCATAATTTAGAGAGCCACCCTTTTGTTCTATAATTAAAGCTGAGACACCATCAACTAAGCAAGGAAATGGCGCCATTACACGAATGTTATTACCGAATTTAACAAAAGTTTTTGTACCTATTTTATTTTCATCTGATTTCCATTCTCCAGTTATTATTATTCTAGGTTGGAAATTTTTTAACGCATAACCGCTTAGATCTAAATCTTTTTGTAACCTGATTGTATCGTTGTCTATTGTGTACCCTCGATCATAATTTTTGAACGAAAAACCGTTTAGATCTAAATCTGTCTGTAGCGTGATTTCACCATCATCGATAACAAAAGCCTGATCGTAAACAGTTCCGTCGACATCTTCTTGAAAACCTTTTATCCCATAAATAATCAAAGCAGCCTTTTCAAGTGGCGACGAGCCATCATAACCCGAATTTGAAATATCAAGATAGATTGTGTTATCATTGTCTTTGTATTTGTGCGTGTGAATAATGGTGCGTGAATATTTCGGGCTGTGACTGTTGAAGTGCTTGGTATGGTAATTAAGAGTATCAACCGGGTTAGGGGTTGAAGCACTTATAAACCAATTAGTATCAACTTTTGGGATAAAGAACTCGACACATATAGTGTACTCTCCTTCCTTTAGAGGTTTTTTATTTAGCTTTAAGCGTGAGTTGAAAGAATTGACACCAGTTCTTACGAGATTGAAAGTATAAGCTTTTTTATTCACAATGTGAAGGTTGGATATAAAGTCTTCAAATGTAACAGAAGTAACATTGTTTACATCTGTAAAGCCCGACCCTCGCTCCAAATAGGCTAAGGCATTTTTTTTATGTGAGTGTCCTGCTGAAATAGAATTTGAGCCTACATATTTTTTCATTGAAGTAAGATTTACAGCATCTTGATCGCCCACAGGATTTGCAAGCTGTTTGATCGCATGGTCTTTCATGAGAATATCTCCAGTAATATTAACGGTTGATAAATCCCCACTATCACCCTTTTCCCCTTTTTCACCTTTTGGACCAATAGCGCCTTTTGAGCCCGCAGGTCCAGTTGCTCCAGTGGGCCCCGCAGGTCCCGTAGCCCCCGTAGGCCCCGTAGGTCCCGTTGCTCCTGCAGGGCCAGCAGGTCTGGTCGGCCCTTGTGATCCAGTATCACCTTTTAATCCTTTTTCTCCAACAGCGCCTTTATCACCTCTAGGACCTGGCGGACCAGTATTACCCTTATCACCTTTTTCACCTTTTGGCCCAGCGGGTCCAGTTGCACCAGTTGGACCAGCAGGGCCGGCAGGGCCGGTTTCTCCTCGGATTGAAGTGGTCTCCTCATGTGTTTGAGTCGAGCCCGTAGCACCGTTAAGATATCCCATCTTCTATATATCTTCATCAAAATTTTTGAGTGTGGTTTTTTTTGGCCGGTCGTGGTATAAAAAAGAATATTTCGCATTTGTGGCTCTTTCAAGCAGCTCTCTGTCAATTCCCAATTCATCGGCAATACGGTTATTTTCTCTGGGAAGAAAGCCGAAAACACAAAAATGGCTACAATTATCTCGGATGTTTTTTGGGACCTTAAAATAGCTTTGAGAAAGATAAATGACGCTGCAATTGCGGTGGCGTCCGTTGATAAAATATTCGATAATATCCCTTTGGTTGCTTTCACAAACCATGTCATCGAAAATTACAATTTTTTGGTTGTCAGTAGGCAGCATTTCCAAAGGAATAACATCGTTGGCGCCCTCGATAACATTATAGCCAGTCACAGGATTGACTCTTTCATCGAAATCATCAATCATGTATTGGTACTTGTCTTGATGCAGGTTCTTTGCGCAAAGGTAAATTTTGTCGTAGGCCAACAACTTGTAAAGAATATGCAAAAGAATATTCGTTTTACCAGAGTTGCTCGGCCCGCAAATAAGCATCCGAAAGGTATCTGCTGCCATACAAGGGTGGCCCTGCTTGTAATTACTTTTCGCAGTCAAACTGGGGTCGTAATTTGGAATTTTCATTTTTTTTTTTGCTTGATATATATAGCGCAAAAATATGTCGATGAAAAAGTGGCGAAAACTTGTCAGCGAAAAGGCTCAAGTTGAGCAGCAAAACGACAACATCCTCACGGCAATTAAAAACAACAAAATCGATAAAGAGTTTAGCCTGGTATCAGGTGAGGAGTTGTTCAAACCGATCACATCACGGCTTGACAAACTCCAAGAAGGGGCGGCAACAAAAGAAGAGAAAGAGGAGGTCCCAGACTATGGTATGGAGGAGTTTGATTTAAATAACCCCTTCGACGAAGATTTTAAACCGGATGAGGAAACTCCACCACCATCACCATCACCACCACCATCACCACTACCACCATCACCACCCCCATCATACTACACATCATCACCACCATCAACACCGTTACCACCTTTGGCTGAAGAGGAAGAAATGGAATTAATGGAAGAAATGGAAGAAGAGCAACCAAGTAAAAGTGGGAGTAAATGGGGGCCACCAAAAGAACCAGGTATCAAGGGATCAGAGTCAGTTGACCTGCAGACACTGAGCAGCATGTTAACAAAAAATAAAGACAATCCTGACTATGTTGTAAAAAGCAAAAAATCAAAATTCCACGGCTACACATTGGCAGATATAAAAAAGGCAAGAGAAGAAATTCTTGACAGGAGAAAAGGGAATAAACAACCCGCAGCATCTCTTCACAGTGGGGTAAACCCCACAGTGGGGGTACCCCACACCCCTAGGGTAAAACCCCAGGAGTAACCCGACAGTGGGGTAAACCCCCAGGATGAACCCGACCGGGAAATGGAAGGAAGCGGAAGTGTTGATCCAAACGCTCTGGTTGAAAGGCTACACTTAAGCTTGGCGTCTATACAGGCCGGCAACACTTCACTGAAGCTGAAAAAACAGGTCAAGCAGATATTAGGGCTGCTGGTAAGGCAAAATGAAATAACAGAAAAACAGGCCCACAAAATTTTGAGTAATATTATATAAGCATGACCTTCAATCTGTTGCTCGACTCGCAGCTGGCTAAACAAAACAACGCCAACAGCAAGTCACATGACTTCACAATTAACTTTGACCCACCAATCGCTTTAGAACCCTTCAAAACGTACAAGGCGGCGTTAAATGAGCTGGTTTCCATGTCATATTCGTGGTACAACATCGCGAAACGGTACAAAAACAACGAGTTCAAATGGCGGAAAAAAACAGAGAACTGGAAAACCGTGACTATTCCGGACGGAATGTATGATTACAAAAGCCTCAACACCACCATTCAGACGCTTATCGGAAGAGTGGATCCCTTGAAAGAGGACTCCAAGTTTATTTTCCAGCTGTATTTTCACACCACAACGTATCGGGCGGTCATTTTGTTGCAGGACGGCTACGAGCTTGACCTAAGTGAAGGTGAATTCGCCGCGCTGCTGGGTTATGACAAGAAAACAATAGACGGAGCGAACAATAGGAGCGACCGCGTGCCAAATATAACAAGAGGCGTCGACTGGATCTACATCCATTGTGACCTCATTACAAGGGCCGTGGACAATATCGGGGGTGACGTAATGTTTTCTTTTTCAACCGCTGAACTCGCCGTCAGCTACCCCTTTTCAAAAGAGCCTCGCCGTCTCCTGTGGCACCCGGTGAATAAAAATAGAATCAATTCAATAAATATCAAAATCACGGACGGGCGCAACAACATTAAAGATCTGAATGACCAAGATGTGGCTTTAAGCATCATCATCGAAGAAGAAAAATAATTTGCACCTAAGTATAAGGAGCTATGAACCATCCGAGCGAGTGGACGAGATATTACGACGCGCCGAAGGGAACATACAGATACAAACACAAAGGTACGGGGGTTGTTAGAGACACCCTGATGGCCATAGGAAGGCGGTTCAAAAAGCAAGCCAGAAAAGAAACAGCCCGCCAGGCCTTGAAGAAAGCTGTAAATGAAGCCTCGAAAAAAATGTTGAAAAAAGCCGCAGAAAAGGCCACCGAAAAAGCAGCAGAAAAAGGGGCTGAAAAGATACAAGCAGTTTTGCGGGGAAGTAAAAAGACCCCACTTAGTACCGAGTCGCGGCAAAAACTGAAGAAGATGATGAGTGGGGTTAAACCCCACACCCCAGGGACTTCAAAACTTAGTGGGGATTCACGGAAAAAGTTGAACCAGATTTTGAACCCAGGCCGGGCTGCAAAGTTGAAAGTAAACCAATATTTGTCGGAAAATTAAAATAATTTTTTTAAAAATATATAGCCGAAGATGTTCAGAAGCCACAGGCATTTGGAAAAAACAGAGTATGTTCGTATCGGTTTAGACAAACCGATTAGTATCCCAGGAAACAATCAGCACCAACAAAAAATTAACTATAAATTCACAGTCACCGACCGAGACAACTGGTTTGACTGGTATAATGCCTACTTCCGGGCTGATTTTACTTTCGAGGCAACCGCGGATGGTGCGGCAGTTGCAGGGGACGTCCGGTCAGCGCCCATTAACGGCTCATTTTCATTGATAAACAAACTTGTGGTGAAATCATCGGGCAAAAACATTTACAACGTAGACAACATTCACAAGTTAATATTCATCAAAAACTTGTTGGATTTTTCTGATGACAATGCCAGGAGCGCGGCAAAAATCAGTTTTGGTATTTGGACACAACGAATAGCAATGTAACGGCCGCCGCTGCCACCAACCAAGGAATCAGACAAAGGGGCTTGCTGGCCCACGCCGGCCTCACGGTTGAAACCCTCATACCGCTTAACAGGTACTAATTCTTCGAGGAACTGAGTGACAAGCTTCTTCCCCCCATGCAGCTGGAGTTTGAAATTGAGCTACAATCGGATTCAGAGCTGATTTGGCAAAACGATGGCACAGATCGCAGGGTGGTAGTGAGAAACTTCGAGCTGTGGGTGCCAATGCTGCGTTTCACCAGCGAAGGGCAGAAGCTCGCAAACGAAAACTTTTTGAAACCTCAGAAATGGACGTACCTGAATGAAATGATCCAGCCCAGCAGCAGTCGGCGTGACGCTTTCGGTTCCTGGCAGATAAATCCCGGCGTAAAAGATGCCAAACATGTTTTCATTTTCTTCCAACAGTCAAGGAAGGAGAACGCCATAACTCAAAACCCCTACTTCTTCGACACCTTTGACATTGACGGAGACAATTCAGCCAAGCTAGCGACCTGCCGGCTGCAGTACGGCTCTTTGCAGTACTATCCAGAGCTGGACTACGACGAAAACTTCAAACTGCGCATTCTTAATGACTTGATGAACTACCGGTACCGCAAAAACGACTACAACACCGGTGTTCAGCTTCAGCCCAACAACTTCGAGACGTTATACCCAATAGTCTATTTCGACCTTCGTGATAACAAGGATAACATGACCAACGACCCGAAGCAGATGGTTTTCCACTACAGGCTCAACGAGGCGGCCAACGCACAAGACTACATCATTTATGCGGCAATTTTGTGTGAGTCCGAACTTGTTCTCAGGCAGGTGGGTAATGAGCTGGTGATGGTTTAGTGGGGTAAACCCCACACCCCCTAGGTAAAACCCCAAAGTGAAATTATTTTTGCAATAAGTATAAAGATGACGACTTACTATCCGCATAAGATTTCACTTTCGGACGGGCAAAAAGTACGCCTCGCGCAGGCCTTTAGGCCAGGAGAAGCCGTTTCGCTCAGATTTAAAAACGAGGCCATAGCCGGGGGCAGCGACACTTTGCACTTGACCGCCAGGCAGATCAAAAAAATACAGCGCGCTATCAAAAACAAAACGGGCGTGGACATAGACATGAGCAAGACACAAATCAGACATGTGCGCAAGATGGTGGCGCAGGGGGCAGGCATGCAGGTAAAACGTCCGCCGAGAGGAGGAAATGGTATGTGCGTCAACCCCCCTCCATATTTCCAGCGCCCTCCGCCATTTATAGGTTCTTGGGGCGACCAAAAAAAAGCCTACCTTCGTTGATGTCCCCTTAACCGATCTTCACTTGCAGCGGTGGTGCCAATACTTACAAATCCCCATTAAAGGTATATTTGCGAGAGATGAGTGGGGCAGTGGGGCAAACCACTCCCCTTGTATAATCAACATGGATGATCTTGGAGGGCCAGGCACCCATTGGGTTTGCTGCTGGGGCGGTACGGAGTACTTTGACTCTTTCGGTTTACCTCCGCCTGCAGAATGGGAAATTGAGTTGATTCTTGAGGGCAAAAAGACCTTTCTCCGGAATGACAACCAGCTTCAGTGGGAATTCAGTGTGCGCTGCGGCTACTACTGTTTGCTTTTCCTGAATGAACGTAACAAAGGGCGGTCGTTTCGAGAAATTTTGAGCATGTTTTCAGAAAATACGCGCGCCAACGAGGTTGTGGTGAAGGATTATTTTACACGTGGGGTAAACCCCACACCCCTAGGGTAAATTTTCTTTAATTATATAAGATGGAAGTGTACTGCGTGAAAGAAAAGCGCTTCACACCCAATGTAGCGGGAAGTGAAACATTTGCAACCACAAGAAACGGTAAAAGACTACTAAAAGTAAAATGCGCCAGCTGCGGCATTACCAAGACAAGATTCATATCTGTTCAAGAAGGAGGTAATATTTTAGATACAATTTTTAAGTTGGGCACAAGCGGTTTGCCTAAAAAGAAAAGAGACGAATTTGCTGCCGCTGAAAAAAGATTGTTCGGTGGGGCTTACCCCGCACCCCACGGAAGTGGAATTTTTGATACAATAGGAGACACGGCTGCTGAAGCTTTCATTGAGCACGGAATTCCCTATTTGGCCAAACAGGGCGTTAAACAAGGAAGATACTTCGCGAGCGATTTTTTAAGAGAACCAGAGTATCAGAAGAAGTTAGCCAATAAAGCCAAACCAATCGCAAGAAAAGCTGTTAATTACACAATAGATGCTTTGTCTGGGGATTTGTTGACTAAAGCCTCAAACAGATTAAGACCAAAAGATATGATACCGGGAAATAAGTTGAAAGGCGGGTGTCACACAGTGGGGTAAACCGAAAGTGAATTTTTAATTATTATATAGGATGGAGGTATACTGTGTGAAAGAAAAGCGCTTCACACCCAACGTACTGGGAAGTGAAAAAAACACTACCACAAAAAATGGTAGAAGAATGTTAAAAGTAAAATGCGCAAGTTGTGGTATTACCAAGACACGATTTGTTAGTGGGGTAGTGGGGGTACCCCAAAGTGGTGGTGATTATGATATGAGAATTTATGCGGGTAATAGAGTAGATGACCCAACAAACCCCCTTTACCAACCCCGCAGTGGTGGAGCTTTTGATTTGCATAAAGCTATTGGCAAGCTGCCTAAACCAAAGAAAGGGTGGACACTTCCTGGTCACAACTACACAGGACCGTACAATCCCCTTGAAAAACAGCTTTCTTACGACCCCCAAACTGGAAAGATATTAAAAGATTTACCAGCAACCCACGGGCGCCACGGACGCAGTTGCAATGCAGCATGACGTTGATTATGCCGTCTGTACGGGCAAGAAAAATGAGAAAAGCTGCAAACACGCTGCAGACAAAAAAATGGTGAAGGCGCTTGACGCTATCCCCAAAAACAAACGGCAGTGGGGTCACTCTATGGCGCGCAACGCAATCAGCTCGAAGCAAAAAGTAGGATTGGGTGTCGGTGAAACGATCAATGAACAAATCGGGAAAAAGATCCCCGGGTTTTCACAGGCTCAAGATATATATAAATTATTGCCTGGAGTTGATAAAAAGCTGCTTGACAAGTATTGGTCGGGTGACATTGCCAAGGGGGCGTTTAACACTAAAACCGGACTGTTTAGCAAAAAGTTTTGGACACACCCTACCAGAGTTACCGAACCGTGTAACAGAGTAACTTACGACTAGAAAACCGGAAAATACCGCAACCAGTATTGCGACTAGGCTGACATTTTTTTAACACATATATAGAAAATGGATTCTGCATCAAAATTCAGGCGGGCTAAAATAGAATTGATCAAAACAAATTTAGAAAACCAGTTGGTGCACTACTACAAAACCTCAGCCAAATTCAAACGGTGGCACACACGTTGCCAAACGGTATGTGCATTAACAGGCGGAGTCGCTACCATTCTTACCGGCTCTGGTCTCGCCACTTCTCTTTCTGCGGTTGGTATTGTTGTTGGGGGGCCTTTAATCGCAACTGCCACCTTGTTTTCATTGGTGTCAACCTCCTGCATCGTCACCATCAAATTTTTCCTGCGCAAAGCAAAAAAACACGAAAAAATACAGACCCTGGCTGAAGAAACGCTCAGCACGATCAACTCTCTCATATCAACCGCTCTTGAAGATGGTGTAATCTCTGACGGTGAGTATCAAGATATTGTCAAAAAGTACAACAGCTTTACTTCTCAAAAGACAAAACTGCGTTTTTCAAACCACACTGACGGTGGGGTACCCCACAGTGGAAATGGGGTTAAAAGAACATCTAAGTCAACTGCTGTTTAACCCCACTGTTTGCAACCAACCACCATTCGTTGAAACTTTTTTCCGCTTTATTTCTGGTTTGTTTCATTTTCGGCAAACTTTTCGTGAGCTTTTCCAGTATTCCATTTTTCGCCGGCCAATCGATAGGTGAGACCTTTTGAAAATAGTTGTATAAAAAACAAACGTAGTTACATGACCCGGGATTTAAAAGCTTGAACTGGCAAATGATGTTGCCCAAAAAACTCAACCCCATTTGGTCACCGACCTGATCTAAAGAAATGCCGGTTTTTTTTAGTACCGCAATTAAATACCATAATTTTGGTTTGGGAGGGTGGGGTCTCATCTCTTCGTGGGGTTCATCCCACACCCATTCTTGGTCGTCTAGATCTTTTTCCGGCTTGATTTTTTTTTTATTACCGCTTGGTGCTTTTTCAGCAACATTTCGTTAAGCTGTTCACGGTGGGGTAGTGGGGGTACCCCATCGTAAGGTTTTGTAGCCATGTATATACCACCGCGCATAATTATTTAAATGGATAGAAAATTAGAGCGGCGTTACTACAGCCCACAGGGTTACTGGAAAGGTATCTCTGCCATAAAAAAATTAGCGGTCGCTGCAAAGGTTCCTGAAGTTATTGCCAAAGAATGGTTGTTCAAACAAGCGCTCTGGCAGATCTACCTCCCCGCGCCGCGCTACATTCCTCGCCCAAAATTTGATGTACCTACACCCAACAAAGTGCATCAGGCAGACCTTCTTTTTCTGCCACATGACAAAGTGGGCCGTAGCACTTACAAATACGCGCTTACCGTTGTTGACGTTGCCAGCAGATTCAAAGAAGCTCAGCCTTTAACCTCCAAAGATTCTACTGAGGTTGCCAAAGCTTTTAAGACAATTTATACACGTGGACCTCTGAAGTGGCCACAGATGCTACAGGTTGATCCTGGGCGCGAATTTATGGGTGCTGTTACGAAAGAAATGGAAAATCACGAAACTTTTATCAGACGAGGCCACCCTGAAATTCATAGAGACCAAGCTATCGTTGAACGTTTTAACCGCACCCTGGCTGAGCGTTTGTTCGGGCACCAGTACGCCATTGAAATGCGTATGCCTGAGGGCCAGCGGTCTACTGTGTGGGTAAAAAGGCTTCCTGCAGTTATTTCTGCTCTAAACAACCAAGTCACGCGGCTGATTGGTATGAAACCTGCTACCGCAATCAAAGAAAAGGCTGTGGCATCCCAACCGTCAACTAAATATTTGAGACCTGTTGGTTTGAACGAAAAAAAGCTCCCATCCATCGTTAATGTTAGGTATTTGTACGAACCTGGTGAGCTTGAAGGTGGGACGAAAAGAGCCACTGATCCAATCTGGTCTTTGAAAGTTTACAACATTGAACGTTCTTTTGCTAAACCGAATCAGCCTGTTCTCTACTATTTGCATGACGGGCCCAAGCGCAGCTTCGAGCGTGAAGAACTGCTCGTTGTACCTCCCAACACACAATTACCTCCGGCTGTGAACTAAATGTGATATTCGATTGGTTCGGTGTGTATCCCGTCGGGCAGCACCCATCGTTTGTCATAATAAGCACTCAACCCCAGCTTCTCCTGCTCGTAAGTTACTATTTTTCCATCCCGCATTCGAAACCCTCTGTTTGTTGCCATATCCCTGTTGCCTTCCAACGCTGTCTTGAAACGCTGCCAGGTTATATCGTTTTGCTTCTTCGACATACCTTTTGTGCTGAACTTCTTTTTTTCGCCCCGGTCATCAATGAAATAACATTTTGAGCAGAGTGCAATCATCCGGTTCCCCTCACACTCCAGCTTAACCCTATCCAGACCGGGGGGGGGGGGGGGGGGGGGCGGAAAGTGCCCGCGCTGACTTTGAACGTTAATAACTTTTTCAAGATTCAACCAAACGCTGCCAAACTTTACGAGTTTTTCTAAAATTTATCTGGGAATAAATTGGTAGGATAGGTTGTTGTGTCTGGAACTTGATGTTACCATGGCAACGTCATTTTGACAGACATGTTTTTCAAAATTTGTAATTTTTGTGTTTCCATTGATAAAAATTAACTTTAATTCAACTATTTTCACCTCTTTTAGGTTTTTTTGCACTGTTTTATATATTTTGAGTATTTTTCAGTAATTTTGGGCGGTTTTCTGATGTTTTGGAAAAATGTTGAAATCCAAGATGGCGGATCCAAGATGGCGGCTGTTTTGACATCATGATGTAATTGTCACGTGATGTGACGTCATCACCGCACGTGACGTATATAAAAAGATAGATTTTTGGACATACTATATATCCTGTAAGTTTTATTGCGATTGCTTAAATATTCTGGAAGTTACGGAGGGGGGGCGGAATCCGCCCCCCCCCCCCCCCCCCCCGGTCTGAACAGATCCAAAAAAGCCCGGTCTGAATAGGGTTAAACAGACCTGGCGTTCTACCGCTCCACTTGTCCCATGCCAGCCAATTCTTTTTTTGCGCCCCAAATTCTGCTTTCAGCTCTGGACGAACGATGTCTTCGAGTTTCTTACCAGAGATGGCTATGTAGTTGCTGTCCGTGTCCATCTGTATCAGCTCGAAATCTTTTCTGTCAAAATATCTGTCTAGGAAGTCGTAATAGAATTCTAACATACGCAACTTTGCCAGCTGATAGACAGCGATTCCAATCTGAAACGGTCTTCTTATTGTAATCCGTGGCTTCCGACTTTCTAACTCATACGCCTCCCCAATCTCATCAAGATCTGAGAAATACGCGCTTCGAAGGGCTCTGTCAACTACCTTCTCGTCTTTTGTGTAAATGACGTTTGTTTGACGCTCCAAGGCTTCGATGAGCTTTCCGTACCCACTGTTTCCCAATAGTTTGAACACCTCAGCCAGCAGTGCCTTGCTTTTTTCTACATCTCCTGTCCGGCGAGCTTCCGTGACTTGTTAGATTGTGTAAATCTTGCGTTGCAATGGACGCATGCATAAGTTTTTGCCAACTTTGTAATGTCTTTTATTAAAAACGCATGCTTCCCAAAAATACCAATTGTCATAATATTTTTAAACTGTGCAGCTGGATTTCTTGTGAGATGCCATACCACTTCAGTTCCTACACGCTCGGGAACATAAACCCTGATGCCAAGCCAACCTGAGAAAGCAGTGCCCTTATTCAGATGCATTTCTACCTTTTCTAATTCATCCAGTGAGGTTTTTGAACAGTCCGTCGGCGTATTCCTGAGCTTGAAGAAACTCTTGGCTAGACCTTGGGCTACTTTTGTGCTTCGATCTGGCCTAGCTCCTCTGTGCACAGCAATACAACGCCATAAACACATGTTATCACTATAAGTATCCAGTGTCACCATTGAACGGGTATGTGCGAGGTTGCGTAGCCAGTCTGGTAATGGGCCTGTTCCCATCAGCGGTTGACGGTCAAGCACAACCTTCACATCAACATTAAAGTTACCCTCGAAGATCCACTTTGTGTTTGGCCTTTCGATACTATCTGCATCCAGACGTATAGCCTCCATTTTACTTAACCAATTCTCCGCTTCTCCATATGCTTTCATCCAAGGGGAGCCTTTGTTTTGATAGTAGAAAACTACGGTGCCGTCTTCAATGTTACGCAACATATACGAATAAACATGTCTGGCGTAAAATGATGTTCTTACGTTCTCTCTGATTTTTTCCATAAATTTTGGTGTGAGGTCTTTATCCAAATCTTTGATGAAGCGCCACCGCTCGTAACGCCGACCATTGCTCTCTTCACCCTCAAATTTTGTGACATCGTATAGATTCAGAATCTCATTCTGGTAGTCTGTCACATTTCTTACGTTATGCGGTGGAAAGGGATCATATTCTCTCAGAAGTTGTTGTCTTCTGTTCCTCTTTCTTGGTGGTGGTATTGGTTGGTAAGGTTTTGGTTGTAAAGGTGGTTTTAATTGCTTCTGTGCTTCTTCTGAAATTGGCTCTTCTAGCACATTCTTAATTATCTTTTTAACCGCAGGCACGTTTTCTGAAATTAATTGTGATAAATAGCGCAACTCTGCTGGGTCTAGTTTCGCAAGTTCTTCTTCCAAAGCTTCCAAAGCTTCCAAAGATTCGAAGTCTATTTCGGCCATTGTATATTATAGAAAATATTTTTTTGAAAATTAATTATTATAACCTTAAGGTGGTAATTCTCTAATTGAAAAACTTTTATACTGCACGGTGTCAATTCTCTAATTGCCAGTGCTCCAGAGTGGGGTTAACCCCACACCCCAACGGTGGGTAAACCACACCCCCTCAAATTTGTAACCTGCGTTTTAACATAAGTAGTATAGTCGGAATGAAACAAATACTATCTTTGGGTTGACCTTGGGGTTTTTAAACGCCTGTTAATCAAAAAGCTAAAGATGAACCACGCGAGCTATGTGAGCGTGGTTTAGCTTTTGCTTTTTGATTAACAGGCGTTTAAAAACTCCCAAGTCCCGCCCCAACCCAAAGTGGTATTTGTTTCATTCCGACTATACTACTCAAAAAAGCTATGTAGTTGTCCACCTTTACACGCCATCTTAACACGAGAATTGAGCTTGGCAACAATGATTCTCGAAATCAGCGTACTCAAATAAGTAGATATAGCTATGTTGTCTAAAATCAGACAAAAATGCCCTTGGGTGCCACATTTTGGGATCCTGTGTACCCGACTATTACAGAGATCTAGCTCTACAGCGTCGGAAAAATTCACAGGTGTTTCAGTATTGCGCAGTCAAATTTCTTGCCTCGGTAGGCAAGTCAACTTGCTTCCCGCTTGACAGAAAGAGATTTTTTTGTCTTGACGGTGAACTCACAGCCGACATCTAATCCATGGGGAAAATACCAAAGGCTTGCTCGCCGACGTATATTTATAGCCACAGTTTTTTTTTTTTTTTTTTTTTTTTTTCAGGAAGACGCGTAGTCGCTTAGCAAGAGAGGATGACTTAAATAAAAACAGCAGATAAAACGCAGAAAGACGACGTACAAGTACTTCTTCCGCCTTGATACCGTCATTCTATGGGTTAATTATCTGAACCTATAGCAAGTCCAAAAGGTATTACATACTCCTTCCATGATACACCTAATTGCAATAACATTGTCATATCAAAACGAAAAATGAAAAAAAAAAGCCACATAATCATCATAGCTGAAAGCATTTAAAGGAGACCCACGAATTGTTGTCAGTAGACATGTTAATTGTGTTGAAATTGATTCATGTGTATTTTAAGGTGTCTCTCTACAATTTTTTCTGGACCATACCAAACATCTTCATTTGGCCGTTTAGCAAACTTCCCGGACTCGGATCGATGTGAAATTTACACCAGATATTGGAATTGGATTGAAGTTTGATATGATATATTTTTTAGGAAAATCGATATTTCCATGGCAACGACAAACAGAAAAACAAGATATCAGTTAAACTGGAATTCTACGCGAATACGATTTGATGTAAAAAAACTAACACCAGTATCTGAAACTTTGGTGTACTGCATATCAAATATACAAGAATAAAAAAAAATCTGTATGTTTGATTTCGAATAAATCGAAATTATATTTCAAACCATGCTTTTTGCATTATAATGATAAACGGACCGATTTGAAGACACTGCTTTGATTAAATTATTTCGAAATAACACCAAAATGTGTATTTAACTTATCTTTCGTCGCCGTGAAAGTTAAGTTGATTTTCGTTATCGCTATCCCGAGAATTGGATTTTTTCCTACGGTCACTACCAATGTAATTTTTGGTAAATTTTCTACTTTTAGCGCTTTTTCCAAAATCTCCAAAACGGCTCCAACGATTTTTTTAAAACTTTCGCAACACATGCTTGATAATGCAAAGAATTTAATTCCAAAGTTTCATTAACGTTGATTTACTGGAACACGTCCAAATTTATCCTTAAAGAAGGCGTTCGAACCGACGAAAATGTTTCGTTACAAATTCAGCTTTCGCAATTTATGCTAAAATATTCAAATCAATGTTTTTTAAACATTGATTTGAATATTTTAGCATAAATTGCGAAAGCTGAATTTGTAACGCAACTTTTTGGTCGGTTCGAACGCCTTCTTTAAGGATAACTTTGGACGTGTTCCAGTAAATCAACGTTAATAAACCTTTGGAATTAAATGTTGTTGCATGTGTTGCGAAAGTTTTAAAAAATCGTTGGAGCGGTTTTGGAGATTTTCGAAAAAGCGCTAAAAGTAGAAAATTTACCAAAAATTACATTGGTAGTGACCGTATGAAAAATCCAATTCTCGGGATCGCGATAACGAAAATCAACTTAACTTTCACGGCGACGAAAGATAAGTTAAATACACATTTTGGTGTTATTTCGAAATAATTTAATCAAAGTAGTGTCTTCAAATCGGTCCGTTTATCATTATAATGCAAAAAGCATGGTTTGAAATATAATTTCGATTTATTCGAAATCAAACATACAGATTTTTTTATTCTTGTGTATTTGATATGCAGTACACCAAAGTTTCAGATACTGGTGTTAGTTTTTTTACATCAAATCGTATTCGCATAGAATTCAAGTTTAACTGATATCTAGTTTTTCTGTTTATCGTTACCATGGAAATATCGATTTTCCTAAAAAATATATCATATCAAACTTCAATCCAATTCCAATATCTGGTGTAAATTTCACATCAATTCAAGTCTGGGAAGTTTGCTAAACGGCCAAATGAAAATGTTTGGTATGGTCCAGAAAAAAACTGTAGAGAGACACCTTGAGGCGTTATATTTTTTGGCATTTCTTTTAACTCGGTATAAAGCTACTGATCGCACCAGACAACTGAGCCAACTAATTCTGCCGCGGTCCGTTCCGTACGTGGTCAGCAAAACCGGAATCAGAACAGAGGAAGCTCAAGAACTGACTTCTGACCCAGTGGATAAGATCTCCTGTCAAAACATATTATTCTGTCAGCAACTGGCATCAAATATTATCAGTTTTGACAGAGC
This sequence comes from Meandrina meandrites, assembly GCA_963693305.1. NCBI lineage: Eukaryota > Metazoa > Cnidaria > Anthozoa > Scleractinia > Meandrinidae > Meandrina > Meandrina meandrites. The sequence goes on from OY855906.1 coordinate 38,325,041, forward strand.
TAATCTTTCACGGAACACACTGAATGTGAGGTGAATTTAATCCTCATTGAGCTTTAATTGTTTCCGTGAACGTCTGACTGAGCTTGTGCTTCCGTTATCAACAAATTACTTAACTCTTCTTTCTTTACAACTCTTGAGTGACTGTGATCAATAGAACAGGTATCAGAATAAGGTGGTAGGAATTAAGTCAGGCTATTAGATCAAACAAACTGATCACCAAAAGACGACGACTAACAAAAAAATTCAGAAATTTGAACTCAGAGCCGACCTCCAATCCACGGAAAAAATGCCAAAGACCGGCTCGTTGACTTATATTTATAGCCTTAGTTCTTCAGGAAGACGTAGAAAATATTAGGCTTTATAATCCATCAAATATTTTGCGCGCGCGCGATTGGTCTAAACACGTCACGTGATGCAGCCAAAACTGGGGGATATCAGATGATATTCCCCAAGTGATATTCCCCAGTTTTGGAATTCTGCGATTTACGTTCGCACGTTTAACTTTTATCCCGAGTAAATTGTTAAAATGAATAAAACTAAACACTTTGAGCAGACTAATAATATTTTGAGCGCTGACGGATGTACTTTGACGCTTAAAAGCTTTGAGAAAACGTCTCCCAAAATGCGGCCTTGTAATATAAATATTTGAAGGATAATTAACACAATAGCATTCATTTGGCTTCAAAAATATGCACGGATATTTGTTCTTGGACATTATCTGTTCCTCGAAGCTCACAGTTTTCCTCGAGCTTCGCTCTCGGAAAACTGTTCGCCTCTCGGAACAAATAATGTCCGCGGACAAATATCCGTGCATATTTTCGCGCCAAATGAAGGCTATTGTTTATCTAAGCAAGAGAGGATGACTAACATAAATACAGAAAATAAGACAACGCATCAGCACTTGTTCCTTGATATAGCTAGTCTACTTTTATTCGCAAATTATCTAGACGTATAGCAAGTCTCTGAGGAATTATGCGTCTTCAGGTCTTCCTAGGTAAATGCCGCCAATATTATGTTTATATGTCCTGTTCGCCGATCAAAAATAACTCACTGTGCTGCGGTCGGTTTTCGTACGTGTTCAGCAAAACGGAATCAGAGCAGAGGAAGCTCGCGAGAACTGACTTCTGACCCAGGAAAATGAGATCACGTTCTGTCAAAACACACTATTTTGTCAGTAAACGGCATCAGATTTAGTGTTGACAGAACTGATATTTCACGGAACACATTACTCCTCATTGACCTTTGTTTTAGTCTGCGTTGCTGGCGGTTTTGTTGGCGCGCGAAGTAGATCCTTAGCTCGCGACGTAACAGTGCTTCTTTCTAGATAAATACAGCAAAATAGCTACATGCATTTTAATTTCCGCATTTATCAAGACGTATAGTACTACGACTTATGTGACACGTCCGGCTGCAACGCAGGCTACTCTCTCATTCCTATGCGTAAAGGAAAGAAAGACAACTAAGGAAAGATTAAAAATACTTCCCGGTTGGCAAAAATAGAACTTTCTTGTAGCTGCCAACAACTCACGACTAACGCAAAAATTCAGAAGTTTAAACTCAGAGCCGCCATATAATCATCCATGGAAAAAATACCAAAGGGCGGCTTGCCGACTTATTATATTTATAGGCGTAGTTATTCGAACCGGTTCTTTGGTTTTCGACACCCAGACAACAGCAGATTCGTTTGGTTTTTGACACCCAGACAACAGCAGATTCGTTTGGTTTTTGTGTCTTTTGCGTATTGCGGGTTTTCCCTTTTTTAGCATTTGGTTACGGCTTTCGGCAAAAATGACGGCGATTTTTCGGATTTGGTATCCAATGCGATTTTCATGTTTTCTCGTTTGATTTCGATGCGCCCAACCGCGCACCAATACTTGGTGCCGAGGGACTTCTCTAACAGCCTCAGCTTTTACGCAGACATCATTTGAGACGAGGGAATGCGAGGTCATTGTATGCTCCACGTGTCGCAAATAATGTATCATATCGATTACGAGTATGAAAACTGGGATATGTAAATTTTAGAATTTAAGGGTTTTTTTATGTGGTTTCGGGTTTGATCAAATTTTTTTGCGTTTTTGCGGTTTTGGATGATTTTTTTGTGCGGTTTTGCTGTTTCCTAAAGGTCCTAGCGGCTTCTCGTTCAAGAAGACGTGGCCAATTCTTAAGCTCTTAGCAGAGATGATGTCTTAGATCAATAGAGGAAAAAAACAAAGTATCAGTACTTCTTCCTTGAGACGGACATTCTATGTGCAAATTATCCATCGGTATCATGTGTCGGTATAGCATGTCTCTGAGGTATTATATACGGCTTCTTAGATAAATAAGGCCAATATTATGTTTACTGATATCTTCAGTTCGCGAACCAAAAAGAACTCATTGTGCCACAGTACAGGGTTAAAGATGACTTACAAATGAGAACTGACAAAAAAGGCATGCTCGCTAATAGAGAATTTGCTGTCCTAAAATAGCTGTGGTTATCTAGGAAGACGTAAAGATAATAGCCGTTTTAGTAAGAAAGGATGGTTTAGATAAATACAGAAAAAAAGGCGATTAGTACTTCTTTCTTGACAAATATTGCCATAAAACGTCTCATAGGTATAATACGTTTTCCTGATATAACCAGTATTATGTTTGATAACTTTGAAATGGTTACTTGGATAATGTGAGATAAACGAAAAAGGGCTCTCAAGGAAAACTACTCGAAAAAAGAATTTTTCGAGCCACCAACGCGAATCGAACCCATGATATGACCTTCCAGACACCAGAAACCACTAAGCTATGGGAGTCTCGTGGTATTTTTAAATTGTGCCTGCTGTTTGTTTCATGTTCAGCGAATCGGAAGTAGCTCAGATAAAGCCTGAGAAAAACCTTTGACCCAGAGAATGAGACCAGTGTCTGTGTAAGGGACCTTAGCTGTCAACAGTTGAGTTTTGGTTTCATCGTCGACGAAACATATACATTTCAAAAAACAGATAACACAATAGGCCATTTTACTTTCTCATTTCGCTGGGCTTTTAAATTGGCTTGGTCTCAATGTGATTTAATAGTTTTCCCTTATAATCCTGGAGAGTGATCAATAAACTAAGGTTTAAGAAATTGATCAGAGCTGAGCTTCCTGTAATGGAATACCAATTCTCTCACCTGACCAGCTGCTGATAAGAATGTCACAGTTCTCAGTAGGACAGGAAACAAAACCCATCCATTTATATTGATAAACTGGCAATTTCCCAGTCCCGCTAACCTTGTGTCAAAATTAGCAATACAGGAAGACAGTAAAGAATATAAATCCGCTGACAAACAACTGGGCTTTCAGTTACAACTGACTGTGAGCAGACACACTTTTAGTTTGGTACGTCACCAAAAGATCTGCTGCTGGTGTAAAGGCTTGACAAGGTAAGTAATCCTGTATTGTAGAATTTGTAGATTTTGCATTATTTACCGTTGAAATATTTTGTTACACATTAAGACCACAAATTTGCGGGATCGGTAAAATCATTTTATCATTTGGCCTTGATACGATGAAATTAAGCTCGATTTCCGCGGCCGATTTCTGCCACTCTCTCAACCAACAACTGAAAGAACTGAAGAATTTTAGTCAAATTCGCCCTACATTTCGGTTTCCACGCAATACAAGACTTCCTCAGGGGCCGAGCGGAAAGAAATGTGACAAACGTAAAAGGATCGTTACAAATAAAAGTTTGAAATAAAACAAAATGTGTTACAATGATTGGCTGTTTTGCACTAAGTAACAAGTGCCATTAGAGTGCATCGTCACGTCTATTCATGCCAAGGAGGTGTTGGTTAAATGGGCTTCGCGAGCCTTTTTGAGTGGGACAAGAACGGAAAACCACAAAAAGCAGACCGAACACCCTTGCCAAAATATCATCTGTGTTTGCGTTCCAGAATGTCACTGCTCCGTTGCTAAAAAAGCTCGCTATCAATTGTTCTCAATAAAGTTATGATTGGTTTATTTTGTTCCAACTGGCCTGGTTCGAGTGGTCGCGCTGTTATTTGACAAGACTGCCAATGAATCTCATAAATATCGCTATTGCACCAAAGCATTATACGCATTCATTTCCCGGTGACCTCTTTACCAGCTCGAGGATACAAATATTATATATCGTTTGTTGAGGATTTTCATTTAAATTTCATAACGAAAATATTTTGTTTTCAGCAGAAAAAAGCAGAAGCGATGCAGGCCCAGACTGTGTTTTTCCACGTCAATACCAAGACAATTTTTTGTCTTGCACTAGTGTCAACTCTGACCAATTTAGCGTTTACCCAGAATCTCTACACTTCTGTGTTAGATGACATCAGGAACACGTTAATGACTTTCGCGTCTGGTGCTAATTCGCCAGGTGAGTTTACTTCTTTGTCACGTTTGCTCCCTTTTTTTCTCTCTTAGTTTTCTTTTATGCTGAAAGCTGTATAAATCGTCCATAGTGTCATCAAACTAGTAGTCAACATCTAATACTGTAGCAGGTCGTCACTGTGTAAGAACACCCACTTGTAAATTCGCGTCTATAATAACTTTGCTTGTAACTCTGCTAAATAGGAGACTTCACCGAGGCAAGAACTTAAACAGATTTGGTTTTGATGTACGACTATTAACGACCTTTCCGCAAATATCGAAATTGACCCATTTGATCAGATTTTGCCATAAAATCAGCTGAACTGCTTCACAGCGCGGAGCTATTCCAAAAAAGGTCTCCAATATGAAAGGAACGTTCATGCTCGTCCGAAATTTTCAATTAAGAGGCTGTCTCTGTAAAAACCACCCACTTGCAAAAAAACAAAAAAATAATAATTTTGCTTTAAACTCTGCCAACTAAAAGGCTTAACCAAGGCTAGGACCAAAACAGATTTGGTTTGATTCAAAATAATTTTCTGGCCACGTTACGAGCCATAAAAGATTTTGCCCCTTTCGAGTCCGCCGCAACGTCTGAAAAAAAAAAAAAAAGTCATTTTTCGCGCCCCTGTAAGAAAAAATTCACTCGCGTCGAATACCGACAACTTTTATATCAATTTACTCAGAAACTTTTCTAGTTTACCACGAAAGTAACAAGTTTTCCCTCGATTTATCTGGAAGTGCGAAATTAAGTATATTATGACCACTACAAATCGTTGTCGATCGGAAGCTGAAAGTGGCCATGATTTTAAAGCTAATTTTTGAAAATAAGGACGTAGTTGCTAACTCTATCCTACACAGCCGTAAAGACTAGTCCTGACCGCTTGTATTAGCACATGTACGAGTATTAAGGATTTTTCGCCTATATCGAAATCGACGCATTTCAGCATTTGTTTGAGCTGTAATGGAACTCAGCTATCGTGAAGATTGTAAATGGCTTAAGTTTTTCTTTATGACAAAATCTGCTCAAATGGGTCGATTTCGATATAGGCGGAAATGTCGTAAATACTCTACATGTACTAATACAAAAGGTCATAACTTTTAAAATACTGAAAACGTACATGGGATTTTGCATATTTAGGCCGATGAAGGTCTACAGTTTTCGGCTGTGTAGAGTAGATATAGCAACTAGGTCCCAATTTTCAAAAATTAGCCTCTAAATCAAGGTCACATAATAAACTTAATTTCGCATTTGCAGATAAATTGAGGGAAAATTTGCTACTTTCGTAGTAAACTAGAAATGTTTATGAGCACATCGATACAAAACTTCTTGGTAGATGACGCGAGTGAAATATTTTACAATATGACTTAAATTGCGAATTTGCGAGTGGGTGGTTCTTAAAAAATACCATTTCAAAACATTTTATATCATATATTTCTATATTTCATCGCGTGCAACACTAAACGAGACCTTGACGGTTAAAAATAACGCCTTTTTAGGCCGGAACATCTTAAGTGAGGCCAAAGAGAGAGGACGAACACCCCGTTTCTTTCATTGGGATTGCCACCCTCCCCCTGGCCTGGATAGGCAGATGCTACCTTGGACTAAACTATCGTCACACAGTTTCTTGTTATCGAACCAAAGCAAGGCTCGGAAACATGGCCCATTTTCGCGTTGAATAGCCTATCAAAATATTGATTCACAGCTGAACATTTCGATAAACAGACGGTAAACTATCCAAAGTTAGTGCGAGGAAAGAAAAGCGAGATTCAATGGCTTAGACTTCGAAGGAATCTCCCCATTTAGATCGCTGAAAGATCGAGTGCCGCCGTGACGCTGCTTGCACACAAAAGTGGAGACCGCTAATCGCACGTCCCAACAAGTTAAACGGTATAAATATGGGGAAATTTATTCAAGTGACTCGATAAAAACCGTCCTTACAAGTTTAGTCAAGAGTAATTCCTGCCCATTTGCTGAATTCAACAAACTGGAAAATTAGAAAATGGCAAAAGGTGGAATAATTCCGAGCTTCGAAGCGGGTAAGCTGTTTTTTTATGACAAAACCTGTTCTAGTGGGTCGATATTGATATAGGTGGAAGTTTCAAAGCGGGTTTGGCGACGGTGATCAACAGGGTAAAATTCACCGATTTTGTAATTCTTGGTTTTCACGTTACGTCATCAAAATTCTAAAATCCAGAATCACAAGACCCCCTGAGTTTTTATCCTTCACTGGTTATTAGACATCCTTAATATACATCTTGTTGAAGGTTTTTAGCTCGACAGCAGCCGCCGTCTTTAAGATAGACCATTTTGAATTTCGGAATTTCACGCCACACGTCATCAAGATGGCCGCCAGAAGGCTGTCACGTATGCTTCAGAATAATGCCTTATCCCTTAATTTTTAACAATCTGAACAGTTGAGGTTTTGTGAGAAGTGTTTATGTGAATGCTTACTTGTTCATGAGAGTGATATAACTGCCTTCTATAGCAGAAGTGAATTCCAGATGTTTTCATTGATTTCCGGCCGCCATGTTGGTACCCAACTGCATGGGCACCAACATGGCGTTTCCATACAGAGCTCTGTAAATTTGTGGAACATTTTGACGGATAACTCGAGTACGGTATACCGTACAAACCCGAGACTTGGACGAACGGAATAACTGGTAATTTTCTACAACCTATAATATTCTTGAGTTTTTTCACTCAATAGTTTTGGATTTACTTTTTTTGGCGTGACAGTGAAAACCAGCAATAAGCGCGACGTCGACAAAATTGCATTTCACAAATTTCATTTGGACACAATTCTCAGGTACATTCATTTAGTTAACTGACAAAATGTGGAAGCATTTTCTAAAATTCTAAGAACCTTTTTTATAAGAAGGTTGAGGCTGCGATTTGCCCAAATTTTAAGAACATGCTAGCATTACATACCCCAGGCTGATAGTCGGAGAACCTTTTTTTGTTGGCCATGCATTTGTTTTAATTTTTTGTAAAATGAGAAGTATAAATAAATGCAAAACTGTGGCCTTTACGTCTTGCAGTAAACTGAATGCTTTTTAAAAAACGAATTTGTCCGCAACACCAGATCACAGTGAGCAGGCCGCGCAAGCGTGTCAAGAGCAACTTGATACACCACATTCGGCAAAAATTGCTTCTTGATATGTACGTTTGCTGGTTTCGTCCGCATTAATATGATGAAATACTATAACATGTAACTAAAGAGCGTCTTAAGAACATTTTCAGCCTAAAATCGTGAAAAAAAAAAGAACGTTCGGCCTCGGCCCCAAAATTAGACGTTAATTCTTGTATATATAACAACCAGCTATTTCAAAAAGAAATAGCGTTTCGTTTCCAGATCGCGGATGGATAAGAATGAAAAGAAACTTCCTAATTTGCCGTTCTCTTGCCCTTTTTCATGGCTTCCTGCCAGCAAACAGGCATCGTGTCTTTGTTTGCGCTTACAAGCGCTCTCATTGGTGGGAATTTTCTTCTTTCTCAGAATATAGCTAGAATGTTTACTTAACAATTAAACACGGAAAGAACTTACTTTACATTTTTCGCCAAGACATGGCTTTAATATCGAACTTACAAGTATTACAGTCGTCAGATATTTCTATTTGTAATGAATCTCAATACGTTTTGGTCTTGCTGACGATTATCTTTGTGATATTTGAAGAACATGTTTTTACGAGATTGTTTGCCTTTGGTTCACCATGTTGACATTGTGGTTACGAGCGTTCTTCTGATTGGATAGTAGCCCTCACTGTGTAAATAGTTCACATCGAATCCAGAACAATACCGTTTCTGAGGAAAGGAAACAAAAAAAGAGTGTATCTCCTTGGATTGCACGCGACAACAAATTAAAATATTTCACAGTCAGCGTGTTTACCAATTATCGCTCATGTCAGAGCTCATTCGCATAACCCTTCCACTCGGTCGAAATGCCTTATCTTCCATTCAGATGCAAAGGTTGGCCTCCCAAATAGTTGGAAATAACTTTATTTAATACTCGTGTAATATACATCCAGCACTGAGGGAAATGTTGCGTTTCATCTTCACAGCGTGAGAGACTTCACAAACTAAATGCCAACGCTTGCATTGGTAGAACCCGTCCGAAAGAAGTTCGTTAAATCCTGATCCGGAATGATTGCTAGAGAAAGAAAAAGTCGAATGCTTTCCATTTAATAAATGTCGACTTCTAAATGACAACTGAATAGCAGGCAAATAAATTTCAAAGAACAACATTCACGCGTTGCTCACTGAGCAATCACGAGGAAGTACATTCGCCAAATGAAATGGAGCTATTTTATCTATTTTCTACGATAAATAATATGCTTTCAATTGGTTTTCGCTTTGTACTTGCTGCTTTTCATTCCACTATCGCCCGTAAATCACACAAAGTACAGGAATGTAAAGTTCGCGATCCGTTAATTTTCCATAAATCTCCCTTTTCGTGCTGTGGACGTACAACGTGCAAATTTTTTGTCTGACAGCTGGCAGAAGCCATTGGCATCATTAACTAAAGCCAGTTTAAAGCAGTAACAAATCGAGTACATCGAATGGCATTTAGAAGTCCTTAACGGTATCTTTTGAATTACTAAAGCTGAGAATTATTCATACGTTTCTGGTGTTTTTACTTTATATGTACATGTGTTCGTAAAGTTCTGATGTTCCTTTTTTCAGAATTTTCAGGTTTTAATGATCCTTACCTTTAATTTTCTTTAATAAAGGCACCGCGGCACCACCATCCAACAAGTTCCTAGAGGCACTTTATCAAATTGAAAGCGCAGTGTATGAAGCAGTGACCGCTGGCTCTCGAACCCATAATACTGCGAATCGACTGGCAGACATAAAAGCGATCATCAAATTAGCGACCCAGAAGCGAAACTATGTTTTTGCACGAAAGTCCCTCGGGTATGGATTATACAGGGCGATACAAATGGACAGGAATAGTGGCAGTAAAAGGCGAGGTACCACCAGCGCAGTGATGACATTCATGAACTCTATTAAAAATGAGCTTGGCGATTCTGCGTATGACACCTTATTGGGTGTTAATGGTGAAGTAACTTTAATGCTTGCACTTGATAACACTGGAAGTATGGGAGGTACAATTGAAGCAGCTAAGGACATCGCAACATCGATTATCAATCATCCCAGAAAAGAAAAAGTAGATGTCATTCTATCACCTTTCAACGATCCAGGTATAGTTTCCTTTAAAAACAAGGATGATAACATATTTAATTTCTTTAGAGCATTCATCAAACGTTTCTTGTTTTATTTTTCCAAACGTCATGACTCTCCAATGTTATACTAATGCTTCTTAGACAAGTTAAAGTGTAACGCAAAACAGATGAACGGATTATGGTATGTCGTTTTACCTCGCTTGGTCATGTTTACTTATATATCCCCACCACTGTTATTAGTTAACTGACTGACTGACTGACTGACTGACTGACTGACTGACTGACTGATCACGACTGACTGACTGTCTGTGACCGACCGAACGAACGACGGTATCGACTAACCGTACACGGAGTGGGAATCCTAATTGTTGGTATTAATGTTCTTCCCACACTCTACACATTTTTAAACATACCCTACTTAATACCTTGACTAATTCTCACATGCAAACCTTTTAGAATATTTAATTTTAAATTTTGGCTCAAAGTTTCTTTTTACAATTTTTAAATATATCAGTTTATAGTTACGTAGCCTTGATTGATTGGTTGGTTGATTGATTGCTTGATTGAACGAACGAACAAACGAACGAACGAACGAACGAACGAACGAACGAACGAACGAACGAACGAACGAACGAACGAACGAACGAACGAACGAACGATTGATTGCTTGCTTGCTTGCTTGCTTGCTTGCTTGATTGATTGATTGATTGATTGATTGATTGATTGATTGATAAGAACAAATTATTACAAATTGTAAAAAAACTAACTTTTTCGTTGCTTTATTGTATGTTTCAAGAAACCGGCCCAGTTACCTACTACAGCTACCGCGAAAAGAATCAGTTCAAGAACGCCATCCAGGCTCAACGCGCAAATGGCGGGGGAGACTGTCCCGAGCTGACTTTCAAAGGAATTCTGGATGCCATGGCTGAAAGCCCACAGTCTGGTTCACCCCTTTATGTCTTCACTGATGCAACAGCAAAAGATGCAACTGATGATAATATTCGCGAAGCACTAGAATATGCTAAAATGGATGGTATCACTATAAATTTCTTTACGACTGACCTGTGCGGGCAGTCTTCGTATGAGCCATTCGAGAAACTGGCCAGAGAAACTTGTGGATTAATGCTTAAACGTTCCAGCAGCAATGAGCTAAGAAATTTTGCTGGTCCAATTAACGCCATACTTAAAGGAAGCACTTGCCTAGCCAGAGGATCAGGCTCTGGAAGCCCGAACGGAAGAAAGAGGCGAAGTGCAGTGGGCTCCAACACTTACAACATTCTTGTTGATGATACCACAGAAACGATCATCATCACAGTTTCAACCGAGAGAATGGGACCAAACATCGATCTCAGAGATCCGATGGGCGCTTCTGTTACCTCAGGAAAGATTCCTCTGTCCAAGGGAGCCATTTACGAGATCAACGACCCAACACCAGGAACATGGAATTTGATTGTGTCAGGAGCTGGGAAACATACATATCTAGTCAAAGGCTCGAGCAAAGCAAATGTCGACTTCGGGTACTTTTTTGTGATGCCTAATGCACCAACGACCGGAGGAAGAAGTAGGAAGCCAATATCTATTTCGCATCCTCTCTTAGGTAAATGTAATTTCGTTTATTGTCCCTCACTTGATCCGAAGGTGTATGCAGTAACTGTTTATGCAGCCAATAAATTAATTGAAACTACATTTTTAGCAAATAAATTTTTATTGCTAACCAAATTTGTTTTCATCCAATAGGCGAGCGAGCGGTGGTCATTTTAACAGTTGCTGGATCCAATAAGATCAACAGCAGGTCGCTAACCCTTGATTTGATGAGCATGGATGGGAGGCGCCTAAGCACAACTACTGTGACTCCTCAAGGATCAAGTGGCGCACATTTCTCAGCATCCTTCACACCTCCTTCGGCACCGTTTAAATTGAAGCTAAGAGGAACAACAAAGGAGGGAAACTCCTTTGAACGCAAATCACATAACACAGTCCATCCCAGCCACGTCCTGATCAGAGTTGTTTGGGCCAGTAACGACTACACCATACCGACGACCGGAATTTCATGGAAGATCGTTTCGTTTACGGTCCACAACAGAGGTCCAGGCGATGTTTTTGATGTCCAAGTCAAAAATCTGAAATTTGTAAGTCCGCATAACTTTCCAAAGTCAATTCCTGTTTTTCAAGGCAGCGAGTACTTTTTCTCCGTAGAGTTCACTCCACCATCCTCGTCTGCACGCGGAGAGAATGAAGTGATGCTTTTAACACTCACTGGTCGAACTTCGGGGAAGACTTTCAGGAAATTTGTGAGGCTAATGATTATCTAAAACGCGTCTTGGATGACTACCAAATCACGGAATTCCACATCTTGAACATTACGTTAATTTAGATTTGAAAAGTTTGATTTCATTTTAATTTGCTTTGCTTCGGTGATAGGATGAAAATCGTTTATTTTACACCAAGGGGTATTAATATATACTATATACTAATAGTAGATTTAGCCCGTCCTCTCGTAAACAAGAAATGATACGAGTACATGCTAACGAGGTGAATCATGTTCATTAAGTCACCCAAGTTATGAGAAAAAAAGAAGCATGTTTATACTAATGTATATTTCAAGCTGTTTGACTCTTTAAGGAGTGAATCGTGCAATAATTGTTTTTGTTTTTCTACTAAACAATGTATTTTCGACTTTTGTACTTTTGTTTTAGTTTTAACTTTGCCTGCTGTTAATATTTTTTTAGTTTTAGGTTTTGAATAAATCCATGCATTTAAACGGGGGTAAAAACGATGTTTCGTCGTTCTTAGACTGAACAAATCATAGATATTCCCAAAACTGAAATGGAAAAATTAATATAGAGTGACAGATATCCGAACAATTATGACCACTCTCAGTATTGTAGCAGCTTTCCTAAGTAGACTCTAAGCGTATAGTTCTACCTGGCCGGGCGGGCCCTTTAGTGTAGAGGCTGCTACTGCTTTTAGATCTAGGGTCACTGTCCCTTTGTTTGTTTTCTTTTTTTAGCTAGCCATTATTGTGAAACCTTGAGGGAGCTGCTACCCGACTCATACAAGATTCTAACTAAATTCAAACAAGAGATGCTAAAATTTAAACTGGATCAGTTAGAAATATCTATACAGAGGGGTCTTTAAAAAAGTAAGATAATATTGTTGAATATATAAGACTTACAGTGTATCAACTAATTAAAAGAAACCCGGTAACCCGCTTCGAATTCCTAAGGAGACGGCTGCAACTGGCTACCAATTCATGGTATTTACCATTGCTCCCTTACCCCATCAATCTTGAACCCTTAAACTTCTCTATCTCAGATTTGCTAATGATAATTCTTCTCGTAAAGATCAAACTCTAGACAGTTTTATAATGTAAGCACTCTCGTGCATCCAATCTTTGGGGGGAAAAAGGTGCGTGTTTAATATTAGCGGAGCTCCTGCGAGCAGAGCACAATAGCTATAAGATTGGTAAATCCATAAGGCCGTGACAATGTGTTAGTCACCAGCTAGCGTACTTAAGTGCGCATGGATTAGGCCTGGGGACGAGTTTGCCTTTGTCCTTGGTTTCATTCTTACGGAAAAAGTTAAGCGAAAACATTTTCGGTTCGTTGTAAGAACCCTGCATTACTTCAGAGATTTTTTTATGTTAAAAAAAGGTTTGGACTTAAACGAAGCGATTGTATGAAAAGGCTCAAAATAGCTGGCACGTTGTTCAGTTTTTAAGCTGAATGAAAGACGCGAAGACAGCTTGTTGGAAAACATAGATCTTCGTGAATATTGCTCGCTACATTTACTAATCTATAGCTACATCATGGAAATTTATGCCAAATGATTTAGGACTCAGTCCTCGACCTGTACATGATATTAGGACTGTAAGTCCAAAACAGCGTGAGTTGAAGCACTGTCTACGGTTCCCAAGAATTGAACTGTGGACAAAGTGCAAAAGATCCAGCGTCAAAAGATAGCCAGTCTTGTCGGTCATGTGTTCCAGCTCGCGTATGCTGCAATGTTTGACAGACCTATCCAGAGTGCGTTACTTTGGTTTGTATGTCAAATATTTCTTATGGCGGAAAATATCAAGCCGGCTATCTGTTAAACGTAAGAAGGCTGCATGCATCATGCATCATGCAATGAAGACATCTTAGCGACAGAAGCATTCCTGAATGATCATGAATTGGATTGATAATGTTTTTACAGGACAAAGTCCTACCGTGAAAGTCCATGTATTGATAACAGAAATCAGCTCTCAGAAATCAATTATATTGGGCAGATACAAGCTTGCAAGCTCAGGCTGATAGATATAAATGATATTCATGCCACGTCGATGGAATATAACACGTCGTGCATTATAACACAATAAAGCACGCGTGTGATGTAAGCCGCATGCTTTATGGAGCTAACTTTATAAATTGTTCGCGCGCTGTGATTCAGTTATAGCATCCTCGACTCCAGAGCTCTTTCGCGCAAGGTGCTGCGCGGCCAAAAAAGGTTTTGTTTATTGGTTTTGTTATTTGGAGCTAACTTTAAGTTATTTGGTTTACTTAGGTCCCTATTAATGTTTACTATGCAATTTTGAATCACTTGAACGCATTGCATTATTATTTTCGGTTTAAATTATAATAACGAATAAGACACAAGGAAAAAATTTAAGGCAAACTCATTTGAAAAAGTTTAAACCAAAGATAAATTTTAACCACAACATATGCATTTCCTCGTTTTGTTGATTACAGAGTGTCATTACCAGTAGAATACAACAATAAATATGAACATGCAAGATTCTTCCTAGCTGAGTGGGTAATTTTGGTTTTAATTTGGTTTCATATCTAACCTCTAAAATGTTCAAAATGGTAAGCCGGTAGGTATACAACCCCTGTCCCTTTCCTACTCTCTCCCCCACCCTCAGAAAAGGGAAATCACAACCCTTGGATTATAACATAGATGTGGAAGTTAAAAAGACATTTTTTTAAAAGAAAATTAACCCATTATTAGGCCATGGCCTGCCCCATGGCCTACCTCACATTTTGTACCTTCCCCATATAAAAGTGTTAAACCAGATTTGAAAAACAAGACTAATGTTGCGAGGAGATGTGAGAGGATTTGAGTCAGTCAGTTTTGTGCCAAGAGGAAGGGGTGGGTTACATGATTTCCAACCGCCGCTTTCCCAACCGCTCCAGCCCAAATCCCCAACCCTGGCATCTCCTTTGCTTGATAGTAATAATGTACACAAAAGAGGGTATACATTTTGACTATTTTGGTCTCAAATAGGATATGTTTTGTGCACTCTTCTCAGGAATTGGCTGCAGTATTAGAAGAAACTATCATAGATGGCGTGGTTTCTAAAACTGGCCGTTAAAGTTCTAACCCTATCTCAAATGTTTACGTAAACGAAAGTCATGACTTGGTAGCTAAGATCGAGTGTCAGGCACTTCAACCAGTTCCAGACGTCGTTTAGTAGGGGATCGATCTTTTGGTCTGTTCCGAAACAAAGGGTTTGGCAAAAAATGGGGCGGCACACCCTCAAAACGCTTTGGGACAGTGCCCCCCCTCCCCATCCCCCGGTCCTCTTCGAGGGAACACTGGGCGAATATGAGAAAGTCAAAGTTTGCATGTCAAGTGCGCTCACTCCGATGACACTTCAGTGTGTTTAGGGACGGACCATTATTTTTCTGGAGGGGAGGGGGGGGGGGGAATGAAAAATCTCTCTCTGCAAACTTTTCTTTTTATCTATGCACCTCTGCAAACAATTTTTTTCTAACAACACCTTCCTGCAAACAATTTTTTTTTCGATCTTTTTTTAACCACGATCTGACACAAAAAGGAGGTTCGCTTTTGCTGCCATCAATCATTATTTAATTCAATATTTTATGGTGGCGACCAATAAACACCTCTGAACTCATCTTTTTCGTTTTCTGAGACGTACACTACGAAGATTGGCGGCAGTAATAAGCAAAGAACAGCATAACATATGTATTAAGGCATTTTTTGTAACGTCCGTTTACAGCATATTTTAGTTATTATTCACTTCCATGGGAAGTTGTAGCTGGGCAAGCGAATGTGCTATATATGCTGTTCTTTGCTAGTTGTATTCATTCCCTGAAGAAGTCTCAGTTAGAGACGAAACGCGTCGGAAATAAACGACAAGCTTACAACTACAAGAAGTGTTTCCTTGTACTGCTCACTAGTCGTCGTTAAAAAATTAAAAAATTAAAAAAAAAGTTTCTCTGACTTCTATGCAAACTATTTTTTGATACATATGATGTTTGCAAACAATTGATTTTGTCTTTTTAGGCCCTGCAAACAATTTTTTTCAATATTTTTCATCCCCCCACCCCCCTCAAGAAAAATAATGGTCCGTCCCTTACTTGGAAGTCAGCAAGCGTTCAAAATTCCACGTTTTTATGAATAATGTAGGTTATATGAATTTTCTTATGACCGTTTTAAATTGTAGCCAAATCCATTAAATTCCGGTTAAACAGGGCCCGCTGAATTGTTTTAGGTACTAAATATTGACGTACATCATTAGAATAGTAATAAAGTAGTTTGGCCTTGAGTGTTCTTCACCGGCCGAGAACAAATATACACAGCTGCCCAGATGATACAGTACTCGAAACGTATTTACTTAATTTTTTATAAACCAATTATTGTAAAAAATGTGTTAGGAACTGTGTTTTTGAACTAAAATAACCAAATTTATTCTTTCCCAAGAGGGCACGGTAACGAATCCTGCAATCTGATTGGTTCTTAGCGCGGGCAAGATTCTCCTATATCTGCCCACGGGCAACGGTAACGCTTTCGTCAGTTTGATTTGGCGGCGAGGCGAACGAGCCCTCGAAAGTTTTGCTCTCCAAAGTTAATGTAATTGCTCACCAACCGTTGTAAATGTGAAAGGAAAAGTAAGCAGTGGAATTAAAGGTCTTGAAGTTCTCCAAAAGGCGAGTATTGATTCTCTTTATTGACAAAATCAAGTTGTACAAGTTTTATGGCCGTAGTTTGTCGATCGTTGTTTGTGCATTATTTACACTGATTTTCACGCCATTGCGCTTACCTGCAAGTCGCCGGCTTAGTTACATACCCGATTGATTCTTTCAAAAGCTAACTTAGTAACGGAATTAAAGGCCTTGAAGTTCTCTAATAGGCGGGTATTTTTTGTATTTATTGACAAAATCAAGTTATAGTTTGTCGATCGTTGTTTATGCATTCGCACTGATTTTCACGCCGTAATGCGGTTTACTGCAAGTCGCTGGTTTACAGACTCGATTTATCCTTTTAAACGCTTTGCCTTTCTGCTACTTTTCCCCAAAACCGAATACTGCTTATCACCATTCAAGAAAATGAGCTGTTTTGATTAAAAACAGTTAAATTAATTCTCGCAAAGTTGTGCCGTGTGCAGACGACCAAACTACACAAACAAACTTCATTCAATTTCACTTTCGTGACTCGAGATTTTTTGCTCTCTTTTGCTGCTACATTGTGCTTCTTTTTTTATTATTAAAGTTGCTTTTTTCTTTTTTTCTGATGACCTTTTCTGTGAGTACTGTTCAGTTTAGCGAATTTTTTTTGCTTAGCGGAAAACGAATCATTCTTCACTTTATCCGCAGCTTTTAGCGATCGATTCAACATGCACATTGGATGCGCGCGTATAATACAATTACATTTTGCAAGACAATCTTTTTAGATTTTTTTTAACCAAGTAAGAAAAAAATAAATAAGTTATTTACCGGCTTTGGGTCGGTCCGTATCGTGAAAAACTGTGACCGAGGTCTTGAAAATGCTGCCCGAGGCCGCAGGCCGAGGGCAGCATTTTCAAGACCTCGGTCACAGTTTTTCACGATACGGACCTCCCAGCCGGCAAATAACATATATATGTTACTAATTATGTTAAAACGTTTGTGCACAATTACACAACGAGGTTATCGTGAATTTCACGGTGAAGCTGACAGGGAGTAATTGATTAGTGACCACGCAAACATCGATATTTTGCTGGTAGACTGGACTGGGCAGAATACTATCAAGAAAGATAGAAATACTTGTACTATCACAGCGAATTGTTTTAGTATAACCCCGTGGCTAATAATTAATGATAGAGACTTGATAACATTGATTTTTTTGATGAAACCAAGTGCGCCATGCTCACGGACCATAAGTGTCCATCGATAGTACAACAGGATTGTAGTAGCCAATCAGACTGAACTTTTAAAGTTGAAAAGAGCACGCGTAGTTAAGGTTTCCATGACAACGAAGTATAGCTATCTGGTCAAAGTAACTAACAGCACGTACATTACGCTCTGGTAGTGTTCTTAACTGGTTGAAGTTGGATAATAAGAATGTTTAATAATAAAGATCCGAGCAAAAAACTTCAATTCATCCCAATTCATCAGATGCTTGGTGGAATATAATGAACAATTAAGAAAATTGGAGTTTTGTCAAATCATTGTGTTTCATTTATTTATTTTTTTGCAGTTTTTTTACTTAGTGCTGCCCTATGGAAATCAATATAGTTATATTTACTCCATCATTGACAAACTGTCGCAAAATGCACATGACCTCAGAAAATCGGCTAATTCATAAAAAGCTCTAAAAGTTCATGAGTTATATTTTGGAAGACGCATTACTGTCAGTAAATCAATTTATAAGTATTGGTGTACCCCAAATGGCGTACGCTAGCACGCTGGTGCTTCTTTTATTTGCCTTGCAATTTTAGTTCAAATCCCCCAAAAAAGGTTGTATTTTCTGAACAGATTACGAAGATAGTTTGAGGTAAGATAATAAAAAGTGTTAAGGGAATGTATTGATCTATCTTGGAATGTATGTATTGCATCACAAGTCGAGTTCCGGTTCGGTCAACATCGCCATGCATGTAAAGTACGCAAAAAAACGCCATGCAAAAAAAAAAAAAAATCCGTGGTCATCTGCATTTGATTACTTATCTTCTACGTTCCTAACATGCAGTTTGACTATGAGAGTTGGTAAATAAATCCTCTTGCCAACTGTTTAATTGTAAGAGTAAAGTAAAAATCCCCGACATAGGTTTTATTTTCACATCGCGGGCATGCAACGTTCTCAGTTATATTTAGGCGAAAAAGTTTGAAACTCTCGTTTGAGAAGAACGTAGGTTTGATTCGTTCAAAGTCTCGCTTCCAAGTACAAATCTTTAGGTTTCCCGTGGGTAAATTTGATTCTTCGATTCGCCAGACGGAACCGTTGAGTACTGTTCTTTGAGACCACTTCAGTATTTGATATGTAAGATGATCCTTCGGTTCACCCAAATAAATGGTTCCCTACTTTAATACGGCTTGTTTCAGACCACAGGAAAGCCTTGGCCTCAAAAAATATTTTTTGTAGCTATACCTCAAAAATAAAATCTCAAAGAATGAAATAACACAAGCTGAAATTTGGCCAAACCTTTCTCCCAACGTCAGTATTATTACTGCTGTGACAGGCTTTATAACCACTTGAAACTATCCCGGTTAGTTTGGTCACTCGATATGAAAAGCGATGTTGCTAGATTTCCTGAACACCTCCACCCCCCCCCCCCCCCCCTCCCCTGAAATGAGTAATTCTTTATAATCAATGATTCTAAAACTGTCAAAAACTATATATTAACTTTGCTAGGGTTCTACTCGAACATTTGAAGGCAAACGAAGGAGTATCCACGGAGGAGGGTCAGCAATTCATTATCATCAATTGATACCAAAGTAAATAACTTATGACATTTAAAGGGACACTGTCACGGACATTTTTTGGCTTTTTGAGTAAAACGGCACCAAAATTACGACTTAGTACTTCCAACCACGCAGGACATGCTCCTGGAATGTTAAGGGAAGGCTATCCAGCAAACTGTTTAAAGAAGAGGATAACCGTAAAAAGTTTTCATCAATTTTTCCAAACCACCAGGACAGAACTTGAAAAAGTCAGGCTGACTTTTTCAATTTGAGATCGAAAGCTCCCGATGGTATCACAGTGATATCACTCTATATTTAGCTTCAGTACACTGGTATAGTAATTTTAAGAAAACTTGGTCACTGTAGACAGGTTTCCAGTAGTGTGAACATGTTTTTCAGCTGTTGAATTTTTGAGGTTATGCTCGTGACAGTGCCCCTTTAAGGCTTGTTATGATTTGAGCCGATTTTGCAAGGTCATATTTTATCTTCCTTGATAATGGATCAGGGTTTTTTTCCTGCAAATGGCACGAACTCGCAGTCGTTAAATATATTCTGCAAGCTAGTCTGCGAGCAAAATAACGATGCTTGCATGATCATCGATCGATTACTGGCGGTTCTTCACACTACTGAAAATGTACGATATCCAGTCGTACAAGAGTGAACACAAGACTTAGATTCTGACAATTTAGTCAGTTCATTTGATTAGAAAATTAATTAAGCAATTTTATAAATATTGTCTCTTAACACGGTTCTACAGTTATACAAAAAAAAAACACAATACGGTTTCTTAGCTGCCTATTTAAACTAGGCAGATGTAGATATCTGTTATCGGTAAAAAACACTCAAGGTCAGACTACATTATACTTACTGCTCTAATGAAGCAAAACAATATTCAGTGTCTACATAGTGCGAGCGAAAAAATTCTAGTGTTCGACATTTTTTTTATAGAGAGAATTAAATGGTTTTCGCTGACTTTTTCACTCTCTCAGTGACTCAGAAATAGGTGTAATAAGATTCAGTTTTTTTATATTTTCTATCTGAACAGGGTCACTGTGAACAAATTGTTTACCGTGATAAACAATCGCTCGAGATCACACAACTTCGAATTTAAGGGGGGTGACTCTTAACTACCAATTTGTTTCTAAGGCAGGTTTCTAATTGCTATATTTTGGAAACAAGACATCATACGGATAAGCTTTTTGCACGAGTACGTTCTATTGAAGATTCCTCTAAGAGTTTCAAGTCACGGTCATATTTAACGCATCACGTGACCAGAACAGAATAAACCCTAAAACTCAAACGGCGGATAGATTTTAAAATTAAAATGAGTGTCAATAGATAAAGAACGTGCACATGCGTAATGTGACGTATCGTTTTTGTGAAATTCGCATTATCATAAGAGTTATGGCGTAATAAACACTCATATTTACAGACTTTCATCAGTAGCGTTTCCTTTTTTCGTGTAAACGGTAAAAGCATACGTCAGATTATAAAGACGGCTACGTTATCTCTGATTCGTAAGAGAAATCGGAACTTTACCTCGTTTCCGTGGAGTTTTAGGGATTTTAAATTCTGACGCGCGGTTTGGGACTGGCACTAGTTTCGCACGCGCAATGATATATTTTTTAAAGCGGGTGTACCCCCAAATAAAATTCACCATTCAGTGTCACAAAAAGCTTCAAAATCGCTTGCTTCAAAATACAGTCTTCAGCAATTCCTTAGCAACTGCTCCAGATCTGCAGCTAAGAGTCTCCCCCCTTAAGGGTGTAATCAAGTGTTTATTTGGCTGGTTTCTGTATCCCATGCCTCCATTTTTCAATATCACATCTTTTTTATTCTCTTTCTTAATGACATATCGTTTCTCGTCCCTTGAATTCATTTAAGTTAGGCTTATACCGATCGTAAAATTGACTGATAAACTAAATTTGAAATAAAACATTCAGGAAAATTTCCACTTTATCAATTTTGAAAGAGTGATCACGTCCAGGTTAATAGGTGCATGAGCGTGCAGTTGATATGTGAACTGCATCTTGCATATGTTAGCCATGCGATCCACCGATGTGGGGAGGTGATACTTTCAAAACATTTTTGGGGGATCGTGTGGCTCACTTCTTCAAACTTTTAATTCAGATCCAAATATATAACCTTAAATATCACTTTCCTAAGACTTTACCCAGCAGTTCCAAGAATTTTTATCCTATTATTGTAAATAGTTTTATCAATAATTTTTTATAGACAATTTATTATATTAATTGTATTTTTTTTTCATTGTCTCTGAAAAGCGCCCATGGGGAGATGACAATAAAATTTGTATTGTATTTGGTACACGTGTCTACTCGATATGATCTTAACTTCTCAACCGACAACGATGATGTCCGTTTGCGTAAACATTGAAGAGCTAAGGGCTTCTAGTTCCCCAGTGTGCGTGCGTGTTTATTCATTTCTCCAATTACAATTATCAATTTATGGAAAAAAAAACAGTTTCTTCTAATACCGCACCAAATTCCTGACAAGAGCGCACAAAACTTTTCCTATTTCAGACCAAAATTGTCAAAATCTATACACTATCCCAGACCAACTGCTCAAAATTCAAAAAAGCAATAAATCTCTATATAAGGGAGCACCTCTCCCTCCGGGTACCCCCTTCGACGCCCCCGTCGAAACCCAGGTCATTATGCTCTGACGTATGATATGTTATATAAGAGGAAGTTCGTCTCGTGCAATTCAGTGATACTGAGAAGCATCGTCGACTCCTTGCTCTTGTTGTAAGTCGTGCTCCGTTGTGAGGTAGGGAGAAGATTTAATGTTACCAATTTTCTATAATGTTCAAAAAGTAACGAAATTCTTTATTTTCGGATTTCGGATGGTTTGCTTCTTTCGTGGAGTTGTTACTTTCAGGGAGCTAGAACAAGAACTAGATACAGGACAACATCTAATTTAAGGCCTTGGCAAACGAGGACACGCACATTGTTGCGAACACAAATGTTAATTTGTTTGGTCGCAACATTTAATATTTTGCGGACACAAAATTTGTGTCCCAGACACAGAAATTTTTTTTTTACGGAACATTTTGTGTCCCCAACAAATGTTCACTGTTTGCTCGTCAAGAAAACATCGTGAGAAACAATTTAGGTATCTGCAACCATGTGCATGTCCTACATAATCTCGTAAAAAGGTGAAAACCGCACCAACATGATCAGCGAATAAATGTTAGAGCATAAATATTAAACTAATTTTGTTTATTTGAAGACCGATAAGGATAGAAGTTGTTGAAAAGAATCGACATTATTAGAATAAAATAATTCATCTATTCTCAGTACCGGAAATAAAACAAGAATATTTCCATAACAAAAGATATCCCACAATTCCTAGCGTTGTATATATATATATATGTATATATTACCACCTTTCTTTGTATTGTGTGCATTTGTCTAACAACATCTCTCAGCGAAGACGACTCTTTTGCTTTTTCGTGCACGCGTCATGGCCGGGGCTCAACCACGTGCTCAAAGACGTTCGTCCTCAAGAAGCTTTAAACGAAGTTCGAAGAGAAGTTCGTATGCA
This sequence comes from Meandrina meandrites, assembly GCA_963693305.1. Classification (NCBI taxonomy): domain Eukaryota; kingdom Metazoa; phylum Cnidaria; class Anthozoa; order Scleractinia; family Meandrinidae; genus Meandrina; species Meandrina meandrites. The sequence goes on from OY855906.1 coordinate 38,347,796, forward strand.
GAATGCACCCGCTGTAGTACCTTTTCAAATTCCTCCGCCTGCTGTCGTCCCAGCCGCTGTTCCTTCCGTAGAGAATAATTTCTCTTGTTGCTTCGCCACTGGAGGTATATAGTTTGCCCTGATTTCTTGTGTTTTGTTGTTTAGCACCGGAGTTTTGAAATGAAGGAATATGTGCGTGAGTGGTTCGGCCACCGCACTAGAGTTTTGAAACGAAAGAATTTGTGCGTGAGTGGTTCGGCCACCGCACTAGAGATATGAAAATGAAAGAAAATGTGCGTGAGTGGTTCGGCCACCGCACCAGAGTTTTGAAACGAAAGAATTTGTGCGTGATTGGTTCGGCCACCGCACCAGAGTTCTGGAAATGAAAAATATATGTGCGTGAGTGGTTCATCCACCGCACCAGAGTTCTGGAAACGAAAGAATTTGTGCGTGAGTGGTTCGGCCACCGCACCAGAGTTCTGAAAATGTTAGAATATGTGCTTGAGTGGTTCGGCCGCCTCACCAGAGTTCTGGTAATGAAAGGATATGTGCTTGAGTGGTACGGCAACCGCACCAGAGTTTTTTTTTTCAAATAGAAAGCCACCGCACCAGAGTTTGTGAGAATGGAAGAATATGTGCGTGAGTGGTATGGCCACCACGCCAGAGCTTTTTACAATGGAAGAATATTTTCGTGACTAGTGTGGCCAGTAATCTGCGCGTTAGTCGGTATTGTTTACCGCCGCAAAGTGTTATTACTACTCAGTTATACTTGTTGATGGACGACTCAGCATCCTCGTGTGATTTTTATTTTGTTTTGCCTTTGTTGCTCGTCAACATGTTTATTTTGTGCGGTCTTTGTCTTAGTTTGCAGTAATTATGCTGCATGGGTTGTTTGGTTTGGTTTGAGCTCGATTCTGTGCTGTTTAATAGCGTCGGTACGGTGCTATTCTATCGTGTTGTAATTTTTGGCGCGACTACGACGCTAACTTTTTCGATAGAATTTGGTTATATGTTCCGACTACAGTGTTTTTCTGTCACCGCTCAAATTAACACTCAGGAACCGCAGTAAAATAAAGGAACGGTTGGACCGGGTTGAAGGAATTTTTAAACGAGTTGTTCTTTGACATTTTTTCAAGGCCACTTTGTCAAGCGGCGTTTTCAGGAATTTGACTTTCTTGTTTTGGATTTCTATAGCAGATTTCCTAAGGTGTTGGACAACCTGTCGGAAAATTCTTTCCGTCTCCCGGTTGTGACCTTCCATTTGCATTTTCATTGCAACTCAGCATTTTATTGAAGATTGCGTTTTATTTCAGGGGATGAGATCTGCCAGGGCGCTTAACAAGACGAAGTCTGTAAACAAAACACCTTCAGGAATGTTAAGCGAGGCAAGCGGTGTCGTGAAAACACGGCCAGTGTAAATGTTGCGCTCAGTGTTTTCGCGCAGCTGAAACTATTGTATTTTTTGTGCTTTCGGATGCATAAAGCTTTTCTTGGTGTATGTGTGTTATCATTGTTTCGTTTCTACCACTCTATAGGTTTGTTGTTTTTCTCCGGTACCAGATTGGGTTGAGTGCGGCTTGAAACAGGGGTAAAACTCTCCTCCCGGTTTATCTGGGTCAAGCTGTCATTCCTCCTTTTCTGGTGGCCGTAGTATCCGTGGTTTTTTCTTTTTTTTTGTTTGGTGTTTTTTATTTTTCTACGCTTTATGTTTTCTTTTGTAGAAGAAGCGAAGTATGCTTCTTCCTAGTTCCCATGCATGTACCTTTTTTCGGATGCCGTGCGTCCGAGTTTCGCACACAAGGCTTCCGTTGAGTATCTATGGATATGCGGCCGCTTGATGGAAGAATGACAGTGCAGTGTATTAACTTCAGCCGTTTCACTCCAGCCTTTCCGCATTGATCCTTTTCTTTGGAGAATGGGAGAATAGTCTACTTTTAGGCCGGTTTTCTTGGGATATTCGACTGTTTAGCGGTCGAGCCGGTGGACTTGGGCGGCCATTTTCACCCTTCCATATCTCATTGTATATTCATGTGCATTGTAGGTAGTGAGAATATTTTACTATTTTCCTTTGTATCTTTTGACATCACTCACTGTTATTTTCAAAAAGTTCGAATTTCACTCGGGGTCGCTATTTGTGAGAAGCGTGGTTTGTTTCGGAGGACCGCTGCAGTCGTGATTTACTGAAACAGCCATGGAATTTTATCCCTACTTTTGCAGGGTCATACTTTCAAGGGTTACTTTCAAGAATTTATGCACTGTAAATTCAAAAGATCTGTTTCAGCCCCAAAGTGCCGATTCAGCTCTATGGCCCCTGGAGCTGATTTGACTCTTCGTGGGGCCATTTTGTTAAATTGGTCTAAATCGACCCCAGTTAAAACCATTTCAGCCCCACTAAAAACCAATTTAGCCCACATTGGACAATAATTCAGCTCCTTGGTGCAGATCGGCCCCTATCACTAGAGTCATTTTGACTCCATTTGATAGAGCCAATTTCGTTCAAGCCTTTTTGGGCCCATTTTAGGGCCGTATCAGCTCCTATTGGAGGAGCTATTTGACCTCGAAAAGGTGGCCTATTTTGTTACAAAACAAAATGGCCCCACAGATCCCACAGGGGCGTTTCCAGGATTTTTCTTAGGAGGGGGTGCAGATCTCGGATCCGAGTTTTCGTAGGACGGGGTGCCATAGTGTTTTTTCTTTTCTATGCAGAATACCAGTTGTATTAGAAGGGCGCTTGGTCATCTCAGGGTGGGGGAGGGGGTGGAGTGCACCACCTGCATCTTCCCCCTAGATCCGCCCCTGCCCCATTTATTAGAGTTATCTTGACTCCTATTTCTAGAGTTATTTCCATTAAGCTAAGATGGCTCTGATTTAGGGTAGATTCGGCTCTTATTAATAGAGCCGGTAATTGGTCATAGGCCTAGACGAGCTGCCACTAACAAGAGAGGTTTATATATACCTCGGCTGGTTCGACAGCGTTGATTGTATCGTTTTTGAAGATATCCGCCGTAAAAATGAGACCGTCAACGCCGGCCCTTTAAAATTTGTAATTCTTTCGTCAAACGTTGATATTGCTGCGTGCTGAAGTTTCTCTCGACTTGTAATTTCTATGGATATCAAGGATGGGCTCATTTTTTAATCTACCCCCATCTATTAAAAGATAATTTTACAAAGAAATGTTTCCCTTAGCATGAATTTTCTGTTTTCCAATGGATGTGATTATTTTACATTTGTGCGCGTTGCGTGCCTGTTTGCTCTGACCGAGTTACTCTGGGAACAAATGGAACATGCGCAGTGTAAGTTATTCCCGGCGTCCCCTTCGGTACTTTTGGCGCTCGATTCGTAAAACGGTATGCAACGGTTTCGAAGGTCGCTCTTCATCATTGGAGTGATTTTTACTCGATGTTTTTCATCTCACAAGGCGCATTTGACAGTTCAAACAGCTACATGAAACCTTTACACATCGGATGCTTCAAGCATTGTTGACAAAGGTAAGCTCATGTCCATTTGCATATTGATTCCTGGATTGCCTTTCAAGGGAGGCAGCAGCTGCCAAAGGAAGATTTTGCAACATGCTTGTTTTGAAAAACGTTTATCAATGCTTGGCTTAAATGAAATCCTTAATTTAGCTTTATAAGTTTAGACATGTATTTCGTTTCACTGTAACAATAATTTCTGCTCGTAACTACATGCCTTTCGTACTGGCAAGGAACTGCATGTATGTACATGTATAAATAATATACATGTATTTTGTACCAGGATACTTCCAATGAAAACAGTTTTACTGATCATGTGCCCTGTGTAAATAATATATTCTCAGGGCTAGCTTATTGTACAGTAGTATTATCATTAGGCAAATGCACATCTTATGATCCACATGTTTATGTCTGGTTTATCTGCTATGACGTTGCAATTATATACATGTATACAGCTAATGCACCAGTCATTTGAAATCCCCGACCCCCCCCCCCCCCCCCTCGGGCATAGGCGGGGTAAAAGCGGGGCTTTCACTTCAGATTCACTCCATTTTGGTTCCCCGTTAGGCGGGGGATGCGCCAGAAATCACTGCCTTCGCATGCCGGACCGGGGAATAAGCGGGGCAGTCACTCCATGCTCAGCGGTTTGAATTATTTGTGTTGACTCGCTCGGTCGATCGGTTGCTTTGCGGTATTTCGTTGCAATTCGCTGCCTAATAGCGCGAAGTAAGAGAGTCCCCTATACTTTTTACGTAAAGCGTGATTGGAGTAATTTATGATTACGTGATTGAAGCTTTTATTTTTTCGTGAGTCGTGATTGCCAATTTCAAGATCTTTTCACGTGCACGTGAAAGCAATTTTTAACTTAAACGTGACCCGTGAACGAAGAGTTGAATTAGACGTGATTGGTGAATCATATCTTGTTCGTGGCTTAATTATCAATTATTTCAGTGTTCTAGTAAATGTACGTCTTTGTTTTCAGCTCTGTGGTTAGGTTTTGAACAGATGAAACTTTGTAAGCTATCGAGACGTGATATGCAACACTCAAATCAAATTTTTGCGGTTTTACGCCTTCCGAGCGCCAGAGTCTAAAGTGTGATCGACTTGATTTTTGCGTGAACGTGAAAACATTTTGGTAATTATTCGTGACGCGTGAAAAGGCCAAACATTTTTACGTGATTCAGTTTTGCAAAGGGGTATAGGGGACCCTCAAGTAAAAATTGTTTTGTAAAGTGTCATACCAGAATTCAAAGAAGGCTATATTGGCAGAAGATATTCAAAGTCTGGTGACGACGAAAGGTAGGCTTATTTCAATGATATGGTATTGATATAAAGTATTCTTGAGTCATTCCAGACGTCAGAAGACTGTATTGCTATTGAGTTTCAGTTTGCTGTGATCTTGCATTTTGTAACATCAAGTTGTAAAACAGAAAAAGTTTTTAATAACCTTTATTAAAAATAAAAAGTTGATTTGGCAATAGTCGTCTTCTTCCTTTCGATTCTTCCTTGTCCATCGAGGGGCCTTTGCAAGTGTATTGCTAGCTACACTGAAATCAACGTGTTAATTTTACGGCTACCAACGTTTTTATCTTCCCTTTTTGTCATCCATTGTTGCGCTTGGCAAAAACAAGTTTTCTTGTGGGGGCGGGGGAGTTCACCATTCACTTTTCTCCCGGGGACCGGGGACTTCACTTGACTTCACTTGCAAAAAAAGTGAATGCCCCGCCTATGCCCGAGGGGAGGGGGGGGGGGGGGGGGGTGGGGGATTTCAAATGACTGGTGCATAATCGTTAATAATATTTAGCATAAATTTATATATTTCGGCCGGTGCAGTGCTGCTTTATGGTGTGATGAAGATATACGGTATGCCAGGTTGCCATGCTTGGTTTATGCGAGGAAAGTTATACTGTTCAGTGCAATAATATATTCTGAGCCCTTTCTCTTTTGCGCAGTACTGCTTAAAATGTATGGTGTGATTTAGGTATATGCCAGGTTGGAGTGAGGCTTTAAAGCTGAGGTATCCTGTCCTGTTAGGCATTGATAAATCTCACTGAACTGCACCACACTGCACAGTAGCTATGAGGTGCCCTTAATACATGTACATAAAAATATATTCTTAGCTCTTTACCTTTGGTGCAGTACTGCTTTAAATGTATGGTGTGATTTAGGTATATGCCAGGTTGGAGTGAGGTTTTAAAGCTGAGGTATCCTGTCCTGTTAGGCATTGATAAATCTCACTGAACTGCATCACACTGCACAGTAGCTATGAGGTGCTCTTAATACATGTACACAAAAATATATTCTTAGCTTTTTATCTTTGGTGCAGTACTGCTTTAAATGTATGGTGTGATTTAGGTATATGCCAGGTTGGAGTGAGGCTTTAAAGCTGAGGTATCCTGTCCTGTTAGGCATTGATAAATCTCACTGAACTGCATCACACTGCACAGTAGCTATGAGGTGCCCTTAATACATGTACATAAAAATATATTCTTAGCTTCTTAACTTTGGTGCAGTACTGCTTTAAATGTATGGTGTGATTTAGGTATATGCCAGGTTGGAGTGAGGCTTTAAAGCTGAGGTATCCTGTCCTGTTAGGCATTGATAAATCTCACTGAACTGCATCACACTGCACAGTAGCTATGAGGTGCCCTTAATACATGTACATAAAAATATATTCTTAGCTTTTTACCTTTGGTGCAGTACTGCTTTAAATGTATGGTGGGATTTAGGTATATGCCAGGTTGGAGTGAGGCTTTAAGCTGAGGTATCCTGTCCTTTTAGGCATTGATAAATCTCACTAAACAGCACTAACACTGCACAGTAGCTTTGTGTAAAAGCCACATATACAACTGTACATGTATTTTGCAAATGACTGTTACAGCGTCAATTGATCAATATGCAGTGCAGCTTAATTTACAGAGCAAAGTGTTTAATAAAAAAAAAAACATCTTTGCACATGTGTGTAAATATTAAAAAAATACATTCAATATGGCATCTACTGGACATAGTCAAATAGCCTTAGGCAAAAACCTGTTTTTGTGATAATTACTGTACTCTCTCTGTCTAACTTTACATGTATTTTTTCATTAATTAATTTTGTACATTGAAATACTTGGTAATGGGATGCAAAATGATGTAATTGCTTGTTATTTTCAGATCAAAGAGTTGGATGGTCAAATGTACCCAGTAAGTAGAAACCAATATTTTGTTTCCTACACTTTATAGCAATCTGCATGCAACATTTTCTGTCTGGTGGTTTTTTATTTTTATTTTTCTTTGGCTAACTGTTTAATTTTGCACAAAATAAAACTAATTTTGTTATACAATGTTTATTAAAATAAACAAAATTGTTCACAAATTGATTTATAACTACTACTACAGGTTCTCAATAACAGATTTTTGGCAACAATTTTTATTCTGATGTGAAGTACATGTATATGAAATAGTTCAAATGTAAATTGCAGAAGTCACAGTTTCAAATCCTGTTGAAGCCCTGAATTTTTACCTGTAGGCTTTTTTTAATTTCCAGTTTACTTCAATTGGAAAGTTTGCTGCAATAATTTCATTCTGATCCTTTTTGGTGATTAGTGTGGTTTTTTGTGTGATTTACAGCGGGTTCAGGTTGAGGCTTAACAGCCTCAGTTGTCGCGTTCATTATTACGGTTGAATTGATTGCGTTGCGAGGCAAAATGACAGATGTTGCTCTAGAGGCAGGAATGACAATGTTCTGTCAGGAAAAAGCATGTTGTAGTTTTCCCAGGCAGAACGTTGGCATTCCCGCCTAGCAACGTCTGTCATTTTGCCTCGCAACGCAATCAATTCAACCGTGACAACGAATGCGACAACTGAGACCGTTAAACACTCAACCTGCAGAATCTGCTGTATATGGGCTTTATTAGCTATGCTTAGGTAACCAACATTGAAAATCATGCCATGGCATCAACAGCAATATGCCTTCATGATTGCATCTCATTTTGTTTTTTGCTAGCTTACCTTTTTCCAAAAGTTAACTGCACACCAGCAATGCCCTTATTCCTCAACACATTACATGTAACTGCACTGTACAAATTGTTGCACTGCAGCTAGTTAACAATTATCCTGGGAAATTATGCGGAATATCGCCTGATACTTAGTCGATGGGGTCGTAGGCCGAGTTGGCTAAAATCAGACAATATTCCTCAAGATTGAGCAGGATAATTTTTTTATTATTCAACAAATTGTCAACAAAATGCTTTTTGCAGTGAGAAAAACTTTGGTTGTACAGCACTTTGCAAGATTTCACTCGAATCTTGGCAACCTACATGTACGTATATCGCAGGATATCTGTTATGTACGGATAACAATGATTTTCTGACCATATATAGGCATTGCGCGAATTTGTTGAATAATAATGTATAGTATTTCATCCATGTGCATGTATTGTTTTTTTGGGGGGCTAAGAAATACAGTAGACAGTGCAGCTTAATTTGCAGTATAAACACGACCCTCCAAGTTAAGACCGTTTTAGTCGCCATGGCGACTAAAACTTTGGAGCTGGCGACTAAATTGGAACCGAAGTCGCCAGCCTGGCGACTAAAATTGAGAAGAATGATTGAAAGTGTGAGGTTAATTTAGCGACTAAATGTTTTCACTGGTGACCAAACTTGAGCAGTCAGTGGCCAAATGGCCACTAAGAAAAAAAAATAAACTTGGAGGGTTGAAACACATAACATGTATTAGCATCAAAATGCACTGTGGTGTACACATGTACACTTTAGTTGCTTGGCAAGCCTCAAAAAATAGATTTACAATGTACATGTACGTGATTGTAGTAATGTTCATTCTACTCTCTACATTGTGTTGTTGAAATAAAAAGTAATTGCTTTGACAGACAAAACATGTCTAAGTTAAATACTTCAATTTTTTCCATGTTGTCTTAAACTATGAGAGCTATCATGACAACATGCTTGAATAGTTACAAAACCTAATGACAGTAAATCAAGCATAAACTTGCGAACATGCATGTATACAACTAGGCTAATATTATTGATCAGATTACTTTTTCGGTGGATAGAGTAACATTGTGTAGCCACCATATGAGGCTTAGCAAACTTGTTTTGTACAGACTTTTTGTTGTTGTCCACTCAGCTGCCATCAGTAACAACTTCCCTTTTCTTTGAAGGCTTTCGCATCTGTATACTTAGCTTCCAGTGCTAGCTTCCATCCTCATGTTATTACTATTTTACTATGCACAGTGTAGTAGCTGGGTGACTCATCTTTTGCTTTTGTTTTTCAATAGAAATTCTTCAGTTGATGATGACCTCGCCATTTTTGTACAACCACAAATTGCAGCCATTGGAGAAGGTTTTTTGTTGTGCAGTATATTCCAAATCAGAGAAATGTGTGATTCAGTATACTTATAAAATTGCAGTTTTTATTAAGACATGTATGGCATACGGGGAATTTGCCAGGAAATTTGTGTTTCTGCTTTAAGCTTAATAGGAGAATAAAATATTTTTAAGTGTTCACAAAATGTGTGTCTCCTGTGTATAATATACTGTCGTCACTGCCTGTTGTGGTTTTTAATTTATATGAAGGCAGTTTTGTGTATTGACTGAAATGGGGCCATTTTTATGCATGCCAATAACCATTTTAGTCCTTGTAACAGGGCTATTTTAAATACTTATGGCCCAAAGCAGCCCTTACGCAGAATGTCGTTTTAGACGTGATGATGCTAATTTAGTCATTTAAAGTACTTTTGTTTTGGATATAAATTGGGCTAAATTGGCCACGAAATGGGGGCCAATTTCCTCTCTTTCCGAAAGCATGAAACGGCTCAAGAAGGGCTAATTTGGCCATGCAAACGTACCATTTCAACCCTTTAAAAAACCAAAACTACCCCCCATTTTTCCAATACAGCCCTTCTGTGTGTTCGTTTCGACCACCTGTTACAGGGCTATTTCTACCCTGTTCATTGGGGCCAAAACGACCCCGTTCCAAAAGAGCTAAATTAGCCCCAAAAATAGTACTGTATTTTACTCACCGAAACGGCCCCATTTTTGGGTCTAAAACAGATCTTTTCGATTTACAGTGTGATATTGTAGCCCAACTACTTTGACGCATGGCAACAAAAAGGCCGTCTTCTATGCCCGGGTCTATGTTAGCGGAAGCTGGCTCGCTATTCATCGTGCATTTTTGGTATTTTATATCGAGCGCTCACCTAAAGTAAGAAAGTAGTATACACATAATTGCAATAACGTTGTTATACGAAAAGAAAAATGAAAGTAATTATTAGCGAAATCCTTATTAATAGTTTGTATCATTGACAGGGAATCCAAACAATTCTGGTTTTGCGCACGCTCCGTAGCGAGACACCACTACGTAGTTCGCCCAATGACTCCAAAAGGCTAAGCTGCTTCCCCCCCCCCCCACCCGCCCCCCATCCCCACCAACTGATCGAAGCAAATTTCTCCAAAGTTCTTAATGACAATAAAAACAGAAGAAACTAATCAAATTATAAACCTTATTCAACCTAGCTTGTTCAAAACCAAGATTACTGCATCTCGCGCTAGATGCATCAATTCAAAACAATGGAGCACCACTTAACATTGAGTATCACGAAAAGATTAATAGTATTCAGTATAACAGTTGTTTGAATTCTGCAAACGCGGCGGGAGATAAAAGACCACGAAAGGTTACCAACGATTCCTTGCAAAAGTTTAGAGTTTTCGTGTGTACGTGGGGAACCCAATTGAATGCAGTGGTGCCTGTTGCAATTTTGATTGGTTTGATGTTTTTTTTTTTTATTGTGAATTTTCAAATATGGTATTTGAGAGATAGACCATTTTATTTTGGGAAGGGGGTTGGGCAATTACCATCAAACAATTCCTGCAGGGCAAAGTATAGAAACAATTCATATACACCCAAGCATAGAAATAAATCCTGCACCATAAAGTATAGAAATAATTCATGCACAGCAAGCCAAAGGTGAAGAGTGAAAAAAAAAATATTGCACAAACACAAAATACGAAAAAAAGAGCTCACACAAATTGCCCCAAACCCTTCCCTCTCCTCCCCCCCCCCCCCCCCCCCCTGCCCCCTTTCCCCCGTCCTTGAAAAAGGCCCATCTCTAACAAATCGAATATTCGGGAGCAAAAGGGACAATCACACATTTCAAAACCTGAAGGCCGAGTTTCTGATATACCCCAAAAGCCTCTTTTAGATAAACAAAAATAAACGCTTTCAGTGTCTGTATCCCTTGGCATAATGGGTTTACATTCTAGCGTAAAATAAGGCAATATTGAAGTTGTTCTCAAATTTCATTCTAGATTGCCAAGACCGTTGAAAAATGAACCACTTCAGGTCCCACGACGGCACCACCAACACCAGCACCGCCGCCACCACCACCACTTCCCACGACGACGCCACCACCGCCTCCCTCACCACCTCCCACAACGGCACCACCCCAGCCCCCACCAGGGATTCGAGAATATAATGGCAGGGTTCGTGCACGAGCATCTGAACAAGAAGTATGCCGAGGTTGTTGAGAGAGTTTTCCCAACATGGGCGGTGATGTAAATGAAGAACGGGTTGGCACAATCACGGAAGTTGTTACGCGAAATACGATGTTTGTTTGTGAAATATTTGACATCCTATTCCGTTTCATTTTTAATTGTCACGGGAAGAAGCTTGAAAATCGTCTCTCAATTGTAATCATTTTATCAGCACTTGCACTAACATGCTTATAGGAAACGATTAACCGATGTTGGTAGAATAGCAATAAATAAAAGTCATGCTTTTTCAAGGCACTCTTATCACCCATCTTTGTCCCGTTATTTCAAACTTTATTTGTGATCTTTTATCCATCGTTCTGTGTGGCAACCAAAAAACGCGTTCCACTGTTTTAACAACATATAATTATATACCGTACCGTAACGTACATTCTGATAAGACACCGGGTTATATTTTTCAAACATTCCAGTTAATTTGACAGATCTCAAAAAGAGCTTGAGTAAATCACAGAAACATTCGAGTCTTTCCTGTAAAATAAAAAAAAAGGAAAAAGTTAAGATTATTCCAAGAGTGTTGTTCTATAGTTAGGTCCTTGGTCTGAGGCAATAAGAAAGATAAGGAAGAAAAGAATGCGTGGAACATGCATCCGGAAAATTCTGACACTGAGGGGGCTATAACAGTTTTTCGCGACAAGTAAACTTAGAGCGGGACATGTTCCCTTCCAGGGGAAAATAAAAAGAATTAGGTCCTTGGGATGCTTTATCCTGCATTCTGATAGCATTTGCGACCAAAATGGCGCCGACGAGGGGGTCGGGGTAGGCGCACATTTGTCCCCTCGATTTCAAGCATGCTGTTTCTGAAATGATGCTTTAGTAATCATACAAATAATACATTATTAATAATATTTTTATAAATATTATTAGTAGTAGTTTTGTTGCAGACCCGAACGACACCTCCAAACCTATTTCTCACAGCGTACCCCGAAACAGATCAGAATCAATGAAAGAAGAATAAATATTGCAGTTTGTGTTAAGCAAAACGTTTCATTTTTTGTTTCTTCGCTGAATACTACCCTCGTGCAAATCAGACCTATCACTTAGCTCAATAAGTTGCCGAAGAAATTTAATAATTTATTTTTGCCGGTGAAAGATTCAATTGCATACATTCTTTACTTCATATTCTTATAGTCCAGTAAAAGGATCATACTTTATCAAATATGCATGCTCATTTAAATTTGACTTGGCCTGAAGTGTTTAATGTTTTTCATACATTTTGACACAAAGCTTGAGGTTGTTATTATTCAAAGAGTGCTGAACCTCTAAAACTACATAAGGACTTTTAAAAATGTTTGCTGGCGTTGCAACGTATTTCAAACCAATTTTCACTGTAGTTCCTGCATAATTAGCTAGAGAGGCAAAACTCGTATTCCGAGTTTCTCGAAAACTATACATTTTTAGAAATTTGCAATAACATTTCGAAAAAAGTTTTCCACAAGTGCTCTTCTAGCAAAGTCAGGAATTTTACAATTTTTGGAGTCTGTCCAGCCATTCTCGATATTTTCTGCCATAAGGTGTTTTCTTTTCAAGGTATATACGGTAATTTCCTATCAGTCGTCCAAATATGATTTATGAACTTTCGAGAACCTTTAAGAAAAGCGGTGGTTTTTCAAAGGTCACATTAATTTTTGGCGATTTGACAGTGAACTCAATATCGCTATTCGTTGCCCGAAGCAAACTGCTGTTTCAAATACAACTAATTTAACGTTGTTTTTATTTATCTCTATCGTTCTTAATTTATCATAAACGTCCCGCACATAACTGGAACCTCGTCGTCGATCTGAGTCAAGCAAAAGTTTATTACTTTACTCAAATGACAATGCTATTCAAAGTGCAATGTTTGTGTTATTAGTTTTCTTGATCAGTTAGTCATTTTGTTGTCATGGTGACGAATCAGTAGGCACACTCGCTCATTTCGCCTAATTAAAAAACTCATTTCTGATTGAAAGTTAATATCATGGCCAGGGGCCTTGGAGCACAGCGCACTTGGTTTTTCATACATAGTTACAAGAAAGTACAAACAAACCTGTCAGTAAATCCGACGTTCATGGATATTAAAGTGCCTATAACCCCAAAAACTTTTTTCGGCCGGATTAAATCTTTGCATCATACTGAGTAAAATGCCGCAAAAATTTTTCGATTTGGTTAAAACCGCTATTTTTTACGAATTTTTAAAGTTGAGATTTTTCTACGCACGACCGAGTGAAGAGGAAACTGGGACTAGTGACGTCAACCCAGGATATTGGTAATCGTTCTGAAGTGATAATTATAGGAGCAGATCGTAGATCTGGATGGCTAGCAAAGAACTTTCGTAGAATATCAATGAACAACTTATTATAGGAGAACTCAAGTACTACATGTTTATATATGTCTGTATGTATATTTGTGGGAAAAGATTATCATGAAATTTGCTTGAGCATTCTAAACTCAGAGAACCTTTTAAAAACACGAAGAGTCACAACACAACATGAATTCTTGACCTTTGCACAGCATGCACAGTTTAGTTAAATAAATAGAATTGCCTCAGAGTTTTAAAAAGGTATAAGATTTATTGACTTATTATCAGTATTTACTGTAAATTCTACAACGAAAGTCTCTACTTGCGTGTGAATCATTTGCAGTCAACTATTCGTTTGCGGGAGCGGCCGGTACGCCAACTTTATTCGCTATTCATCACATTCATACGATCGATAATCTTCTTAAATTTTCTGCTCGAGGTTAGGATTCAACTGAAAATATCTCGCCCTGCTTTTAAACCCTTTAGCTTAACACTTGTGCTAACTAGAGTAAAGCCCGAAGACGCCGCGTCTTTGCGGTAAGAATCAGTGAAGAACTTGTTTTCCTTCGCTGCTACTAATGTAAACAAAGTGTCGCGGAATGAGTCGATTGTTAATTTGCATCGTGTGTACATGCAGGGGAGCGAATAAGTCTGAATAAAATCAGCAGCGCTCACTAGAATCGCTTAATGCTTCAAATAAATAGTGGTAATATTTTGGATCGGCAAGAGAAGATTATTACATGTACCTTGAATTCTACGAAAACTGTGGAGTCCATACGCAGCAAATTGAAGTTTGTGTGCGAAGATCGAAAGTCTGATTTTCATTTTCGCTGCTAGCACTCGCCGATCGAACCAAGATAGGTGACCAAGAAATCTTAAACTCTGATGTGCTTCGATTACATTGCCGAGAACTTGATGGTCTCCCGGTTTTTTTCGCATTTTGGAGCTCCGACCCGAGTCACTACCTATCATATCACGTTCGACTGATGTACTGGGTTGACGTCACGAATTTTATTGGACCCAGACCCTTTTGACCGGATCTTCGGCTCGGTCGTGTTTCTGATTAGTGCGATTTTTTTCGACTTTGACGATTCACAGAAAATCGAGGTTTCAACCAAAATCAAAAATTTTTTCGGCATTCTGCTTAGAGAAATGTAAATATTCTTTTGCTTGAAAAAAAACTTTTTGGGGTTATGGGCACTTTAAATAGTTAAAAGATAACGCAAAGACACTAATTCCAGCTGAGTCCAACATATCAATGGTGACGCACAGGAATCATCGGGCCGGAGAGACGATATCTCTACACCGTATTACAATACTGGTGCACAACACAACTCAATTGAAAATCTTAAATATCTATACAGAATTTTACAGATTTTACCAAAAACGTTTTGTTTGATTCGGCGAAGCTTAAACCGCCTTCAAAATACGATAGTGAGTTAAAAAATTAACTTTCGCACAGTACGTAATATACTTCAAGAAAATTGGCAAAATACGCTTTGTTTACAATGTATTTCAACTGGTCACCTGCGGAATTTTATTCCCGGTAAAAACACTCAAGACTAGATCACGTTTATTTTGACGAAGTACTTTTTTTTTTACCATAGGATTTTGTGAAAAAATTCAAATCGTTTGACTTATTTACTTCCGCAATTGAATGGATATTGTTGACATAACATTCGAATTAGAAAATTCAGCAGCATTAATCACTCTTTCTTATTCTAATACAGCACAAATAAAACTAAACGATTTTACAAAAAGTAATAAAATGCACCTTATATGCTTCTTTTCTGTCAATAGTAATGAATTTATCATATTTGGGCTACCGAGTTTATTTGTTCCTCGAAAAACACTCGAGATAAGAGAATTTGAAATTTTGAGGAAAACAGCCTCAAGTGTTTATTTAGTTCTGAAGTATCCTTCCGTTTATTAATCTTACATATTTTGTTTTTCTTTCCCAATAACCCTTTTTTGTTCATCCCTCGAGTTCACTAAAAGGCTTACCCATGCAATAAACTAATAAACTCAAGTTGATTAGACACTTCCAGGAAAATTTGTAGTTAGACTAATTTGGATATATACTTACTGACTTCCAAGTAAATACGATGGACTGATATCGGTGTTGCTGTGCTAGCGGGCGGTTGACATGAAAACGGTGTTTGTGTATATCAGCCCACGTCTGAGGCGAGGCCAGTGTCACGTAGGCTATGCTTTATAAGACCGTGTTTGTTTTGTGCAAGTCAATTACACTCAAAGAGGTTACAACACTGAGAGAGTTGTGAGACTGGTTGCTAAATTTTGAGGTAAGAGCTTACAAACACTGACTAAATTCGTAAAGATAACGAAAACTTGTAGCTCAACTTATTTCATCACGTTCTATGTGGCCACGCAGTGAGATGAAATGCTGTGCAAGTGTTTTTCAGTTCTATGGCGGCACCTTAAGTAGATTTGATTCGGGTTCAGGAATTAAAAGCTATTCCCGTGTGTGCCGTGTGTGAAATGAATAAACCAAAACAACTAATTATAGATTTAGCTTTGTAGAGGGAAATGGTTATATAACCCGGCAAAGTTCTTTGTTGTAGCTTTTTGTTCGCTTTTATGGTGGTTGACCGTGCACAAAACCCGACAAAATACACAAGGGGGTTACGTGTGTTTATGTAACTAACCAATTCCGTAACTCATGCACAGTGTATGAGTGCAAAACAGATAACCTAAATCTTGGCTTCTTTGTTTGCTCCTGTGATGCTTACCGGGCTTCCTATACTCCTATACTCGGTTTAACTGCAACATAGTCTTTCCCAACATTCATTTCAGATCGACTAGACTCTAGAGAAATGGCCCGCTTGTTGATATACCTCTTGCTTGGTTTTTCCATCCTTGCATTCACAAAGCTTGTGAACGCCGACGACGACGACGACGATGATGATGATGATGATGATGATGATGATAGCGGAGATGATGATAGCGGAGATGATGATGATGATGACAGCGGAGATGGTGATGAAAGTGGCGATGGATCAGGCGCTGGTGGAGCAGGCGCTGGTGGAGCAGGTGCGGGTGGAGCAGGCGCTGGTGGAGCAGGCGCTGGTGGAGCCGGGGCTGGTGGAGCAGGCGCTGGTGGAGCAGGTGCTGGTGGAGCAGGCGCTGGTGGAGCAGGTGCGGGTGGAGCAGGCGCTGGTGGTGCTGGTGCCGGTGCGGGCTTTGGCGTCAACATTGGTGGCATTCCAATCACCTTCCCTGAAGGATCTTGTGTATCTGGAAAAATGAAGGTGGAAGAGCAGACAAAGGGTCTTGTTCATGTCTCTCAGCTTTCTGAAGGTGACGTCATTCCCGGAATCATGGGAAGTGTGAGGAAGCCTGCCTTGTGCAAGGTTGTAGCCGTCTTCCCTGCAGCAAATGGTAAGAATAAAACCACCCACAACGGCTTTACCGCCGACCATATGGTCGTCGATTACACTGTTCACTCGCACGGTCAAAAGGGAGAAGTGCGAATGGGTCCCGTATACACTCTTGCAACTGACTGCGATGCCTCTGTGAATGCAGCTGGCCAGGCCTTCACACCCATCAGCACCGCGTTCTGTCCGCATGAGTTGAGCTGGAGTGAGTATATTACCTTGATGTCCGCAATACGACGAGTCGCCAATCGCACTGGATACTTCTGGTTTGACACGTCTGCATTCCATGACAACGAGACTGCAATGGTGCCGCATTGGTTGGACCAGCTCCATCAAATATGTCATCAGCTTCTGTTATGCTCACGCGAAGGCCGATGCCAGGGATTCGAGAACGTAATGGCAGAGTTCGTGCACGAGCATCTGAACAAGGAGCACGTGGAGGTCATTGATCGCGTTTTTCCCAACATGGGTGGGGATGTCGATAAAGAGCAAGCTGGTACCATCACGGAAGTGGTTCGTCCTAAGGGAAGCAGCCGCATAGTTCTCTTCTCTGTTGTGGGTAGCGCAATAGTGGTGCTCCTGATCGTCGTTGTCGCTGTTTTCATATATCGTGGAAGATTGATGAGGAAGAAGGAGCTAAAGGAGTTGGAACCTAAGAAGACTGGTGATGTATTGGCTTAACTGCTAAGAACGTGTCCGAAGCTGTTATAATTAACAACACACTTCATTTGCTTTTAGTAAAGCAGCTTGCAATTTTTGGTTAAGAAAGACTTACAGTAATTGTTGTTATTTTTGCTAATAATATGTCGTTGATGACGACGTTTCTGACTTTTGTTACACTTTTTGTAGCTAGAAAGAAAACATTATGAAGCATTGTTAAATTTGAGTGACCAGGAAAAGTTTGAATGGTTTCTTGTGATATTGCTAATTAAGCACGTATTCGGGCTTTTGATTTAACCGATGCTGGCTGGTAGAATGGCGAAATAAAACAATGATTGTGGAATTAATCGAGTTTCTTTACACTTTCCTTTTTTAATACTGCGCGTGGTTGACTTTTCGCTCATAGAAAACTCGGACCTGTATGTAGTCTAATTATTAATTGCACACTCTTTGCCCTTAAAAGGGAAAATTATTCCTGAAATTTTTTTGTCTTAAAATACATAAAATTGAAAGCTTTGGATCCTTTAGATTGTCTACTAAATAATTATACTACTCGCTAGCTAATTTCTCCGAACATTCCCCACCCCTATTGTTACAGTACAACGGGCAAAGACTAGACCACAACAGCGGGAACATTGTGCCCTATCCTCTCCTGCGACTTGGTTTTCTCTACGTCAATGCCTATGCCACCCTATCCACGGTACGAAATTTTGAACGACCATTGTTTTATCGTATCCAATCAGAAAGAGGCTGGTGAAGAACGATTTCCCTCTGGCACAACTTTTTCTAGTCACGCGTTCAGACGCGTTTGGATGAATTGAATTATTCATTTAATGCCAACGTTGGCAGTGAGAGTTTGTTGCTCCATTAACCTAAACGTTAATATTAAGTTACTGCTGAAGATCAGTTGTCTCAGTCTAGGTTCCAGACCCCTTTTCATAACAATATATAAATAGTTGTTAAAATTTTATAACGGTCATACTTTTGAAAATGGATCTTGCATAGCATACAAAACGTCAATTTATTTCATTATAAATTTTCTGTATTTTTTACATATCACGTAACCATGTTATTTTCGGCTTATTATATAAAGACCCTGTAAACTCATACAATAAACCTGAAGAAGGCTGTTGTTGGTCAGCCGAAATATTGTATTTACGCCTTTTCACGTTGTCTGACCAGTCCTTGCAGTATTTCTATATTTAGTTATTTTAACTGGTCGCGATCTAGTTTGATCCAACGAGAGCAAGTTTGATCGTACACGGTTTTTGCAGTGGTCTAATCCTATAAAAAAAGTATTAGTGTCTAACAGTGTCTAAAACTATTTCACGGGTTTAATTTAGTAAAATATCTCAAATTTAAAAATATAAATAAACAACTAGATATCTAGGTATATTTTTAATTTAGTTATTATGATACCGGTATATCTGCAGGCAGGAAATAAGCATATCTCAGATTCGCGCGCACTTGAACAGCTCTGCACACGATAGCAGTGCTGTCATGTCTAGCTACTCCGACAGTACATAAGAAATACAACACAGAAAACGAACGGGACCATGTGAGTAATATTCAATTAATTTATTCATTTCCTCAACTATTGCGATCCGTGTCAACACAAAAATTCAGAAATTTGAACTTAGTGCCGACATCTGATCCATGGACAAAATATCAAAGGCTTGCTCGCGGACGTATATTTATAGCCGTAGTTCTTCAGGAAGACGTAGACTATGTTAAGCTCTTAGCAAGAGAGGATGACTTAGATAAAAACAGAAGATTAGATGAGGTATCTGTACTTCTTCCTCTCCATATTTTATTTAGACGTATCGCACTTCTCAGGTGCATTATACGTCTTTCCAGATAAATATTATGTTTTAATATATGTTCAGTTCGCCGATGAAATGAAGTTTACAGGTCTTTGTGTCGTGTTCCGTCCCGTACGTGCTTAGCGAAACGGAATCAGAACAGAGAAAGCTCGAGAACTGACCTCCGAACCAGAAAATGTGATGAGATCACCTTCTGTCGTCAAAACCATTATTTTGTCAGCAACTGGCGTCAAATATAATTGGTGTTGACAGAACATTTATTTCACGGAACACATTGGATATAAGGTGAAATTACTCCTCATTGAGCTTTGCTTCCGTGATCGGCTGAGGCTTGTGCTTCCTTTATCAACATACTAACTCTCCTTTCTTTGCAACCCTAGAGGGTGTATGTAACATCTCTAGCAGAAATTATTGGAGTTAGAATAACCGACGGCAGCCTTATTAATCGGTAATATATAAAGAACACCAAATATAATCACAATAAAAAGAGAAATGGAAGTTCCGAGGTCGCACCCTATAATCTACCACGTTAGATAATCAACTTTAACCAATTCTTTTGAATTTATGTTTCTTTGAACAAGGAAACGTTAAACAATAAGTTGGTAATTAATACTTTAATTCATTCAAGTTTCATTTTCATATCAAACTGTGAAAAAAAAAATATATTCTTTTTTTCTAATCTGCTATCCGTAGTCTGGGTGCCCGAGCATTCGTAAATTTTCACTCCCGTTTTCGCTTTCATCCTGACCTTATGTTTGTCTCAAATTGAGGTGCAGGAAATAATCAAAGGCCCTTTGGGCTGTCTCGTGTCAGTCAAAAAGAGATTAAAATATACTTTACTAAATAGTTATTATAAAAGTAAATGTTTTGCTAGGCCGCAAAAAGCTTGTATGTTATTTACGCTTGCAATATTTACAGGGAGTTCATTAAAGACTTTCGCGCCACTAAAAAAATAGGTGTTCTTAGAAAATTTACCATATCCAGGGATAGGGAAAGCAGAGACGGGGGAACATTTTGCTGGGATAATATTTAGTCTTCTTTTTCCATACGCGGGAAATAAAAATGGCGAACAGGCGGGAAAACAAAATGACAGAACACATATTATTTATGATTTTTACCAAAAAAACGTCCGTCCTCTCTATTTTCGACGCAAACTGAACGCAAGAGGAATTGAGCGTTACTCGAAGCACTCGTCCCCCACTTCACCTCCTTGTGCCGACGTTTTGCGCTGTTTTCCATTTCTTTTGTTATTTATTGCCCTTTTTTAACGATCAAAGAACAATATCAGAAAAGAGAGTATTTCATACATGTTTCTTGTGACGAAAACGCTGAAAATAGAAATTCCGATATGTTTGTGACGAATGTTTTACACTGCACATACCCAGGCAAATAGCATTCCCAAGGTAAATAACACCAAGGTAAACTCACCGCGGGAATACGTTACCGAGGCGTTTGCGGTCACACACTTAACACTTTACCAAGGTCAATTTTTCATACTGTTTTCGGCGCGAAATGCGAAAATGGGTAATTCGAGGGTGCTTGCTTAGCATCATCTCGCTTTTATTATTTATACTCTTTCGACAGTCCTCTACTGCTTTGTTATGTCAGTATTTCAGACAGCGAAGAAATAGAAGGCGAAGACTCCGTTTATATAAATCTCTTTGTTGGATTTTTCTAAACCTTGAGATGAAATCGAAATACATATAAGAAAACGCACTATAGATCTTCCTTGACTAGTGTTGTATTTATACGCCAAATTTCCAAAAAAAAAAATAGCATTTACTTACAAATCAGCAAGCCATCAAGCCATGATTCTAAGAAAGACCACGTTTTTGCTGCCTTGAACACGCAAAGTTGACCTCAGGAAATCTAAACCTCACGCCATCATATTTAATTTCAAATTTCTCTGTTTATTTTATTTGCTTATCTTTGAGGTTTGCCTCACGATTGGTCATTTTATCTTGGGGTACTTGGAAAACCTACCTATTTGCCTCGGTAACTTTCATGGGCGATTCTTTTGTTCTTTTTCACACCACCATAAATTTACCTTAGGGGAACATTTTGCTGAGATAATTTTTAGTCTTTTTTTTCACAAGCGGGAAATAAAAATGGCGAACAGGCCATGAAAATGACAAAACACCCGGGAAAACAAAATTACAAAGCACGCGGAAAAACAAAATGACAGAGCACATATTATTTATGATATTTACCAAAAAAAACGTCCTCTCTATTTGTGAGTTTCCCGAGGTAAAGAGCCCTTTTACCATGTTAAAAGGAAGATTTGTAACCGCAACTATATAAATTTGACACACTACACTATTAACCTATTCCGTACTTGAAACCCTACACCGCTACACAGATCAAGCAATTTGTTCCAGTCCAATTTTGTTAATTACATTTCATGCAGTTACGAAAAAACTTTCGGTAAAGATTCTCAAAATCCCGCTCCGGCTCTTTCTTGAAATTCCCGCTTACCGCTCCTGTTTTCAGCTCCCATCCCGGCCGAATATCACCACATCTTCTTATCTGGGTTACTTAGCGTGAGGTCTGTCTTTGACCTTGTTAACACTTTCAGTGCGAAAGTCGACTTTTGTCGACATTTGGAGGAGTGGTCATTGAACCACTTGTGACGTCATCAGTTTACACGTCAATCAACTTTTCAGATGAGCAACTGATACAGCGTGGATTGATCTTTCCATAGGACCATGCATTTGCTATATCGACTGCATTCTGATGGAGCTAATCGAAAAAAACAGGCTGCGTTTTTGGTGCAAAATTGGTGCATAAGCAGGCCAACACACCTGTAATTGATCAACGTCCCCTTTTCAGGGTTTACCGATGATTTTGTCCAAACTTATCCTGCCAGAAAGAAGGATGCGAAGAATAGAAAGGAAAGAGGATAAGAAAGCAGGAAAAAAAAAAAAAGAAGGAAAAGGAGCAAGAGAAAATTTGGAACGGATTCAGCAAAAAAAAAGTCCAAATTTTGGCGTATGCGCATGCACCAAAGTGAAAAATTGTACATTGTTACACGGAATCTCTATCGAAATGTTGCTGCGATGTAAAAAAGTGCTTTTATAGCAAAGTTTGGGCAAAATTAGCATCGTAACAACAAAAATTGGGTTAAACGGTTAAAAAAACGCGTTTTGGGGGGGGAAATTCAGCAGTGAAAAGGTTAAAGGGCAACTCTTGGGAAATTTACCCCGATTTTTTTATTTTTTCTATAAGTTGTTTATAGCAACAGGAATCTTTAGAAGGTAAAATTTTAAAGATATGAGCCAAAATGAATTTACTACGAATTTTCTTTTACGCCAATTTGGCGGCCATTTTGAAAACGTTCGGATTTTGGTACGTCACGTGATGCTACGTCACAGGTGTGGAAGGCAGATTTGCTTTTGCATGCTTCTGATAAGAGGAAAACACGCCAAGCGTCTCTTCATAAATGAGAATGACAAGGAGAGAAAGACCCTATGCTGTTCAATGATGTCCAAGATAAAAAAGGTAGTGCTTCAGTGCTTAAATATGAAAGGAAATAAACTTAAAAAGAGTAAATCATGTGTCGTGAAACGAAAAAAATCCGTCATATTGATCGGCCTTCTAAGGTCAGCAAATGTACATAGCTTTATAATACGATGCATCCTCTCTTGCACCATATCGTGATAAAGATGCCTTTTGTCTGGAGTAGATAGTAAATTGAAAAGGGTCTGCGAGTGCTGACTCCCATAATTTGTCAGAAATCTCTTCATTTATGAGAAGGAACACTGAGCCTCTATATGTCCTATAAGTAAGCGAAATCCACGCGTTCGGAAACAGACCGATATATTTTGATTCTGTTGTTGAGAAATTTGTAGCCACCCTCAGATTTCTCCTGCTGTTAATTGGCAAAATAGAAAGCAATTACCACCAGCAAATATAGTGTTTCTTTCAAGTATATGCCTTCGAAAGGCGCGCGTGATTTGCGTGCAGGTCAGTACTGCGCAATAAGAAGCCACTACCCCGCGCGCTAGCAGAGGCGCTCTCGCGGAATATAAAATTATACGAAGAAATGGGGAATCAAATATAAAATAATATCCGGATAACTAAGAGAAGAAGTGTTGGCGTGAAGTACTTATTCTGTGATTCCTTTTGAGAAACAATTGTTGTAAATTAGGCAACCTGGGGTGTAGCATAAAACCTGGGTATGAAAGCGTATCACGTTCTTTCCCTTCACCCTCCCTAGCCTGACCACGAAACAGTTTCGTGTGCAGATTCGAGCAGATGTCAGTTGACGAGATAACTAAAGGAAAACATGCCAAATGTTGTAAGACACGAAGAGCGCAACGACCATTTCAAATGCAAACCATGAATTAAAACGCAAGCAAACGCGAAAGTAATAAGGAGCCAAACACAGCACAATTTTCGATTTTCGTGGGGGTTCTTTTCGCAAAAAGATAAGAAATTGCAAAATAAAAACATGACAACTTAATTATACCGATAAATATAAAATCACGCAGGGTCGTGTAATAGTCCCGGAGGCAGTAATCCCGGGGGGGGGGGGGGGGGGGGGTACTCCCATATATGGGCTATACGGGTATGTGCCGCTCAACAGGGTATGGTTTTTGCTTCTCTGACTCTGGAACAGGGTATAAAAATCGCCCTTTCTCTCTGGAACAGGGTATATTTTATTTCAGGTTTGACTCTGGAATAGTGTCGAATTTCCCCTAGAATCCTGATTAACCACGGTCTAGTATAGCTAACTCCGCTCCCCTCCGTCGCTTGCTTTGTGATATCTGCTGTTTCCCGTGGTGTATTCTGGATCACGTATGCATTAGTTGCTTTGCTCCGAGTCTGGAACAGGGTACCTTTTTTGCAATTTTTCTCTGGAACAGGGTCGCAAATTCATCATTTTTACTCTGGAACAGGTCAAGAGTCTCAGGGAGTCAGCGGCTCACCCCCGTAGTAAAATTAAAGGAGTACCCCCCCCCCCCCCCCCCCCCCGGGGCAGTAATCAGTTTACTAAATCATTCTCAGTACCGTTTTACGCATACAAGCACGAACAACCTTGAACAAAGTTTCCTCGAGGCAAGTTGTTTCAACTACAGAAAGCGCGAACTCCCTTCTCCCAACAAAAGAAGTGAAGAGACCCAGCAGAGTTTTGTCCACATTTAACTGCAAGCCTGTGTAGACCTGTGTATGTTCTAGGTAAAATCTGCCGCAGAATTTCGGATACTCTAGTTTCGGTAGCTGGCATTTCGCCGGCAGAATTCTTCGTTTTCGAGCAGAATTTAGAAAAATCGGTAACACAAAAGAGACAACGAATTTAACTTGCGTTTCTGTATTTGCAAGCTTTCAAACGCTTAAGATAGATAGTGTACATTAGGCTGAAGCTCAAAAGGTCAAAACCTATTGTGATAAACATGAGCAAAAATATTTGAAGACCGAATATAAACAACAAAATGCAGCAAACAGTTTGGTTGTATAAAAGCATGTTTAATTAAGCTTCTCGCGTACATGCAAATAATAACAAGGCTTTTCAGGTTTGACTTAGCTCACAAACAACTGGCCGAGGTAATAGAGAAAGAAACTGTACATTTAGGACTTCAATTCACTCACCATTGGTCGCCGTCGGCGGTGAGGAGGTTCGATATTTTACTCCCTTTCTCTGTCTCGCTGTTTTTCCCTGGAGGCTCAAAACGCCAGAGTTGAAATACCATAGAAGGTTCTTAATTATCCCCTGACAAATCCCCTCCTATAGCTCTCTAAAAATCAGTGGAGTCGCTAGCAGAAGTTGAGCTCTCACTGCAAGAATTTGAGTCAGCCATGTTCGTGACTTGTTGCGGTTCCACACCTGTGACGTATAACATCTCGTGATCATAATCGAAGCATCCATGGCGAAATGTCACGTAAAATACGAAGTTTTACGTTAAAATTAACCGGTAAAAAAGCTTCTGAATTCAATTTTTTTGCTTCCTGTGTAATTTTGGAAACATTCGGAAGCTTTTACTGAAATATAGTTTTCTAGCCAAGAGTTGCCCTTTAACTTTTGAGATGTTTGTAAGATAAGTCAAGCAAGGCTTTTTATAGTCCCCTAACGCAGCTGACTTAAAATGATTTTATCTCGGCGCACTGATAAACATTTCTCGATGATCACCAATTCTACTGGCAAGAAGCATGCCATCGCCTCAGTCTTCAGTTGCAAGTGATGTCGAAGTACTTGCTACGGCAAACACAAAACGAAAAAACCTCGCGTTAAGTCTGCTGACAGGACTGAGAAAGAAACGCACGAACTTCTTGAAGCGTGGGCCCCCAAATTCAGTAAGCTGTGGGGAGTTTCACAACGAAAAAAAATAAAAATGTGGAACGATATCTATTCTTCGTATAAAGAAAGGTGTCCAGAAAGCCAGAGAATGCTACAGCAGGTGAAGAAACGGCAGCAGAATCTAGAGTACGAGTTCAAGCAGTTCTGGCAGCGATCTCGCTCGACTGGAAAAGATGGAATTCAGGAAATTAAAGAAGGCTTCCCCTATTTCAACATCCTGAGTAAAGAAAGGCGAGAAGTACGACTCCAGACTGGCATGCAGAGATCTTTTATTGAAATGTGTGAAAAGAGTATGGAACAGGACAACGCAAGATTTGAACGATCAGCTGAAATGTTCCGTGACGCCCAGAGCAGGCAAATGGAACAAACAAACGCCATAGTTGACATTTTTAAAGATTTAACATCAAAATAATTGTCTTTATCTAATCGTTTATCTTCTGTTATTGAAACGATACATACAATTGTTGTGCAAAACTCACGTAGCAATCATAGTCTTTTTTAGGATGCTCGTTTTTTGTCCAACCTTTTTCAACGCAATTCTCCAATGAACTTTCAACATGCCAAATGCTCGTTCCACTACAGATCTTTAGGTTTTAAACTTTCTCTGCTCCTGAGTCAGGCGTTCTCTGTCCGGGTAGGGTTTCACTAGCCAGTTCGTTTGTGAATAGGCACTGTCGCCAGCTAAAAGGGGCCTTATTTCTGTTCCATTTATATTGCCTGTTGGACCACTAAGAATTTGCGTTCGCTGCAAGTTCATAAATCAAACACTCTCTCCTAATTGTCTCAACCATTCCATTTAAAAAATGTACAAAAATTTCACCTAATAAAACTGCTCAAATTTAATACATCTCTTTCACTGCTTTACATTCTACGCCGAGATTTTCCCTTAAATTAAAGTTCAATTCTGTTCAACTAAAAAGCCATTTATAATAAACACTCCCAACCGACAAACGATTACAATGAACCAGCAGAAAAGCAAAAAACTTTCAATGCAGCAATATTTTTGAACTCCTACTTATAAACAAAAATTATTTGTTCTTTCACAACACGCACAAAATCCGGCGGCCTCACAAAGCAAACCTTGACATGGCGGGAAAAATATTGACATGGCGGGAAAATTCCGCGGCCTCACAAAGCAAACGCGAATGGAATGCACCTTGGAATGCACCTTCTCCCCCTCGCATATTCTCGTGTCGTCATGACAACGTCATGACGACACGAGACAAAAACGACTTGGCAAAGCTTAAGAGAAATACTCTACAACGGTTTCATATTTATTCCAAGCGGACAACTAGGTTTCAAGACGACCAGCACAGAAATTGTGCTCAAAGCCTGTGAAGAATGAAAACAAGGTCTTCAACTCTTTAAACTCTTTAATTCGATGACTCGCTTGATGTACGTACAGACTAAATTCTAAGAATTTCCGAGGACCGAGACTTTCATACGATACTTCAACTCTTCTCTCACACAAACAAGTGCGAAGTGATTTTCCGTGGCAGAATGTCAATCAAATTATCACGCGCTCTTGGTTACGTAGCTACAGAAATACAAATCACGTGAGGTAACGCAATCTCTTTTTGACACACTCCCCCCTTGATTGACCTAGTCAATCAAAGAATCTAAATAAACTCATAATATTAATGTCAGTGTTCACTGTTCGGCAATGTTCCTTGAAAAGTTAACTCTGAGTGTTAAGACAATGTTCAGTCACAACGCACAAACTCTACTTGTTCATCGGGAACAAATCTGATGGCTGGCACAGCTGTAACCGCACGCTCTTTCTTACCACCATCTGTTTGCTCGCATGAAACTTCTACTGGATACAACCTTTGGACAGGACGCTTAATTTCGGTCGTTACCCCTTTGGACAACACCCGGACAACGGCTGCGCGGACGAGACCATCTCTTCCATGGATTAGCTCTTGAACTGTTCCAAGTTTCCACCTTTGTCGAGGCAAACAGTTGTCATGAATGCATACAACGTCTCCTTGCCTAATCACGCGTGATTGTGTCGACTTCTTACCATGATGATGTTCACGAAGTTCAGAAAGATACTCATTTCGCCAGCGGCTCCAGAAGTGTTTAAGAATCAAATCAAGATGCTTCTGCCTTCTAGATAACTCTGTGGCTGTGGTGTCTGCAGTGGAACCTTGGAATCTTGGAGTGGGACTGAGTAGCCTTCGCCCTATGTATAAAGAGGCAGGTGTGAGCGGTTCTTCAAAGTCTTCATAAACATAAGTCAGAGGTCGAGAGTTAAGTATTCCTTCAACTTCAATCAATACTGTTTCAAACTCTTCGTAAGTGACTCGAGCATTTCCAAGGGTTTTCTTGAGGCAGCGTTTTACGGAACGCACCATTCGTTCGAAGAAACCGCCCCACCAAGGGGCGCGGGGGACATTGAACCACCAGGAAATACCATGCTGACTGAGAAAAGCCTTCAAATCTGAGCCTTTGAAAGTCTTTCCATTGTCTGAGATAACCAGGTGTGGAACTCCCCTCCTGTAAATGAACCGCTCTAGACATCTCAAGAATGCTTTTGTTGACAGATCTGGTACAAGCTCGAGGTGCACCGCCCGCGAGGAGGCACAAGTAAATATTGCAATGTATGCCTTGTAGACCTTCTTATCCTTGGAATAGACATCTTTCACATAGACTGGCCCGGCAAAATCAACACCAACTTGAGTGAAGACAAACTCGTCTGAAACTCTGAAATCAGGAAGCGGAGGTTGCGGAGGGGCATTGTAGGGTCTCCCTTCGATTTTCTTGCATGTGGCACATGGAGAGATCACATCACGAACAGTCTGCCTGCCCTTTACAACCCAGAACCTTGATCTTAAGTCAGTTAATGTTTCCTTGACACCATTATGCATTACATTGCGATGACATTTCTTGATGACCAGAATGGTGAAGTGATGCCTACGAGGTAGAATTGCAGGAAATCGGGCTGCATACGGCAGAGGCGCATTATGCAATCTTCCTCCGCATCTCAGGAGGCCTTCTTCATCTTCAAATAGTCCCAATGAATGACGTGTCTGCTCGAATTTTTCTTCCTCTTGAATGTACTTCTGGACATACTTGATCCACAATGATTCCGCACTACTCAATTCTTCTGTTTCTATTTCCAGTGAGGTTGACAAAGGTTGTCCCTGCTTTCTTCTAGCGCGTCTTACAAATCTCAAAACATAGCAAGTGACTCGGAGAAGCTTGTGTAAGTCACTGAATTTCTCAGGTTGGATTATTTGGTCTAATCCCTTGAAATTGACGGCAGCAGTGACTGTAGTGACCTTTTTTGTTGGCTTGATTTCACTAAAAACCATTGTCTCAAAGTCCTTGGCCCCAAACTCCTTCTGATTTGGCCAACACTCAGAACCTTTCTTCAAGAAATCAGGACCTTCCCACCAAGTTTGGTCGCCCTTCAACCTTGAGGCCTTGCATCCACGCGATGCGACATCAGCCGGATTCTGATCTGTGGGAACATACTTCCATAAATCTGGGGAAATGAGCTTCCGGATTTCTACAACTCGGTTTTGTACGAATGGTTTGAATTCCTTTTCAATCTTGGTGATCCACCACAATGCTATCTCTGAATCCAACCAACAGACACATTTTTCTATCTTCAGAGATGGAACAAGCGCCTTGTGAACGCTCGTGAGTAATCTTGCTAACACTGGTGCAGACAACAGTTCCAATCTGGGTGTGGTGGCACCAGTGATGGGTGATACCCTTGTTTTCGAGGCGACAAGTTTACACACAACTGAGTTCCCTGACTGTATTCTGAGATAAACAACACCACCAAAAGCCCTTTCTGAAGCATCACCAAAACCGTGCAATTCAATTTTGGAAGTTTCAGGAGAGTTCAGTTCAGATGAGTAACATCTGTCAATTGAGATACTTGAAATGCTTTGTATGTCCTGCAACAATGATCTCCACTGCTTCAGCACTTCTCCACCCAATTGAGTGTCCCAATCAACTTCTTTCTTGCAAATCTCTTGAAACAGTATTTTGAAAGCAACAAAGACTGGAGATAGTATTCCAAGCGGGTCGAATATCTTCGCAATAGAACTGAGAATGATTCGCTTTGTGACATGTTCTTCGGTTAATTGACTGGTGAGGTTCTTGAAGGTAAACACAAGTTTATCAGCTGCATGATTCCAAGATGTTCCCAGCACCCTTGGATAATCTTCTGTGTTTTCCTGGCACTTAAACTGCGACTTTGAGAATGTTTGATCTTCTTGCTGGAATTCAAGGATGGGCTGTTGCTGACTCCCCCCTTGGTCTTCTTCAGCGTTGATTCTGTCCGCCAATTCTTGATCGTTTGTCAACCATTTGCGCATATTGAACCCAGCCTTCTTGAATCTTGTCTTGAGTTTGGAATACAATTCATAAGCTGAGGTACCGTCTGGTTTCGAAGATGCCAGATCATCCACATACAGAGAGTGCAAGACTTCCTCCACAAATGCTGGGTCACTATCCAAGTAAGAATTCAAATGATGGCGAATGGTTCCATTGAGGAGAAAAGGGCTGGAGTTGACTCCGAAGACTACTCTTGTGAATCGTCTTATGACCATTTGCGGATTGTCAGTCAAAATGTCATCAATCCAAAGAAATCGCAGGAAGTCACGGTGCTCTGGGGCTATGGCAACATTCAAGAATGCCTTCTCTATATCAGCGGTGAGTGCGATTTGGTGAGCCCGGAATCGTACCATTACATCAAAGATCATTGGAGTGAGTGGTGGTCCAGAGTAAAGACAATCATTGAGGCTAGGTCCACCCCGCTTAGCGGATGCATCATAGACAACACGGAGTTTAGTAGTGTCCTTATCAAGCCTTATAACTTCTCGGTGTGGCAGATAGTGGACCTTGCCTAGTTCAGGTTGTTCCTCCAGATTCACCGGTTCAATAATGTTTTTCTCAAGTTGATCCTGAATAATAGAATCGTAGTGTTTGAGGACTTCAGGTTTTGACTTAAGTCGCCGCACCAATGACTCCAGCCTCAATTTGCTCAACTGGTAGTTGTCTGGAAGAAGAGGGTGACTTTCCTTGAAAGGCAACTTGACCTCATACCTCTCTCCATCATGCACGATGTCTTCTATGAATTTCTCGTAGACTGACGGCTCGTCAGGTTTGATTCCCAGAGTTTCTAAGTCCCAGAACTGTTTGATTTCTCCTTCAAGTGAGTTTCTTTCCTCAACGACAGAACTGGAGACCTTGAGTACATGAGTTTCAGTAAGGTTAACTGTGGAGTCTCCCTGTCCTGGCACTGATATTCCAACCGGTCCAGAAAGTACATAACCAAGTTTGGTAGAGAGGGCAATAGGAGCTGATCCTGGACCACGAACAACGGCTCCACTTACAAAATGCCAATAGAAATCTGCACCAATAAGAATGTCTATATTCAATTCTTCGCTACCATGGGAACTATCAGCAAGCCTTAAGCACTGCAAGTGAGGGTAGTTTGCTTGGGTGAACTCAATGATTTGATTACTGATAGGTGCACAGATCACAGGTACTACATATGCCGAAACATATATCTGCATACCGTCAATAGTCTCCACAGCCATTTGAACAATGTCACACCGTCGGAGTTTAGCAGTAGACTCTCCAAATGTCTTGATCAGTAGTGTCTCCTGGCCAGTGATTGGTAGGTTCAAAGCCTTTTGTAAGTTCTCTGACATGTAGCTCCTTTGACTGCCACTGTCGAACACCATTCTTGCATTGACGGAATGTTCACCATTTCCTGGCTTGGAGATGTTTGCTCTCGCTGTCTGCAAAAGAACACTAGATTTGGAGTTGATAAACATACTGGTTGTTGGTGCTTGAAATGTTGCTGCGCTTGAGGTGGGTGCATCTCCTTCTGTGGCTGTACTTCCTCCAGGGTGGGCTGCCTGATTCTCATTACCCTGATTTTCACAGATTGAGGCGTGGTGTCTCCAACCACAGATGTAACACACTTTGCCATTGTCACATTGATTAGCGAGGTGACCAGTACGCAAGCATCTAAAACACCTTCCCTTTTGTCGCAGAATCTGTTTCCTTGCAGAGATGTTAGTGACCACATTGCAATTGACGGATGGATGTGATCCCTTGCAGTATGTACACCAATGGCCCTGATGGGTATTCTTTCCACCTTCCGTAAACAATGCTGAAGTTGTCGATGGTTGATCGGAATGTACACGCCTTGAAGTGTTCGGGAGCCGAGGCTCCTTATTGCTGACATCTCCAGAGACATGTTGGCAGTTTTCTCGCAGTTGCAACTCCCTTTGAAATTCGGTTAAAATATCTTTAAGGACCCATGTTTCCGACGTTAGATTTCGGGAGATGGCAATCCGGAACTCTTCTGGCAATTTTTGCATGATGGTGGGCGTTAGAAAGCAGCCATACATCTCTTGTGAAATTTCCAAACTCTCAAGCGCACGCAAATGTGATTCCACGGTATCATACAGATTACGAAGACGTTTGACCTCATGAATGCTCGTTATTTTGGGGATTTTAGTGAGAGCTTCCATGTGGCTCGAAATGATGACCTGACGATTTCCGAATCTCTTTTTCAGGAGATCAACTGCCTTCTCGTAATTGGCGCTTGTCAGAGTTAATCCTGCGATTACGTGTGCAGCAGAGCCCACAAGGAGTGAATTTAGGTAATTGAACTTATCTACTCCAGACAGAGCGGTGTTTCGATGTACGGCTGATTCAAAGCACTCCCAGAACGGATACCAGTCGATTGGATTCCCGTAGAACTTCTTCAATTCGAGTTTCGGTAGTTTGGTGTGGCTGCGAACTGAGGAAACACTCGCATGCGTCCCTGTTTGAGTGTTGTTCAAACCAGCTTCAGCAGATTGCGAAACAAATGCCACTCCTTGACTCCTTCCTTGATCTTTTTCCGAAGTTAAGGCTGTTTCCAGGTCGACAATGCACTCCTGTATTGCGCTGGTGAATTCGCAGCTTTCATTCACCTCTCCATCGATTTTCGACTCGTCGAGCAGATATTCAAGAACCTCTCCATCCAAGCGTTTGAGCTCCGAAAGCTCATCCAGAAGAGTGGATTTTAAGGATTTAAGCTTCTTCAGATCAACAGATTCTCCACTATCTATTGATTCCCTCGCTCCAGTGATAATTTTCTTGACGAATGTTCGATGACTTTCGCGGATCTTCGTCTTTTTCTTTAATTTCTTCTTCGCTTCGGCCATGTTTAACACGCATTCCTTCACAAACCTTGCTTTCTATGATTTCCCGGCGAATGTTCCCGGGTCACGGCACCAGCATGTGAAGAATGAAAACAAGGTCTTCAACTCTTTAAACTCTTTAATTCGATGACTCGCTTGATGTACGTACAGACTAAATTCTAAGAATTTCCGAGGACCGAGACTTTCATACGATACTTCAACTCTTCTCTCACACAAACAAGTGCGAAGTGATTTTCCGTGGCAGAATGTCAATCAAATTATCACGCGCTCTTGGTTACGTAGCTACAGAAATACAAATCACGTGAGGTAACGCAATCTCTTTTTGACAAAGCCGAAATCGAATCCATAAAAGAACAAAAGGGCGGCTTGCCAATAGGGAATTTGCTGACGTTATCCAGGAACACGTAGACAGTAGATGACATTTGCTGGCAAGAACGCAGTTACTCAGTTCAGTAGGGCAGAAAGGCTTGTTTAATGGATAAGCTCGTACGGATGTTGTTGAGTTTTCTCTTCAGCAATCAAGGTCGCAATTTCCAACAATTTGATTCGATGGCTCAACAATACAGGAAGAGACGGAAGAAAATAAATTCACTGCCAAACCACTGTACGTTCAGTTAACATACACTGAGAGCTGACATTCTGCTCTTCAATTCTGTGTTTACCAAAGGATCTTCTGTATACAGCAGCTGATATAAAAAGGTTTTGAACAAGGTAAAAAGTGCTATCAGAGTGGAATGCTTGCTAGTGAATTTAGAGTATCTTTTGTGTTAGACCCCACATCAGTATTTTACTACTTTTCAAATGACCTGCCGATATTTTCTAGGATCCTTCTGTATTGGCCCTGAGCTTTGCCAAGAGCAAATTAAGTCGTCACAAAGGAGAAATTCCTAGAACAAACTGAAAATTTTTCTAACATTATTTCAGCTCAAATTTTTATCCTGGCAAACTTTGGGAAATTGCGATTTTATAATGTTGCATAACTATAGGGGATATTTTAGAGATCGCCAAATATTTAATATTCGATTAATATTTTTATTGCTGTTCCTGCAAATTCTTCCATTTTCTCTTCAGAAGTTGAACAAATCGTATTTCTTTGGCTTGGTTTGATTTAATACTTGCGTTTGGCCACTTTTTCCGAAGGAGCGCTTAAATCCGTTGTTCGTTACACTGATTTTGGCCTCAAACTCGAAGCAACGTATGACAACATAGATTTAATGCAGCAAGCTCATGTTTACATCGTAATTTATATCAGTACCAAGTTCATTTTAAGCGTAAAATCAACTTGTTTCATTTTCTTGAAAATCTCAAAACTTCATTTCAGTTATTTGGAGACCAGACCTTGGTCGAATAAAATATTAGCAACTCGATTTCAGATCAGGTCCCAATTTTGTGAATTCGTAATTTTCGTAAATAACAGTTCAAACATTACAACTTTTATTATGCATCAGTCAATTGAAACCCCGGCCCCCCGACCCCCGGGACTTGGCGGGGATTTAACGCGTCCAAAGCCGGGATTTAACGCACTTTTAACGGCGCGTTGGCCCCGATGGGCGGTGGATTTAACAAATTGTCAGTAGACCGGGGCCGTGGAGCGGTCATTTAACAGAACTTTAACATCAAAATAAAGGTGGACTTCTGCATCTAATAAAAGTAAAATCGGCACATTGAAGGCCAGCTTTCGCTGCACATGGAAATTGCAGCTTAAGACGCTGGGGCTTTTAATGATAGAACCGAAAACAGGTGAATTTCAAATAGACCAACGATATCGATTTAAGTTACAGTCGACTTCCGATAACTCGAACCTCGCGCTAACTCGAACCAAAATCGATTTCCCCTGGATTTCCGTCATACATTTTCTGTAATTTTACCCTCGGCAACTCGAACCTCCCGCTAACTCGAACCAATTTTCGTTTGCCTTCAGGTCATTTTCTATATAATTTTACCCTCGATAACTCGAACCATGTCTGTCAATACGTGCCAAGTCAAAACAAGCAGTGTACTGTAGTCCAAAACATTGATTTTATCATGAAATAAAAACGAGTCACGAGTCAAACCGGCCTCCGAAGCGCCACTCAAAATATGAACTGTGCCCCTGGGACTGTGCCACGCTGTTGACGTGCCGCAGACGTTCAGTTTGTTTGTGGAGGTTGATAACGATTCTTTCAAAGGGCGTACTTATTCTGCTGCTCTGCTTTGTTTCACGTTACGTTACGTTGCAATATAAACGGCTAATTGTTCCATTTTCACTCGACCTCTTTATACTATAATCAAATTTTATTAACTGAAAATACAGACTGTATGAATAGTAAAACACCAGTTTCTCGTTATTTTTTATTGCTCAGTCTCAACTCCCGATAACTCGAACCGTTTTCATTTTCCCTTGAAGGTTGGAGTTATTGGGAGCACGGCAAACACGTAAAACAGTATATATTAGATATTAGATATGTTAATCATTTTTTACTGGTGTTTTATAATAATAAAGTTTGTCATTCATTCGTTCATTTATCCATTCAGTCGACTGTATTTCTCCATTTGGTTCGGATGGCCCCGCTATGCAGGGCTTTTAACAGACGTCTTGGCCCTGGGGGCGGGGAAATAAGCCGTTTTTTAACACTTGGTAAATGTTAAATTCCCCGCTAAGTCCCGGGGGTCGGGAGTTTCAATTGACTGATGCATTAAGCTAACCTGAACGTGTGCAAAATCATCCTGAGTCAAACACGTACTGCACAACGTCTTTGCCAACAAATGCGTCGTCAGGGCAATACCTGAAATTACAACGGCATTCGGATCACCAAACTCATGAGCCAAATTCTTGTTCCCTCATTGTTATGCGAAGATTTATCGACAGAATCTTTGAGGTATTTTATGCGAAACATGTTGTTCAGGAATAAGCTTAATTGAAAACACACATCCTCGGCCCGGAAAATTATACGGGGTAATCATCTTCCTATGATATCGTTCAATTTGTAGTCAGCTAGCTTGCAATGAGAACCATTCCAGTATAAACAAACTCCTTACAATATTCTACTTAGCGCCACCGAAACACAAACATCAGTTGTCATCCGTACGCGTCGTGAACCATTTTTCAACGAAGTGAGTGATTCGTGACTATTAACGTCACGCGTTATGTCACGGAAGCGTCACTCACCTTGTCACGAAAGGTCAGCTGCATTTTCTCTTGTCAGCTGTCATTCAATCAGTTGCTTCGACTCTTCTCGCCGCTTTCTTCTCAGTTTGAATTTGTTGTTGATTTGCTGGCAATAATATACAGTAGCCGCATCTATTTCGCTTGAAATTCTGCAAGGCTTTTGTTCATTAATCTTCGCATATAATTATATCAACGAGGGAGCATAAAAGTTTGACTTTTAGTGGTCAGAATGTTGTTGTAGTTCCGGGTATTGCCTGACGACGCATTTGTTGGCAAAGATGTTGTGCAGTATGTGTTCCACTCCGGAAGATATTGTATACAATTCAGGTTAGCTTAATAAAAGCTGTCATGTTTGAATTGCTATTTAGTCTAGTTCTCAATCGACCTCTGGTTTAAAATGTTTTTAAATTCAATTAAAGAAATGAAAACAGCCTTCAAAATGACCGAATGGAATGAAATTTGCTATTTTTGTGTACTTGTTGCAAGCTTTTCCACCAGTATGACGAGTGCCCACAAATTTATTTCAGTTATTTGTAGACCAGACCTTGGTCTTATAAAATATTAGCAACAAGTCCCAGTTTTGCGAATTAGCCATGTTCAAAACGAGCAGGGGACTGGGTACGAACATATTTTCTCTTCGGTACAAACATTCAATATCGATTGAATTGAGAAATGGGGCAGGTCATCTGAAAGAGCATCCAAAAATTACAAAAAAAAAAAGTTCACCAAATTTGACGGTTATTGGTTTAAACCCAAAGGCATGGCGTCCTCCAATCCATACTAAGCTCTCTTATTTTAAAAGTGTACCATGCCTTTGCGTTTTAACCAATAACCATCAAATTTGGTAAATTTACTAATTTTTGGATGCTCTTTCAGATGACATGCCCCATTTTTAATTCACCGATATTGAATGTTCGTACCAAGAAAAACTATGTTCGTACCCAGTCCCCTGCTCGTTTAGAACATGGCCAATTCGTTCTTTTCGTGGAGGTACCTAGTCAATGGTGCGTGTGGCATCGATACGTGGGTATATTATATAACTAATTTTCAAGAAGATGAAACAAGTTAATTTTACGCTGACAATAAACTTGGTTACTGATATATATTTCGATGTAAACATGAGCTTGCTGCATTAAGAGGGCGTTTCCCTAAGATCCACAAAGTCAATTTGGCTCAAGAAATAGAATTCGCTCAAAATCCCTCCACTAATTTCTTATAATAAGTAAGTAACAAATATGAAATTAGATTGGAGAGAAAATGTTTTCTTAATGAAATTTGGATGCAAACTTTTCACACCTCCTGCTGGCCTCGGCGGCCATTGGCTGGACCGTGAAATTTGGTAAAGTCGAACACTTCGCTCTAATAAATATATTTCTGTACAATCTTTAAAAATCCGATTTTCATAAACAATAAGCCTTGGTCTATTAAACTAAGTGAACTGCACTGAACAGCTTTCATTATCAAGAAAGAAACGAGGATTCAAAGTTTGGATATTTTGGACATTATTCACAAGGTAAAATTTTCGTCAATTTCATGTAGAACAATATCAGAAGTGGCTCGTACTCACAAGTTAAACTGCACATCAGCAGTAAGCTCCATCCTTCTGCTCTAAGAATATGTAAAAATATTTGGCCGCTTTCCACTCCTTCGTTTGTTGACCAGGGGTAAAACAAGCGCTACTCAGCAGATGTGGCCATGTTGTCATCGTATTCGTTCCGATCCAATTTCAGTACCAATGGAGGAGGATTTCGTTAAGTCACTAGTGGATTTAACTCATTATGAAAGAAGAAATCACTTAGCAATCAGATATAATCTAAGGAGAATTGATCTGCTCGAGAACGTCCATTTAAACAGTACAAATCGATCTTCTACCGTCCGCCATGTTGTTTTTAACAACCGCTGACCAGTTTGGTAGCGGTCAGTGTAAATTATAGACTTTGGACACCAGACTGCGCTAACTGAGGACTACGGACTGGGTATAAATTTCGGACTAAGCATATAAACTGCATATAAATGCAAACTGATTTTAAAAACAATGAGAACCCATAAAGGCTGTAATCATGAAACTGTAATTTACCTCCGCAAAGTAAGTGAATACTTCATGTTCGAGTGGCAACGCGACTCAAACTGAAATGCTGATTTCATGTCTGGCTTCACGCGAGAGCGCGTGAGATTTCAAACATCGATAATTTGCTTAAAATCGGAAAACGGTTCAAGAACATTTTTAACGGTAATATACCTGTATACCTTACCATTTAAAAAGCTAGTGACATATATTTTTTTAACCATAAAACTCGTCGGAGACATACATTTAACCTTCACTTTCACCAGTGGATTTAACTAATTGTGAAGGAAAAAATCAAATAAAATCAGATACAACTTGAGGAGGATTCATCTGTTTGAGAACGTCCATTAAACAGTACAAATCGATCTTCTACCCTGTCCGCAATGTTTTTTTTTTGTTATAACAGCCGCTTGACAGTTTGGTCGTCCGATGAACGGGGCCAGGGTTGGGGAAAGGGAGGGGGACCCGGCCGGGGAACAGGAAATTACACTGCATTTTGCAAGCCAAAAACACATATTTGATTAGGCAGCTCACATTTTCCGTTCAGAAAATCAAAGCGGCATGACAAGATGTCTTGAGATCGCTTTTTGAAATGTCAGCTCTGATTAGAATGGACTAAGCTTTAAAATTCCAATGTCATACTTACAGAGAAAAGCAATCCGAATGGTTCGGGAAGAGAGGACTCAGCTAGCATGTCAGCTGCAGTGTTATCCCCCCAAAACGTCCGCAACCTGAGGAGCCAGTGGTAACACTTTGCACACCTGTTCGATTCTTGTACGCGAGAATGGAGTTGTGATTGCTTCCATTTTAAAAAAAACCTCTTGCTTAACACTTAAGGCCCATAACCGTTATCTTATCTTATGTCCGTCAAAGATCATATCAGGAAGCAGAGTATTACAAAAGCAACGTGTTGGTAGCTTGTTAAATCTTGTTAAAAGTACGACTTTTTAGAGCGTATCATTTGTCCCGTGAAACTATCAGTGAAAAAATATGATGAGGGTTATGACATTTTATTTAAAACTAGCAATGGTATATTTCAATTCCTGAGTTTTGATTGATTAACGGGCAATGGTATATGAGCTCATATACCATTGACCACAAATATCGTAGGCGATACGCGTTAACGAAAACAGCTGGGGAACTCAAATATTGCAATTCTTTTGGTCGTTTTTAATAAAACAATTATTCTACTCGCGCTTGTTGGATATGAGATCGTCAAAACCAACTCGGCGCTACACGCCTCTTTGGCTTTCAAAACGTTCAAAGGTTTGACGCATTACAACATCGCCATGATTGTGGTTCTCATGGCAGTGTAATACAGGAATCCTTCAATGATTAGTTGCGCCGTGACCTCACAACACGGATTTTTACCCTTCTTTACAAGAAATGCCTTCAGTCCAAATAGTTCTTTCATCCACGGCTACTTCCCCCTACATTGAAGATGTGGTGGAATAGCAAATTCAGTGGCAACAAGTGGATGAAGGTTTTGAAAAGATATCAGAAAGGCAACCAATAAATGACGCCTACAACCTCTGTGAATTGCATCGGTACCACAAGATCGGTTTCTTTAATTAATGCAAGCATGCTGAATTCAGCCGCAGTTATTCTAAAACTTCTTTCAAGTCAAAAGAAAGGAAATTTTAACTTGTCGATAAATTAGCAGCGATGATTTCGATTGTCCCTGTAACTCTTTTGGAAAGGTTTAGAGCGGAAAAAGAAAAGAGGTTTTAAATCGTTTGCTGTTATTTGTGCTTGTTAACAAGACAGTTCTATAGTACTGTAGTCGATCGCATCAATCTTTTCTCAAAATATATGTACCCCGCAAGTGGATCATCCTCTACTCTTAATTATTAGTGTGTATCGGAAAGAGACTGGACTGAAACAGTACATTTTCTACATGGTAGCTGTTAATCCCAGAAACAGGAGCTGTCAAACTAGGCATCTTTTAAACAATGAACGTTTTACACTCATCACGGCTATTACACATCCACTCAGTAAATTTGCTGTCAATGTTCACATTAATTACCCCAGAAACAAAACCTATTTTATGTTGCGTTAAAAGCTTAGGTTGCCTAGGTAATTCTGTACTTCCCCTTGGCAACGAATTACATTCAGTCGGGGTTAACGCGACTTTTATGCGAGTTAATGAAATAACAGTAACACCAGTGAGTAGGAGGTCATATTTCTATGATGGACGAAATCGCAACCCAGCTAATATCCAGGCTCAAGACTGTTATAATCCTACAGCGAACAGGGCAATAGCTGTTTTCCTGTCAAATGCAAGGGTGGATCTAGGGGAGGATGTAGGGAGTGCGCATCCTCTGACATGACCTGTGGCTTTCTAATACAACTGGTGTTCTGCAAAAAATAACTATCTAGTGCACCCCTTCCTAAGAAAAATCCTGCATCCGCCCCTGAATTGTACCAGGCTTATGCAAGCATAGAAATTTATCTTCTTTTAGAAAGCTTTAAGCTAACGGGTTCTTCTAAAATGGTAAACTGAATTTGATATCTGGCCTTAGTGATCACAGTAAGTCCAAAATGAAATCTCACGCGCTCTCGCGTGAAGCCTGACATGAGTCGACTTTTGAGTTTGAGTCGCGTTGCCACTCGAACATGAAGTATTCACTTACTTTGCGGAGGTAAATCACAGTTTCATGATTACAGCCTTTATGGGTTCTCATTGTTTTTAAAATCAGTTTGCATTTATATGCAGTTTATATGCTTAGTCCGAAATTTATACCCAGTCCGTAGTCCTCAGTTAGCGCAGTCTGGTGTCCAAAGTCTATAATTTACACTGACCGCTACCAAACTGGTCAGCGGTTGTTAAAAACAACATGGCGGACAGTAGAAGATCGATTTGTTAAATGGACGTTCTCGAGCAGATCAATTCCCCTCAGATTATATCTGATTGCTAAGTGATTTTTTCTTTCACAGTGAGTTAAATCCACTAGTGACTTAACGAAATCCTCCTCCATTGGTACTGAAATTGGATCGGAACGAATACGATGACAACATGGCCACATCTGCTGAGTAGCGCTTGTTTTACCCCTGGTCAACAAACGAAGAAGTGGAGAGCGGCCAAATATTTTTACATATTCTTAGAGCAGAAGGATGGAGCTTACTGCTGATATGCAGTTTAACTTGTGAGTACGAGCCACTTCTGATATTCTCCTACATGAAATTGACGAAAATTTTACCTTGTGAATAATGTCCAAAATATCCAAACTTTGAATCCTCGTTTCTTTCTTGATAATGAAAGCTGTTCAGTGCGGTTCACTTAGTTTAATAGACCAAGGCTTATTGTTTATGAATATCGGACTTTTAAAGATTGTGCAGAAATATATTAATTAGAGCGAAGTGTTCGACTTTACCAAATTTCACGGTCCAGCCAATGGCCGCCAAGGCCAGCAGGAGATGTGAAAAGTTTGCATCCAGATTTCATTAAGAAAACATTTTCTCTCCAATCTAATTTCATATTTGTTACTTACTTATTATAAGAAATTAGTGGAGGGATTTTGAGCAAATTCTATTTCTTGAGCCAAATTGACTTTGTAGATCTTAGGGAGACGCCCTCTTAAATCTATATATGCTGTCACACAGTGCCTTCAGTTTCAGGCCAAAGTCAGAGTTACGAACAACGGATAAGCCTATCCTACGCTCTCTTCGGAAAAAGTGGCCAATGCAAACGCAAGTATTAAAACAAACCAAGCGAAAAACACTGAATGCCTCTTAATAATATCTGAATTCCGCATATCATAACGTTAACATTTGTTTTTTAAATTTCACTGAAGGCTACACCCTGGTGCCAGAATGCAACATATGTTGCTATTTAGCATCCTCATCCTTCTTCTGAATTACTCTGCTGCTTTTGATGACGGCTGTCCGCAGGACCCTCAGCATTGCGAAACCGAAGAAGAACTTCGATATTATCACCCGGACCTGTTTATAGACCATGAAACGTCAGCCTCCTCCTCCTCCTCCTCCTCCTCCTCCTCCTCATCCCGCTCACATCCTCGATGCCCTGGATTTATTTTTTGTGCTGATATCAGACGTGATAAATCATGCATATCTGGTGAAATGCAAGTGGAGGAGAGGATCAAAGGTCATATCAGAGTATCGCAACTTTCCGTAGGTGACGTTATCCGCGGAATCAAGGGGGCTGACCGGATCCCTGACTGGTGCAAGGTAGACGCTGTCTTCCCAGTTCCGCTTAGTCAGAACCAGACCACTTACGACGGGTTCACAAAGAGTCACATGGTCGTCGATAACACTGTTCACCCGTACGGTACGAAGGGAAGGGTGCGTAAAGGACCAGTCTTTACTCTTGCCACAGACTGTGATGCCGCTGTAAATTCAGCCGGCCAGGCCTTCACGCCCATCAGCACTGCGTTCTGTCCACATGATCTGAGCTGGGATGACTACCTCACTTTGGTTGCCGCAGTGAGGAGCGTCACCAATCGAGCTGGAAACTTCTGGTTTGACTTGAGTGCATACCATGACAACGACACTGCAGTGGTTCCGCATTGGCTCGACCAGCTACCAGCAATATGCAGTGAGCTTTTGCGTTGCGCACGCAAAGAGCAATACCAGGAGTTTGAGAATGTGATGAACGTGTTCGTGCACCAGCATCTGAACAAGAAGTACGCGGAGGTCGTTGAGCGAGTTTTTCCCAACATGGGCGGTGATGTCGATAAAGAGCAAACTGGTACCATCACGGAGGTGGTTCGTCCGCAGCGAAGTAGTCACGTGGTACTCTTTTCCGCTGTCGGTGGCGCCATGGTGGTTCTCCTGATCATCGTTGTCGCTATCGTCGTGTACCGTGGACGAGTTATGAAAAAGAAGGCACTGAAGAAGATTGAACCTAAGAAGACTGGTCACATTTCGGTGTAAAATCTGAGAACTCATAACGGCTAGCCGTTAACTGGAGCTACAGCATACAGCTAGATAGAGTACTCTAGTCCGTTTACTTTTAGTCAAGCAATTCACATTTTATTATGAAAAAAGATAGCAACTGTTTTTTTTTGTTGTTGTTGTTGTTGTTTTTTTTGCCGGTTAGATCGATCGATAATGATGACTTATGTTACATATGTTAGACTTTTTAGTTAAATAGCAAACATTATGAAGCATTATTGTTACATTCAATGTACATTACGAAATTTTGAAAGATGTTTGAATGAGAGATCAGGAAAAGTTTTAATCGCTTCTTGTGATTTTGTTAATAGCATTTTAACTGCTGCTGGTAGAAAAACAATAAAATCATAATTGTGGAATTTCCGCTTCTGATCTTTTTTTAATACTCGTAGTTGTAGTCGTTGATAAGAGAAGGCCCACCCACAAAAAGCTAAAAACGTTGCATTCAGTTTAAATTACAAAAAAAGCAGTTCGGTAAGGCAAACTCTCCGCAGCCGGTTGGGATTTTTTTAAAGAAATAAAAAAGTTCGCGCGCTCGTTGGCATAGCCTGATGTAAACGTGAGAAAAAAATAGGAGCAGTTCAAAAGTTGATTTAACCAGGGCCGCGTG
This sequence comes from Meandrina meandrites, assembly GCA_963693305.1. Taxonomy (NCBI): domain Eukaryota; kingdom Metazoa; phylum Cnidaria; class Anthozoa; order Scleractinia; family Meandrinidae; genus Meandrina; species Meandrina meandrites. Next base: position 38,391,167 of record OY855906.1, read on the forward strand.
CCAAGATTTACATAAGTACTTCCGTATTGAGTTCTCCATCAAGCTCTTTAAACAAGAAACGGTCGTTTTCTATTACTCTTATAACATAGGATCAACTTGAAGGAGGGGGAGGGGGAGTGCGATAACTTTCCAGATTATTTCGGTATGCAGTGCTTTAGACAGACGATCGCTGTGTTTTATGACTCGGATGTTAATATCAGTCATGTCAGTTTTTTTCTTTTCTTTCTTTTCCCTTCCAAGAAATTGAATGATGCTATAGATAGTACCATACTCTTTGTCTATTTTGGATTAGTATTTAGTATTTTTGTTCATGCAAGTACAAAATATTGACATTGCTTGGCAGCGACGAAACATGACAGAATACATTTAAGTTTCAGGTCACTGAATCAAGAGAAAGGCAATAGAAGATTTTTGTGAGTGCGGCAATTTTGTTTGTACCGTAAGTGATAATTCAACGTTTGTTTCAGAAGTTTGTTAATAAAATTGAAAGTGCTTCAGAAAATCATATGTAATTCACACTGTAGCTGCCGCAAACTGTTACCTTTGGAAAAAAAGCTGTTGATTCTTATATACTGTTCTCTAAATTTGGAACTAACTGCGATCGGAGTTACCAGTAATGGCTTACCAGTATCAGTATACACCAAATTAAATGGCCCTGGAGCCTCAGGTACTCCTCTGTCACTAGGCGTTTTAAAGAAAAGAATACCAGCAAAAACACTTCATTTTTTCTCCTTGATAGGATTTGGAGATTATGACATCTACCCTCCTTGGGCATAAAAATATACATTTGTTCGAGAAAGATAGCGAATTATATTTTCGAAAATATGGTTGCTTCTACATGACTTTCTTGGGGAGATTTAGGGCATTTTGATTATTTCCCTGGTTCATTTAAAACATGCAGTTAAATTTTTGCACAAATTCAACCTGTACTTATTTTGTCACAAAACGTAAAGGTAAGAAACACTTTCATCTAAAAGCGAAACGACCAGTTTGTCGCCGTAATGATGTGTCACATCATTGTTATAGTCAAGGTAGGGGGGAAGATCGAGGGTGGCGTTTTGGCATGCAACATTCTGAAAATTTGCACAGAATGGTTTTAAAATTAATATCAGCGAGATATTCATTTGACCAATTGTCATTAGTAGAATTCTACCGGTATTCTAATGGAAATTAAATGCAGCTCACTGGTTGAGTTATCGTGGCTGAGTAATATAGTACATTATAATATAAACTGCAGTGGTATAGCGAGTGGTAGCAAATCGAGAAAAATGGTATCACACGTGTGGATAGAAATGGTATTCACACATGTGTGATATCATTTTTTACCAATCAGCTCCCAGAGTTGGCCATGTTACAATGCTCAATGGGCCAAGGTTTATCGATATTAAGTCGAAACATCTTCGGATCTTCCTCGGGGATCTTCGGGAATCTTCGGAAATTTTTCGGAAATTTTCGGAAATTTTCGGAAACATTCGTATGACTACTGGACAACATTTTCAAAATCTTCGGAAATCTTCGGAAATGGTCGGAAATCTTCGGAAAATCGTCAAAAACCTCGTTATTAGTAGGTTTATAAAATAAACAGAACAATACATGGGTGCTTGGAGATATGAAATTTATCTTCTCGTGTTCAAATCGATATCTAACTCGTTCGCTGCGCTCACTCGTGAGATATCGAGTTAACACTTGAAGATAAATTTCATATCTCCGCGCAACCATGTATTATCCTCTATTTATTATATAAACTGCAGTGGTATAGCGAGTGGTAGCAAATCGAGAAAAATGGTATCCCACATGTGTGGATAAAAATGATATCCACACATGTGCGATATCATTTTTGACCAATCAGCTTGCAGAGTTTGCCATGTTCCAATGCTGAATGAGCCAAAGTAAATCGATATTAAGTCGAAAAATCTTCGGATCTTCCTCGGCAATCTTCGGCAATCTTCGGAAAACTTCGGAAATTCTTGGAAAATGTTCGGAAACATTCGTACAACCTTCGGACAACATTTTGAAAATTTTCGGAAATCTTCGGAAATGGTCGGAAATCTTCGGAAAATCGTCAAAAACATCGTAATTAGTAGGTTTATATGATAAAAAGAATAATACATGGTTTCTTGGAGATATGAAATTTATCTTCTCGTGTTCAAATCCGATATCTCACTCGTTTGCTGCGCTCACTCGTGAGCTATCGATTTGAACACTCGAAGATAAATTTCATATCTCCGCGAAACCATGTATTATCCTCTATTTATCAAGCGTTAGTGTGCAATGGCTGGAGGTCATGTACAAAATTATATTAAGCGTTTTCTCATTTCTCCCAAGTTTCGGAGGAAAAATTAAAAGTATTACTGGATAGTTCAATTCCCAAGAAGACAAAAAGAGCATTCACAGTTTTGAGAACTAGAAAATGTTAAACAAGCTGATCGATGAGCGCTTGTACACACCTGCCAGCCGGCTTCAAATAAATGGAGTGTATTCATTTATATGAGCTCAATAAATTATTATTATTATTATTATTATTATTATTATTATTATTATTATTATTATTATTATTATTATTATTATTATTATTATTATTATTATTATTATTAAAAGAGATGTTAGGCTGGACAGTTTTCAAAGTTAATCGTGTTTGTTTGTAGCTTTTAAATAAAACGCCCGGGAGACATATTTGTTACAATAAAGCTATGATTTTCTCATTTCGATTTTGTAAAAAAATATTAAATGGTTTAAACTCAGCTGTGCACATGAGGCTACAATTTCTTGAACAAAGCTGTTCAGGCACTGCCATTAATTAACGTTAATTCGTTGTTCTTTGTCCATCTTTCTACTTCCCCTCTCTAATCGATATCCACGGTGCTTCTTGGGTCCCAATGTGAATCGAGTTCCGATTCGGTCAACATCGCCATGATATCCTTCAGGACCTTCTTGCATTAACATGCATCTTCTTCTTGTTTAACACGCAGTTATACTACGAGAGTTGATAAACAAATCCGTTTTGCCAACTGTTGATAGAATAAAGTAAAAATCCCCGACACAGGTTTTCGTTTTACATTGGACATGGTTCTCGTTACGTTTAGGCAAAAAAGTTAGAAACTCTCGTTGCAGAAGAACGTGGGTTTCATTCGATGAAAGTCCATCCTTGCTCCCAGGTACAAATATTTAGGTTTCCCCTGGATAAAAGGAACGTTCATCTAAGATATCAACGTTTAAAGTGGTTTTGAACGCTTAAAGGTTTCGTATGTTGCGGGCGACCAAAGAAAACAGCTCAGTTTAACAACGGAACACGTCTTTTGAAGCCGAGACCGAATTCCACGTCACATGTTTTTAATACCCCCGCATACAGCCTTCGGGCTTCAAACGGGCTGCGACTTCTTCGCCAGGATAAACCTTTGAGTACTTGAGCTCTTTTAGACCACTTCAGTATTTGATATGTAAAATGATCCTTCGCTTTATCTGAGATAAATGATTCCCCACTTTAATACGACTTGTTTCAGACTACAGGAACGCCCTGGCCTCAAAATATATTTTTTGTAGCTATACTTCTAAAAAAGAATCTCACAGAATGAAATTAAACGAGCTGAAGTTTGGCTATACCTTTTTCCCGGTGTCAGTAAAAGTACTACTGTCACAGGCTTTATAACCACTCGAAACTACCCCGGTACGTTTGGGCACTCCATATGAAAAGCGATGTCGCTAGATTTCCTTAACACATTTGTTCCCTCCCCTCCCCCTGAAATGAGTAATTCTTTATAATCAATTATTCTAAAACTGTCAAAAACTATATGTTAACTTTGCTCGAAGATTTGAAGACAAACAAAGGAGCATCTACGAAGGGGGTTATGTCATTTGAGAACATCTTCCTGTGATATGAAAATATTTTTATCACTCGAATAACAGCTTTTCTGCACTGACCAAGAAAAAGCCTTAGTACATATGAATTAATGGGCGTGTAAGTTGCACAAAATGAAAACCTACTTTTTACCAGAGTATTAAACGATATTTTTAAGACTTTGTTCAAAGTCTGTGTGTTTTTGCGAGCTCCTAAAATCACGCGCTGTGATGCTGCAATTGATTTTTTTAGGCTGATAAAATCTTTAATTTTTAAATCAGTCTTTCAACCACTGTGTTTCAACATGCCTAGTTGGAATAAAAGCTTACTTCAGGAACTAATTGTTTGTCTGATAAGAGATTTATTATCCAATGATTCATCCTTTCCCCCAACATGCTGACTTGCCACATTCTTTTATCTTTCTCGCGGTTTCCGGGCAATGAGAGGAATACAAATACAGTCAGAAGTTTGTACTCCTTTTGAGGTACGAAAATAAGAAGTGTGAAGGAAATGTAGTGATCGGTCTTGGAATGTATGTATAGTATCACAAATCGAGTTCCAGCTTGGTCAACATCGCCATGTATGCATAGTACGCAAAAGCAACATGCAGTTTGACTATGAGAGTTGGTAAATAAATCCTCTTGCCAACTGTTGTAAGAGTAAAGTACAAATCCCCGACATAGGTTTTATTTTCTCATCACGGGCACGCAACGTTCTCAGTTATATTTAAGCGAAAAAAAGTTTGAAACTCTCGTTTAAGAAGAACGTAAGTTTCATTCGTTGAAATTCTAGCTTCCAGATACAAATCTTTCGGTTTCCCGTGGATAAAGAAACGTTCATCTTAGATATTAACAAACACTTTTAAGGTTTCGTATGTTGTTGGGGACTAAATAACAGCTCGGTCCCTCATCTGAACGCGTCGTTTGAAGCCGAAAACGATTCCACGTCACATTATTTCAATGCCTTTGCATAGAGCCTTCGGGCTTCAAAAGGGCTACAGAGAACTTCAGTTGCTAATAAATTTGATTCTTCGATTCGCCAGACGGAACCGTTGAGTACTGTTCTTTGAGACCACTTCAGTATTTGATATGTAAGATGATCTTTCGCTTCACCCAGACAAATGGTTTCCCCAATTTATACGGCTTGTTTCAGAAAGCCTTGGCCTCAAAACATATTTTCTGTAGCTATACCTCTAAAATAAAATCTCAAAGAATGAACTAAAACAAGCTGAAATTTGGCAAAACCTTTTTCCCAACGTCAGTAAAAGTGCTGCTGTGACAGACTTTATAAGCACTCGAAACTACCCTGGTTAGTTAATTGGTCACTCGATATGAAAAGCAATGTTGCTAGATTTCCTGAACACCCCCCCCCCCCCCCCCCCCTGAAATGAGTAATACTCTATAATCAATGATTCTAAAACTGTCAAAAACTATATATTAACTTTGCTAGGGTTCTACTCAAACATTTGAAGGCAAACGAAGGAGTATCCACGAAGGAGGGTCAGCAATTCATTATCATCAATTAATATCAAAGTATATAACTTATGACATTTAAGGCTTGTTATGATTTGAGCCGATTTTCCAAGGTCATATTTTATTTTCCTTGATAATGGATCAGGGCTTTTTTTCCTACAAATTGCACGAACTCGCAGTCGTTAAATATATTCTGCAAGCTCAGTCTGCGAGCAAAATATCGATGTTTGCGTGATCATCGATCGATTACCGGCGGTTCTTCACACCACTGAAAATGCACGATATCCAGTCGTACAAAAGTAAACACAAGAATATTAAGATTCTGACAATTTAGCCAGCTTATTCGATTTAGAAAATTAATTAACTAATTAAGCAATTTTATAAAAAAATTTTCTCTTAACACGGTTCTACATGCAGTAATGGCTTATACTAAATTAACACAACATGGTTTCTCAGCTGCCAATTTCAACTGGGCAGATATTTGCTATCGGTAAAAAACACTCAAGGTCAGACTACATTATACTAACTGCTGTAATGAAGCAAAGCAATATTTTGTGTCTACAAGTTTAAAAATTTTTTAATGAGAATTAAACGACTTCCACTAACGTTGTCACTCTCTCAGTACGTCACATAGTTGTTCAAAAATAGAAATAAGGTTCAGTTTTTTATACTTTCTATTTGAAAAGGGTAACCGTGAGCATATTGTTTACCGTGATAAACACTCTCTCGAAATCAGACAACTCCGAATTTAAGGGTGTAATCAAGTGTTTATTTGGTTTTTGTATCTCATGCCTCCATTATTCAATATCACGTCTTTTTGACTCTTTTTCTTAATGACATATATTTTTCGTCCCTTGAGTCCATTTAAGTTAGGCTTACCGACTTACATGACTGATAAACAAAATCTGAAATAAGACATTCAAGAAAATTTGCAATTTAGCAGTTTTGAAAGCTTGATAACGTCCAAGTAAATATGCGAATACGCGCAGTTGATATGCGAACTGCAGCTAATTGCTCATGTATATTAGCCACGCGATCCATTGAAGAGGGGAAGGGGGGGGGAGGTACCTCCAAACTTTTTGTTGGGGGGGGGGGGGGGTACGTGCGGCCTGTTTCTTCAAACCATGAATTCAGATCAAAATATATAATTTGACATATTTCTTTCCCAAGACTTTACCCAAAAGGTGATCTCTCTCTTTTAGCTTCATTTTGTGCACGTGTCTATCTGATCTTAACTTCTCAACCGACAGTCGTGATGTCCGTTTGCGTAAACATTTAAGAATTAAGGGCTTCAAGTTCCCCCAGTGTGTGTGTTTATTCATTTCTCCAATACAATTATCAATTTATGGAAAGAAAGTTTCTTCTTATACCGCACAAAATTCCTGACAAGAGTGCACAAAACATGTCCTATTTCAGACCAAAATTGTCAAAATCTATACACTATCCCAGACCAACTGCTCAAAATTCAAAAATATCCATAAATATTTATGAGGGAATACACCCCCCCCCCCCCCCCCTTCCTCACGTGGGCACCCCCTTCGACGCCTGCATCGAAACCCAGGGCATTAAAGCCTGGTTCTGGCGTTGGATATGCTATACAAGACGAGATTCGTCTCGTTCAATTCAGTGATACTGAGAGAGACTTCGTCGACTCTAACCTTTCGTTGTAAGTCGTGCTCCATTGTTTGGTAGGGAAAAGATTTAACGTTACCAATTTTGTATAATGTAACTACCGTAAAGTTCGGAAAGTAACGAAATTCTTTACTTTCGGATTTCGGACAGTTCACTACTTTCGTGGAGTAGTTACTTTCGGGGAGCCTAAACAACTGTATGCGGGCCTACATCCATCTTAAGTCCGTGGCAAACGAGGACACGCGCATTGTTGCGGACGCAAATGTTTCCTGTTTATTGCTGACACAAAAAATTGTGTCTGAGACACAACAACTCTTTTTTTCCTTCGAAACATTTTGTCTCTGCACCAAATGTGTCCCGCTTGCTCGCTTAAAAACATCGTGAGCAACAATTTAGGTGACCGTAACAATGTGTCCTGCATAATCGGGTAAAATGTGAAAAACACATTAACATGAACAGCGAATAAATATGCATTTTTTTGTATTTCATATCGAGCGCTCACTAAAAGTAAGGAATTAGTATACACCTAATTGCAATAACGTTGCAATTTTGATTGGTTCATTTTTTTGCTCGTCAATTTTCAAATATGACACTTAAGAAATGGATTATTTTAGTTTGGGAGGCGGGTTGGACAATTACTAAAAATCAATTCCTGCACAGCACAGTATAAAAATAATTCATGCCCACCAAGCCAAACGTGAAGCTGCCAAAGGTAAAAGTGAAAAACATTTTTTTGCACAAACACAAGACAAAAAAAGAGCTCAGAAAATTGTCCAACATGAGCATCTGAACAAGGAGTATGCCGAGGTCGTTGAGCGAGTTTTTCCCAACATGGGCGGTGATGTGAATGAAGAACAGGTTGGCACAATCACGGAAGTTGTTCGTCCACATGTAAGCAGCCACAGTGCCCTCTTCTTCGCTGTCGGTAGCGCCATGTTAGTGCTTCTGATCATCGCTGTCGCTATCTTACTGTACCGCGGAGGAATGAGGAAGAAATCCGAGAAGGAGGTTCCATTTCAGTCAGATGCTAAAGTAGAGGCTTAGAATGTGTCAAGTCCTTTAAACTTGGTGAAAGCGCCATCGCTAAGCCGCATCATCTGCAGGTCGCCGGTGGAGAAAATCCGCAGGCAGCTACAGAAAAACTGCAGCTAGTGCTCAAGTTATCTCGTCCAAGATGGCGAATTTTCTTGGCAGTTGGAGTGTATTCAAACCGGTTTTAGTGGCAGTAGTGGCTCTCCGTGGATTTTGAACGGCTATTTGAATATTTTCTTTGACGAAGTGTTTATATGTTTGACGAAGAACGAACGATAATGGATTGCTTTAGTTAAACGCGCCTCGAAGCAACAGAACATATGACATGGAAGTGGGCAATTCAGAAAGGCAGTAGACTCATTGAAGGGAAATCGTCACAAAAAAGCATATGAGTGATATGTATGTAGCACTTCTTTCTTTTTTCCATTCTTTAATGCACCTAAAAGTTGGATTAATAGAACTTGTGAAGAAAATCTTCCGCTGCTGTATTTACATCGACGTCACGACATTGCCATATGATATAGCTCTGAAAATGTTCCCAAAATATGCCTTTAGTGCCTTTTTCCGCCTATATATTAATCGTTATCGATAGAAGGATGCTTATTTAGCTATTTTGTGCCGTTTTTGTGTTAAGTTAAGACAAATAAATGGCTTTTGTGAAACGGTGAATTTTGATGAAATAGCCAGAAATCGCTAAGTCACGTGTATAAAGTACCTCAGCACGAATAAAATATTGAAGTCTCCAAACATTTTTGACTTTTTGTGAAGGCTAACGATGGCTTTCATCGCCCATGTAAGAATAATGTACATAAGTAGTTGCTAATTGCAGATATTTTGCATTAATTAAAGGCTATTGCCAACAGGACGGAAAGTGTACCTTACTAAAGACTGAGTGAGGAGAAAAAATTACATCGGGTGGTTTAAATCCATTATTGTGCTTTGAATATAATAATCATAGAATATGATCTGGTGAATTTTATTTTTAGAAGGCTTTTTATTTTGTGGAACTGCTCAATCAAAATTAGCTACTTAAATATGCATAAAATTGTAGAGAAAACTGGCCATTTTTGCACTTGGTCCCATAACTTGAAGGGAATAAAATATTTTAACCTTATATGTTTTGTCACAAGTGATAACTTGTAAGGCCCCACATTTGTGACAAGTTTGAGCGATATTGGTGATTTGAGCTGTATCACATCCAGCCTGTTTCCACCTGGTTTTCTCGTGGATCCACTCTTAAATGTACAAAATATAGTAGAGTTCAAACTGCGACCCAAAAAAAGCACCATGGATTAGAGAGGGGGAGGAGAAAGATGGACAAAGGCAGTGCCTGGAACGTTTTGTCCAAGAAATTGTAGCCTCATGTGATACTCTTGAGTGTTCTTACAAGAACTATTGCACGGCTGAGCTTAAACCATTTAATAAAGTTTTACGAAATATAAATGACAAAAACATAGCTTGTATCAAATATGTCTCCCAAGCGGTTTACTTAAAAGTTACAAATAAACAAGATTAACTATGAAAACTGTCCAGCCTAACAATTTTTCGAAAGACACATAACGCAATCTCGTTTAATCTTCTTTAATTTTAGCTTAAGTTGCGAGGCTGTCACTCGTGCTATCAGCGGCCTTATTAAAACTTCAGCGGTTCATCAGGGATGGCTAAGCATCTGACTGAAATGGAAGCTTCTTCTCTGCTTTCTTCGTACTTTTTCCGTGGTACAGCAGTATAGCGAGAGCAACGATCACCACCACCACCATGGCGCTACCCAGAGTAGAAAACAGAACCAGGTGGCTGCTTCCACGCGGATGAACAACTTCCGTGATAGTACCAGTTTGTGCTTTATTCACGTCGCCGCCCATGTTGGGAAAAACTCTCTCAACGATCTCGGCATAATCATTGTTCAGATGCTCGTGCACGAACTCTGCCATTACGTTCTCGAATCCTTGGCATCGGTCCTCGCGCGAGCATAGCAGAAGCTGATGGCATATTTGATGGAGCTGGTCCAACCAATGCGGCACCATGGCAGTCTCGTTGTCATGGTATGCAGACGTGTCAAACCAGAAGTATCCAGTACGATTGGCGACTCGTCGTATTGCGGACATCAAGGTAATATACTCACTCCAGCTCAGTTCATGTGGACAGAACGCGGTACTGATTGGCGTGAAGACCTGGCCGGCTGCATTCACAGAGGCATCACAGTCGGTGGCAAGTGTGTACACGGGACCAATTCGTACTTCTCCCTTCTTACCGTACGGGTGAACAGTGTGATCGATGACCATGTGGTCTTCAGTGAAGCCATCATGGGTTGTCTTATTCTTGCCACCTGCTGAAGGGAAGACGGCTTCCACCTTGCACCAGGTAGACTTCCGCTCGGCTCCCTTTATTCCGTAGATGATGTCACCTTCGGATAGTTCCGACACACGAACGAGACCTTTCGTTTGCTCTTTGACCTTCATTCCACCAGATATACACGCTTTCCCGGACTTGATGGTAATCTTTATTTTGCGAGCAACATCACCGATATCTCTATCATCGTCATCTTCATCGTCATCATCATCATCATCATCATTATCATCATCATCATCATCATCATCATCATCATCATCATCATCATCATCATCATCATCATCATCATCATCATCATCATCATCATCGTCGTCGTCGTCTTTGTAATCATCAGCTTTGATACTAGTGATGAATGCAAGGATACAGAAACCCAGCAAGAGATATATCAACAAGCGGGCCATTTGCTTGACGTCTGGTCAACCTGGAATGAAATTAAATAAAATATGAGTATTAAAAGGCCAACAAGATGGTTCCAAAACGAACGTGTTGATGGTTTGGTCAACTCCGAGAATGGTTGCAGTGGAGTGAAGTCTTTCTAGGCTGCAAGCACTTTCTCAGGCGACCATGTGAAACCCATTCGGAAGGTCCTCGATACGAGCAACCCTGTGAAGTTACAACTTATTCCATTGATTTGTTGTCTTCAGTCAATATTGGTAGATTATTGTTCTACACCGCTTAGCCATTTATTTTGGGGTTTCGTATGACTCGTCTTAGGTTACGTTCCTAGCCTCTGGCAATTAAAATCATTGTAAATATTTTCACTATAAGAGATATGTATATGTATTTGTTGAAATTAATACCCCATTCACACCAAAGCTTAAACATGTTTAAATGTTGTTTAGTTAAACACGGTTTAAAATTGTTTTCTTCATGGAAGTTGCTGACTGATGTTTATCGACTTCGAATTTGGCACAATGAAAGCACAAGTTAGAACATACTTGAACCCTACGTAAAATTTAGTCTGTCAGCTGTCTGTTGCTGATTTTAATTTTCTTAAACCTGGTTTAACTAAACATGTTTTGTTGGTGTGAATCAGGTATTAGTTAAACACGGTTTAAAATTGTTTTCTTCGTGGAATTTGCTGACTGATTTTTATCGACTTCAAATTTGGCATGCACAATGAAAGCACAAGTTAGAGCATACTTGAACCCTATGTAAAATTTAGCCTTGTCAGTTGTCTGTTGCTCATTTTCATTTTCTTAAACCTGGTTTAACTAAACATGTTTTTTTGGTGTGAATCAGGTATAAGATGTTGGAGACTGTGCTTAACGTTATTGGTATAAGAGCATGTTTGAGATCAAAATTATACCATTTTATCGAAGGAGAAAGCAGATTAAAGGAACAGGAGTAAGATTTGAAAGCTAGTACAAAGTAGTAGAAGAACAAACTTTTAGTCGTTGAGAGTATAGCAAAAACAAAAAAATGGCCGCAATTAATTGTATAAACGACCAAAAATACAACCTCGCTAAAGAAGTGAAACATACCAGATTTGTTTCTTAAAAAAAAAAAAAGATTTACACGCCACTCATCTCAGTTGTGCATCCGTTGCAAATGTACCATCCACTGCGGTCGTCGTGTTTAATCATTAACTTAAATTCTTGCTTCTTCGCCCTTTTCCATTCCTCCTCTTCTACTTGTTTACCTTTACTTATTTATCTTTGTTACTTTGAAATGGAATAAATAAATAAAATGAAACAAATGAAAGAAACGAGTGGAGGATGGGGGAAATGTGATGTCGTTGCTACAATAACGTTAGAAGGACTGACGTTTCAAATCTTTCCCAATTTGGTTGATAGTAATAACCCCTTGGCTGAAATTACGATAAGAAATTCCCTCCGAGAATGATCTTTTGGAAACATCAACTTTATTCAAGTTGCTAGTCTTTAGTGATGGGGGTAGAGATTTTTGCTGCCTAAAGATAGCTCACATTATCTCTAACAGCGTAACAATTAAGTCAAAGGGACGAAATGTTAGAGAAGAGTTTTTCAGCTCGCATGATTTTCTTTTGTACATATATAATTGTGCTCGGGTAAAGTCTCAAGCGAGACCTTTTTTCTGCAGACAATATGCGGTCCAAGCTTTGCAAAGCGTTCCTACATTAAGGAAATTAGTAATATGGTGTGTTTTTCTTACCTTCCAAAACGACTTGCAACAAGAGCTTACGTCGGTTAAGCTTCCTTGTATCTGACTGAATTGCACGAGGCAGTCTTCGTCTTATATACAATATCTTGCGCCTGCAAAAACAGGCTTTCATGATATGGGTTGTGAAGCAGGCCCGGGGGGGCGTACTCCTTATATAGCCTATATGGTTAGGTGCGAACCCAAAAGGTATGGATTTTAAGTCGTTTTAGTCCGAAAGAGGGTATAAATTGTGACTATTTTGGTCATGTTTTGTGCACTCTTGTGAAGAATTTGGTGTGGTTCTTAAAAATTTTATCCATTGATACCGTTGAATTTTTCTCAAATATTTACGTAGACGAAGTCGTGACTAGATTGCAAATATCGAGTGTCAGACACTTAAACAAAGGTATGGTCAACCACGTATTTTGCCTGAAATTTATATCTGAAAAAAAAGTAGGACGCACACCTTCAAAAATATTTTTGGAAGTATTCCACACCCCCTGTCCCCGTGTAGGGAACACAGGGCGAATATGTGAAAGTTGTAGTTTGCATGTCAACAGCGCGCACACCCATATCACTTCAACCTGTTTAATTGGAAGTTAACAAGGGTCCGGATTTTTCGATCTCAAGTGAGCGTTTATCAGCGTCAACAATATAGTCACGATGACACATGTTGGAAAGGAACTATGAAAAAAACGTAGTTTCAGTATCAACTTTCTTAAAACCTTTTTAAGGTATACTTTGTGAGGAAAGAAATTTCGGCGATGTCCATTTAATTCCAATTTAATAGGTTATAAATATAATAACTTTACTCAACCTGAAGGGACTAAATATTGACGTACATCATTAAGGTATTTAAGTAGTCTGGTCTTGAGTGTTCTTCGCGGGCCGAGAACGAGTATCCAAGGTGTGCGCAGATAAAGTAAACAGTAAATGAAGCGTATAAGTTACTTGCTATAAACCGATTTTGGAGAAGCGTGTTATAAAACACTTCTACAATAATCGGTTTATACAAAATAATTAGGAAGTTTTTTTTTTTTTTTTGGATAACATTTTTAATTTGTACACACACTTACATAAAACTAACATTAACTTACTTACGATTATATATGGGTACATAGATACAACTTCATTTACAAACTTACTTACATCGACGTTACTACGTTAACTACTATGTTACATTTACATTTACACAAAGTCGGAGACTGTTATAATTAGGAACTGTGTTTTTGAACTGAGATAACTAAAAATGGTAACATGTTTCAACTCATGTTCACATTCACTACAGACAAGATATCGTGAATTTCACGCTGAAGAGCCGGGTGTAATTGATTAGCGATCACGTGAACATCGATATTTTGCAAGCAGACTGGACTGGGCAGAATATATTTAATCATTAGACTGCGATTTCGTGTTTTTTTTATAGGCTGATAGTTGGTGAGGGGCAAAAAGCCCCGAGTCCACTTTCAAGGAACATAGAAGTTCTTGAACTATCTGTGCGAATTGTTTCAGTATAACCCAGTGGCGAATAATTAACGATAGAGGATTGATAACATTGAGTTCTTTGATGAAACCAAGTTGCGCCACGCTCACACGCAAAATTTCAAAATGGCGCCCGAAACAACAAACTTTAGCCTTCGCTCTCTCTGAAAGGAGGGGACAGCAAGCCTCTAATCCGTGAATAATGACATAACTACACATAAACTACGGCCAAGCTGCGAGAAAAAATATTTTTTTGGCTTCACCCGTACGTAATACCTTAAACTGATCATCAAATCAAACCAGAAAACCAGATAAGAGCTACTCGAAACTACCCCGGTACGTTTGGGCACTGGATATGAGAAGCGATGTCGCTATATATTTCGTAAACACGTTTATTTCCTTAATAAATGAGTAGTCTTTGTAATCAATGATTCTAAAACTACCCAAAACTATATAACTTTGTTAGGGTTTTACTCGAGCCTTTGAAGGCAAACTGAAAGGAGTATTCACGAACGAGGGTACGCCATTTGAAAATATCGAATACCTTACAGACAGCAATTCATCTTCCAATGTATAACTTATAAACGTGAGAGCTTGGTATGATCTGAGCCGATTTTCCAAGGTCACAGTTTAATCTTTTTTGATAATGGATCAGGGCTTTTTTCCAACTCAAAAAGCCCATGAACGAACTCGCAGTTTAGTTGTTAAATATATTCGGCACAGCTCAGTACGCGAGCAAAATATCGCTGTTTCCGTGATCATTGATTTATTACCTCTGGTTCTTCAGAGTACTGAAAATGCACGATATCCAGTCGTACAAGAGTGAACAAAGGTTTTTAGATTCTCACATAGTTATCAGGTAGTTTTATTTAGAAAACATACTTGCCACTTCAAAATCAACCACAAAATTAAACAATAATATAAGAAATATAAAAGAAAACTACAAAATAATTGAAGTTTCAACTGGACAAGCAGCTGTGGATATTTGTACTCGGTGAAAAGCACTCAAGGTTTGACTACATTTATACTTATTACTGAACTAAAACCAGAACCATATACAGTGTCTACACATTGCATGAGCGAAAAATTATAAAGTGTGACATTTTTAAAGAGAATTAAATGGTTTTGCTGACTTTGTCGCTCTCTCAGTATCTCAAATAGTTGTTCAAAAATAGTAATAAGGTTCAGCTTTTTATATTTTGTATCTGAAAAGGATTAACGTGAGCATATTGTTTACCGTGATAAACACTCGCTCGAGATCAGATAACTTGGAATTTAAGGGTGTAATCAAGTGTTTATTTGGTTTCTATATCTCATACGTCCATTTCTCAATATCGCATCTTTTTGCCTCTTTTTCTTAATGACTTATCTTTTACCGTCCGTTGAAGTGATCTAAGTTTAGCTTACCATTGTACTTCTTAATCTGAAATAAAACATTAAAAAATATTTGCAATATATCAATTTTAGATGCTCAATCACGTCCAAGTAAATAGGTTGAAGTGATATGGAAATCGTGGCATGAGAGAGTGGTTGATATGCGAACTGCTGCTTCCTCATATTAGCCATGCGATCCACCAAACCGGGGGGGGGGATACTCCCCCAAAAAAATTTGGGGAACGTGCGGTCCGCTTCTTCAAACTTTTACTTCAGATCAAAAAATCTGCTTTTATTCATCCCTTTTCTTAGACTTTTCCCAAAAATTGACGTCTCTCTTCATTTGGTACTCGTGTCTGCCCGATCTTAACTTCTCAGCCAACAGCCATGATGTCCGTTTGCGTTAACATTTAAGAATTAAGGGTTTTAAGTTCCCCAGTGTGTATTTATTCATTTCCCCAATACAATATTAATCAATTTATGGAAAAAAATAGTTTCTTTTAATACCACACCGAATTGCTGACAAGAGCGCACAAAACTTTTCCCATTTCAGACCAAAACGGTCAAAATCTATACACTATTTCGGACAAACACTGCTTAAAATTCACATCATTTTGGGTCGAAAATAGCCTTTATAAATCGTTTAATAAGGGAATACCTCTCTCCCCCCCCCCCCCCCCCCTCTCCCCACCCCGCGTACTTCGACGCCCCCGTCGAAACCCAGGTCATTAAAGCCTGGCTCTGGCGTAGAATATGCTATATAAGACGACGGAGGTTTGTCTCGTGCAATTCAGTGATACTGGGAAGCTTCGTCGACTCTAAGCTCTTGTTGTAAGTCGTGCTACATTGTGAGGTAGGGAGAAGATTTAACGTTACCAAGTTTGTATAATGTATTTCGGACGCCGTCTCATACTTTCGTGGAGTTGTTACTTTCGGGAGCTTAAGCATGTCTTGTATATTAAGGCCGTGGAAAACGAGGACAAATTGTTTGGGGCCAAATGCAATTGTTTCCTGTTATTTCGCGCGCGCAACATTAACATTTGTGTATTTTGCTTTGTTTCTTTTAACATCCCCCACTGTTATTTTCAAAAAGGTCGAATTTCACGTGGGGTCGGTATTGTTGGAGCGTAGTTAGTTTCAGAGGACCGCTGCAGTCGCGATTTACTAAAACAACCATGGGATTGTGTCCCTACCTTCGGAGGATCTAACTTTCATGAATTTCTTTCAAGACTAGACGATATTGTAACTCAATTTTCCAACAAAAGTCCGTCTTATATGTTAGCGAGAGTTGGATCGCCTATAATTTTCTCCATGCATTTTTATTATTTTACATCCAGCGCTCACTTAAAGTAAGGAAGTAGTATATATAAGTTTATCTATCTAATTCCTGTGAATATACTGTTTTTAAAAAACATGTTCCTTTGTCCTCACGCATAGCGGTGCCTCGATACATTAAGGAAATGCTGCCAATCGACCTGTTGCTAAGAATGACATCACTGCTATAAATTATAATTTCGTGCGCTATTGTTGGAGGCCTAATATCATTTTTTCTTTTGCATGATTTCTAGCCTTATAATCTGTTTGGTTTTTAGCTAAATATCTAGAAAAGTAACCTGAAAGTCCTAAAAGAAGCATGAAAAATTATTTTCCTCCATAAAGTTTAATTGTTTTTTCTCAAGTTGTTGTTTTGTGTTTTGCATAGTTGAGAAGACCTCGGGTAAACGCTGTGACAGAATCTGCTCGTCGAATTCAGTGTTTTTCGACTGAACAATGAACAAGCTTCATTATGCAAACATTGGACTAACACACAATGGCCCTTATGTATGTTTGCGTCAGACTGGCTAGTTTCAGTCCACCAAGCCTCGCTTTCGAAGCGCAAACTTGTACATTTTATCATGAATGAATTCCCAAATCAGCAAAGATGAAAAGAATATCCACGCGTGAAAACTGTATGAAGGTGACAGAGGGTTGAGAATAATTTGCGTAAACGAGGCTTGGTGGTGAATTTTTTAGCAAGAGACGTCATCATGCATAAGGCCTATTGTTTATCTAACCTTATATTATTTTTATACGCGACTATTTGACACAGTAAAAGCAAAGTTTCAGAATTCTTATGCAAAAGTTCGGAAAGTCTAGAAAATTTCGGGCAAATTTTTAAACTTTTTTTTTCGGGAGTTAAATTGGTAAACAGCAATTCAAATTGTCGAAAAATAGTTAAACAATAGGTGTTAGACTATTACCAAAAGACAATCCATAAAATCCAAAAATCAGAGATTTAGAAAAGATCACCTGCGTTCCCAAAAATAGCCGCGGGCCACCTTAACGACGATGAAACAGAAGAAGTTAATGAAATTCCTCACAAAAGTTTAGAATTCTTATGTGTACGTGGGGAACCCAATTGAGTGCAGTGGTGCCCTTTTCAATTTTGATTGTTATTTTGTTTTTCTCGCGAATTTCCAAATATGGCATTTATAAAAGGGATGGACCATTTTAATTTGAGAGGGGGGGGGGGGGGGGGGGGGGATTTGGCAATTATCAAAAAACAAATATAGAAAAAAAATCCATGCACAGCAAGCCAAAGGTGAAGCTGCATAAGGTAAAAGTGCAAAAATGGCATCGGTTTCTGGTATACCCCAACGGCCTCTTTTAGATAATTATAAAACGTATCACAAAAAGTTTTCAGTGTCTGCATGCCTTGTCACAAGGCGTAGGCATTCTTGGCAATATTGAAGTTGTCCTCAAATTTCATTCTAGATTGGCCAGACTGTAGGAAAATGAACCGCTTCTGGATCTTTCTCTTGCTGGGTATCTCCATTGTTGCGTTCACGAATACTGTGAAAGGCGATCCTCAAAGACCTCAACGGCCAGCCCGATTTCGAATCCGACCACCAATACGAATTCCTCGGCCGCCACGACCTCGGCCGCCACGACCGCGACCGCCGTCACCGCCGCCACCACCACCGCCGCCGCCACCTCCCACGACGGTACCACCACCACCACCGCCACCTCCATCACCACCGCCGCCACCGCCGCCGCCCCCACCACCACCACCACCAACGCCGCCGCCACCTCCTACGACGGCACCACCACCACCACCACCACCTCCGCCACCTCCACCACCACCACCACCGCCGCCGCCGCCGCCGCCGCCCCCACCACCACCACCACCACCACCACCACCACCGCTACCGCCGCTCCCACCACCACCGCCGCCGCCCCCACCTCCTACGATTGCACCACCACCACCTACGCCACCTCCACCACCACCACCACCGCCACCACCACCGCCGCCCCCACCACCGCCACCGCCACCGCCACCGCCACCGCCACCGCCACCGCCACCGCCACTGCCACCCCCACCACCGCCACCACCTCCGCCACCACCGCCACCACCGCCACCTCCGCCACCACCGCCACCTCCGCCACCACCGCCACCGCCACCACCGCCACCGCCACCACCGCCACCGCCACCACCTCCGCCACCACCACCTCCACCTCCACCACCGCCACCGCCACCGCCACCACCACCAAAGCCGAAAATAAATATCGAAATCGACATTAGCTGTGTATCTGGTGAAATGAAGGTGGAAGAGATGACAAAAGGTATCGTTCCTATCTCTAAGCTTTCCGA
This sequence comes from Meandrina meandrites, assembly GCA_963693305.1. Classification (NCBI taxonomy): domain Eukaryota; kingdom Metazoa; phylum Cnidaria; class Anthozoa; order Scleractinia; family Meandrinidae; genus Meandrina; species Meandrina meandrites. The sequence goes on from OY855906.1 coordinate 38,410,095, forward strand.
AAGTGATGTCATATTCGGAATCACGGGAACTGAGAGGAAGCCTGCTTGGTGCAAGGTGGTAGCTGTCTTTCCTGGAGTAGGTGGCAAAGATAAGATCACTCACGACGGCTTCACAGCAGACCACATGGTTATCGATCACAATGTTCACCCATACGGCGAGAAGGGAAAAGTGCACATGGGACCTGTATACACGCTTGTCACCGACTGTGATGCTGCTGTGAATTCAGCCGGCCAAGCCTTCACGCCCATCAGTACCGCATTCTGTCCACATGAGCTGAGCTGGAGGGAGTATATTACCTTGATGTCCGCAATACGACGAGTCGCCAATCGTACTGGATACTTTTGGTTTGACACGTCTGCATACCATGACAACGACACTGCAATGGTGCCGCACTGGTTTGACCAGCTTCATCAAATATGCCATCAGCTTCTGCTATGCTCACGCGAGGGCCGATGCCAGGGATTCGAGAACGTAATGGCAGAGTTCGTGCAGGAGCATGTAAACAGGAAGCATGCGGAGGTCGTTGAGCGAGTTTTTCCCAACATGGGCGCTGATGTGAGTAAGCAACAAGCTGGTACCATCACGGAAGTGGTTCGTCCGCAGGAAAGCAGCTACATAGCGCTGTTTTCTGTTGTCGGTAGCGCCCTGGTGGTGCTTCTGATTATCGCTGTCGTTCTCTTGGTGTACCGCATGCAAAAGGCAAAGAACGCAGAGCGAAACTTGAATTCTTAGAATACTGGGAAATTCGTCGCAGCTTTAAACTGAAGATAACATAAAACGAATGTTTTGCGTTTTAGTCGAGCAGTTTGGATTTTTTTAAGAAACGTACAGTTAACTGTTGTAGTTTTTGCTAGCTACATCAATCGATGTTGACTTAAAATATGGTTTTGTTAAACTTTGTCGACAGCAAACATTGACTGACATAATTAAGTTACTTCAATTTACATAAGAGATTTTTGCTAGAGGTTTAAACTAGAGATCAGGGGAAGTTCAAATCGTGTGTTCAGATTTTGCAAGGGCATGTATTCAGGCGCTGCTGGTAGAATGGCACTAAATAAAACAGTGTTTGTGGAAGGACTGGAGCTGCTGTTGTTCCTGTTTGTATAATTTGCTCAAACATTTGCTCGTGAAGCAAAACGTTGGATGAAAATATATGGAAAGTCAATTAATAAATGCAATGTTGAGAAAGGCGGCTAAACGGTCAAACATGCTCGCTCAACACGATGTTGGACGAAAATGGATTGTTAAGCCGGATCGTTTACCCGGGGCATTATTTATCAGGGGCGAACTGGATCGAAGCATTGTCATTATCCAAATCGGCTAGTATGATGTCATAGTCGTCACTATAGCATCGTCATCACTCTCAACAGCACTATGGTCTTCTTCTTCCGATTCCTCTTCCCGTTCTTATTCTATAGAATTCTCCTTAGTCGTGATAATCGGGCGAAACAAACGGCACCGAATTGTTAATTGTGTCCCCAAATTAGTATGGGATTTTCCCAGGCTATGTGGCCTTGACACACTAATAAAGTTTATCTATCTATCTCCTGATCTCTATCGCATCCACTTTCTTTCCTATCGTTCTTTGTCTGTTCCTTCAAGTTCAAGTTCGTTGATTCGTAATTTTACAGGTTTCCCTGATCTTTAACAATCTCCCTCAAGTTATAACCAGTCGTTCTTTTTTTTTTTTTCTTTATATAGCTGTTACACCTACAGTTCGTGTTCGAATTCCCTTTTTGTGTTCGATACCTTCAAGATGCATTAAACTTGTCCGTGAAGGCTTAAATACTGTCGGAATTTAATAGGCTAATGCTATTCTTCTCGTGTAAGACATTAAGACATTTATATCGTGTGATTGTATTTAATAGTTCACTTTTCCCACGTCTTTAATTCATAATGAATCCTCCGAACACGATTAGATCGTCTTCTGAATCGAGAATTAAGCATCTTTATTATCTAACTTCACTTATTACCTGGAAATTCCAAAACTAAGCCCCGGGCTTGTATTGTATTTGCTCAAGGACCCTTTCACATGTTTCAGGTGGGCTTATTTTCAGAGATTTGCGTTTGAAAATCTTTTTGTTTCTATTGAGACGGGATTTTACTGTGACTGAAATAAAACTCTCTAAACAAAACGATGTGAAACCCTAAACAAGTCCAACAGTCGCTCTGAGCATTCTCTAGCAACGCAAATGCAAAACAAGTCCTACAAAGGGGCTTATAATGAAAATAGTTATATAATACAAGCGCTTGGGCTAACATTCGGGGGGGGGGGGGGGGGTATTTTTGAAAGGATTTTTGCGTCTGAGACTTGGGCGGGGGGGAGGTGGGCTCATTCTTGAAATTTCACTGTATTTTATCCAGCTATATTAAAGAGAAATCCAACGGAGAAGTTAAAATATCTTTCACTTCCAGGAGATGCAGGCCGTAGACACTTAAGCGAACACGCAGTTGCTAACAAATTCTGTCCATAGCGAAAGTGGTTGTCAGAAAGTTAACAAAATGTAAATATGTTTTCGCACTGTCTCAACAAGTGAGCAGCTCATAGATATTTGTCCTTCGTTAAAAGCACGTAAGGCTAGTGCACGTTGACATTAGTATCATGTTTGACCCTATGATAAGTTAAAAATAAAACGTAATGGTAATCAGTTTTATTTTTTTGTAATTGAATATTTTTATTTATTTATTTATTTATTTATTTATTTATTTATTTATTCAGCCGATTTCAAAACTGTAATTAACACAGCAGAAATTCAAATGGCTTTACAAACATTAATGAAAGAATTTATATTTGACTTACGCTACCAATATTGTTTTCGGTGAAAAGCACTCAAGATCACAGAATAGATCGAGAAGAATAGCATTAGCCTATTAAGGCCGCGCTGGACCCTTGCTCATTAATAAATTCATTAGCAATTTAGGGCGCGTTCGTTTGGGAATATTCCGGAATAAGAACATATTCTGGAATATATTCCGGCTATTCTGCCCCTGGGAGCAGAATAGCCGGAATGGAAATCCAAGTATTCCGGAATAGGAAGAGCAGCCAAACGAACGCGATCTTGCATTATTCCAATTATTCCTATTCCGGATTGATCCCAAACGAACGCGCCCTTATTTTGGCGGGGTGTCATGTTGTAAATGTTTAATTCTTCGAATTTTGAACACCGATTCCTTCAAAACTTATCAAGGATAATAGGGGTTGATGGAATTTTATCATGATTGTCGTTTTACTGAGAGATGACCGTTTACTTTGATGTTACAAGCTCTTAAGTGTTAATCTGCAGATAATGCGATTTTGTGTCCAAGTTTCCAGCTAGAATAGCGCACCAAATTAAACGACTATATAACCTGGTGGTAAATCACAACCTCTTTTGTGTTCTGGTCAGAACGAAATTCTCGAATTGAATAATTACTAGGAGTTATTGGCTCCTAAGGGCCTGTTTACATGGAGGTGGGGGACCCCGGGCAGGTGAGGTAACCCGCCTAGGTGGGGTAACCCGCCTCTCCATATAAACTCTCATTTTTTCTCGATCGCGTTTACATGATAGGTGGGGTAACCCGCCTAGGCGGGTTGCCCGGTCTGCTGGGTAGGGTAACCCTCCCAGCCGGGGTCGCTTTTTGTCATGTAAACGTTTCAAGGTGGGGTAACCCGCCTACCCGGGGTCAGTTCATGTTACCAAAACGCGCCAAATCCGAACCAACAACCAAACGCCCGCCATATTGGAACCGCAACAACATGTCTCAGTCTCGAGGATATCAGCGTGGGGAGCTTTTTCGCCGGGTTCATCTGTTTAGTGTCGAAGGCCGCAATCAAGATGGCAATCAGGAAGAATCTGAAGGTATTCAAATTTCAAGTGATGCTTTAAGTGAAGGCCCGATCGAAGCACGCGCTTCTTCTCTACTTAGAGATCAGTCGATAACACAAAGCAACGAAAAACATTGTCTCTGCCAACGAAAATCATGCTGTGAAAAAAAAAAAAAACAAGAAATCTACGCCACGCTATTTTCTCAAGGAAGTTAACCCCGGGACCCCGGGGTGATAAGATTGCATGTAAACGCGAGCTATTTTTCGACCACGGCTGGGCGGGTTACCTCACCTACCCGGGGTCCCCCACCTCCATGTAAACAGGCCCTAAGAGGGTAAAAATATGAAATCTAAACTTTGAAACGTGCTATCTTCTTTTTGAAAAGGGATTTTAAAAATCCGTTTTGACCAGAACACAATAGAGTACACCAAGTTTGTGTTCCCTGGAAATCAATTCATGAAATTCTGTATCGGTGGAGAAAACTTGGACACAAAATTGCAGGTTTTGCCGCTTCCGAAGACCTACCGAGTCAGTGTTTACAACAATGTGCGCTTTATTCGAAGCTAATTATGCTGAATTATGATAATTCCCTACGTTCCAGCGAACAGGACACAAAGCGGAGAACAATAACATGTAATTACTTACAAAGAACTTTAAGAAATATATTCTCATGAATATTTCGATTGTTGTCGGCTTCAGTCGTCGCAGTTCGTGCATACTCTTAAAATAAATGCATACATAATTATAGCAAGGGTCCAGCGCGACCTTAAATTTCGACAGTATTTAAAGGGGCTTTGTCACGGATTTTAACAGATTTTTGAACAGCCAAAATTTATAATTGTGTCGAAGGAAAACAAGAAATAATAGTCCATTTGTATTAACAATTGCTTCATTAGAGCACCGAAACTGTTAACAAGCATCTTTAGCTGCAGATGGCTACAATGGAAATGGATTACAACTTAAAAAGTTTAGCTAAACTTTTCAAGTTGTTTTCGCGTGTTAAGTTGCCTACCACTAATTTCAGAACAGTTAAGACCAAAAATCTGCGAAATCCTCGTGACCTATATAGCTCACAAGCCAAGATAATCACATCCCTCAACATGATCGCGGGTATTTGAATTTGGATGCTCGCCCCAGCATTGACTTCCAAGTAAACGGTATTTTCTGCGTGTTTGACTGACAATGCTAGAGTTAGGAATATTTGATTTGGATGCCATTGATTCCAAGAAAATAAGTTGGAGTGATATCAGAGTGGTTTTGTCAGCACGCGTTTGACATGACGGTGTCTTATGTAATTAGCCTGAGTCTCCAGTCTTCATTTGCTTGCGGTACCTCGCCTGACCGTGCTTATTGACTACCAAGTAAACAGGTTGGCATGACATGGAAACGGCTACGTTAGTGCGCGGTTGACATGCAAGCAGTCTTTTACGTATATTAGCCTGTGTATATTGGTCTGGCCGACGACAGCATGACGCAGGCTATACTTCACAGGACTGTTTGTTTTGGGCAATTCAGTGACACTTCAGGCGCACTCTTTGCTTGCCTCATGAACGCCGTTGTTGCCCTTGAGGTAAAAAACATGCTAAATTCAGAAAACTGGTAGCCCAATTCATTTCAGTATTTTCCAGCAAAATGTACGTCTAGCCATGGAAGACGTGAAAAGGAAAGGCACGCGCAATCTTTTGACCCTTGAATTTTCCGTTGTTTAGGGTTAAAATCGGTTGGATAATAAACTTCTTACTAGAAAGTAAAGTATGTACTATAGCTATATACTCGAAATTTGTTTGTGTGTTTGTTTGTTTATAAGATGATATAAGTTGATTCGCACAGACAGTTTGCGAGAAAGAAATTGATTGTTGCAGGAATCGAACCAATGCTCTTCACTGACGTGGAACGAAGACTTCCAACATATTGGCAACAAGAATAGTTGAAACAGTTATTATACTTCTGTTCTTATACTTAACCAGACCCTAACGGACTTGCTTGAAAAACACCTCAGTTAATTTGCAGAATTTAGCATATTTAGAACATTTAACTATTTGTTACTCCACAATATCAACTCAGTTCCATTCAGAAAATCAATAAAAATACGTTTTGTTAATTTCCATATCTAGCCGACTTTTTGAACCCCTGTGGATATTTATTCTTCGTGAAAACACTAAAGACCAGAGTGCTTTAATACTTATAACTTGAAGTACCACAATATTTGACCGCAAGATGAGTGGAAACACAACCTCTGCAAGACGTATGTCACAGAGATAAGAAAAAAATATTTTGATTTAGGAATTAAGCTGATTTTATAAAAACGTATTAGTTATTCATTTACAGCTAAAATTATGCATATGAGCGAGAATATGTTAAGTTAAGAATCAGTTTTCATATCGCATGATCTGAAATAGGCAAACACAACAAACAAAAACATGTACCGAACAACGAAATGGTTCTATTTAAAATGGTTCAAAGAAAATTAATAAATGCATTTCATGTACTTCTTTTTTGACTGGGTCAGCCGTATCTGTCTTCTGTATGACAAACACTCGACTCAAAAACTTGAGGGTACACTCATTGCCAAGTGTTTATTTGCTTACGTTTAAAGGTATACTCGAGTGTCTATATGCTCGCGGTATCTCGCTCATATCATATTTTTGCCTCTGTTAATTTCTCAACCTATTTTTATAAATTTGGAACTCACTCCTCATGCTAACCAGAACTTTTCTCGCCAATGTACAACACAAGCCAAAAACTCGAGACAAAATTGTAGGGTACATAGAGAAAATTGTTTTTCATGTTTTTTTCATGACTTCGATGTTGCTTTTCCATATCTTCGGCTTAAAGAAAGACCAACTCAAATCTCTAAGGACCTTGGGATCACAGATATTATATTTGGACTAAGTACGAAAGAAACTTATAGCTCTTAAACGCTTCCCAAACTATTTTCAGTTTTTCCAATTTTCTAATTTTCCGCCAAAAACATCGGTTTTGATCATTTGCAGAGGAGCTTAAATCCTTGCATTGATATTTTGTTAATTATATTCTGGCGGAGTGAAAAATTAAGGCAATAAGAAATGTCGTTTTGTGCGGAACATTTTTATTGTCCTCTGGAATTAGTAATTTTACTGAAATAAAAAGAACTATAACAGCTAGCTCACTGAGCTAGAGATCAGGAAAAGTTTAAGTTGTCTCGTCACATTTGTATTCGGGCTGGTAGAATGGCAATAAAAAACCGTGCTTGTGGAATTAACAGAGTCGCTGTTTCCGTTTCTGTGTTTTTGATTCGTTCCCAGAAATTGAAATGGCCGAAATGGTGGCCGGGCAGGCTGCGATTTAAATTAGACGCCGTTAGTTACAGTGAAATGTATCAAACAGAAAAAGAGCCAATCTTTTAGATGGCAGCTACTTATCCAACACTTGCCGCCAAAATTGTTCGATTGATTCTCCATAGAATTGTTCCTTTATGTTACGTAACATTATGCATGTTCACGTGAATGTTCAAAAACAGTTCTCCTGGTTCTCCAGAAGAAGGGCGGCACAACAAACATACCGAACTAAATTGGACTATTGAAAATATATGTTAAAAATGTAATATCCTTCCTTTTTGACTGGGGCCACCTTGAATATTTGTTCTCTGTGACAAACACTCGAGACTTGGAAACACAGAAAATCAGGTATGCTCAATTTTCTATTTGCTTGTGTTTGTGTACTACACTTAAGTGTCCATTCGCTTTCGATACCTCGCCTGACCGTTTATTCTCAAAATATCATATTTTTTGCTTCCGTTTCCCGGCGTATTTTTGTTTAATCTCTGGAGTTCACTCGTCAGGTTAGCCATCCCGTTAACAACTAATAATTTCAAGCCAGTTTGCGGTTTCTTGATACGTTAGCGGGCAATTTTAAATATACAAACGGTGTTGTTACGTATATTATCCTGAGCATATTAGACTGTGTATATATTGATAAAAAATGGGATACCTGCGCAGCGTAGGTGCTAAATGTATGAATAAAAAATTTGGTTAATACTACGCTGTATAGTCAAAATATTTTTCCCGACGTTTCGGCAATGCTGCCTTCTTCAGGGGGACAAAACATATATATTGGCCTGGCTGACGACAGCATGACGTAGGCTAGCGCAATGCTTGTTTTGCACAATTCACTGACGTTGCGAAGCTACAACAGATCCACTCTTTGCTGATGTTGTGAGCCGCGTTGTTACATTGCGAGGTAAGAAAAACCGACTAAGGCCATAAAATTTACTCAACACATGAGTTATCGTAGCAACAGTTGCATCTCTTTTATTGTTCATGATCGAATAACGCACCACGCATGCGAATAACATACGAATAACATTCAAATAATACACGGACATAAATAAGAGATAAGAGGTATCGATGCAAACTAAGTGGTAGTCGACGTACTAAGCTCCTTTTAGTTCAAGATTCAATGAAAATGTTCTGAAAAGATATACGACAAAATAATTTCACGTTTAATTGAGCTATGATAAGCACACTTATTGAACTTTCCTCACCAACCGATTGTATGAAATGCATTAATAGTTGTGAAATTTCTGGAGGCAACTTTTACAACACCCAAACAAAAAGCTAAACTGAAGGCCACTTCTAGGGAAATATAAAACTGAAATCATAGTTCCCATGTCTGTAGTCTTTTTGTCACGATGAGAGAAATTATTTATATTTCTAGCCTAAAGGGCCGGGGAAAGAGCAGATAAACTTTTGATGCCCTGGGGCATCAACAACAAAGCAGTGCCTGGATACGAAGTGCGGGCAGAGGCACACAAATCGTTGCTAAAAAATCTTAAGCCGGCGGCATTCATGCACCGTACAATAGCAGACTGTGCTTTAGGTAAAGCCAGGAAAGACTGCGACTTTTGCTTCCCAGGGAAGACCCGGGCTCATTTGTCAATCAACAGTGAAATAGACGTTTCGTTTGCTTTGCAAATTATTGTAAAACAAAACAAAAAAAAAGTAATATTTTGAAATTCGGATTTCGGATTTCCCAATGAAACACAAAATCCGCAAGCGCAAGTGTGCAAGTGCGGCCGTGATTGGAAGAAGGGGAGCGGGGGATGGAGAGCGAAAACATTTATATTCACAAAGGACTTGTGTACTCTACAAGCTAGGTACGCTATGTAAACAAGCTCGCTATTTTTTGTTTGTTTGTTTGTTTGTTTTATTTTTTAAGCCGAAGTGCGTAAATGAGGGGATATGTTCCTTGAAATCCTGTCAGATATGTGCCACCTTGCTTCCCCCTTGTCTAAAATGAGGATTTTCCATTCCAGATCGACAAGACTATAAGAACATGGCCTGCTAGTTGACATATCTATTGCTGGGTGTTTCCATCCTTACATTGATAAATAATGTGAACGCTGATGACGATGGTGATGATCATGATGATAATGATAATGATGATGATGAGCCAGAGCCAGTTCCATAAAAAAAATGATTGCGGATTTATTTGCATACGGTGCTGAGATCCCATCACCGCGTGTTAACTGAAAATAGAAAATACAACTAGTTTGATTAATTAACTTCATTCGCTTTCAGTCGCCGAGCAGTCGCATTTTATGTGAAAAGACAATTCAGTTGCTGATTTAACTAATTTTTAAACTTTGTTAAATTTAAATAGCATAACAAGTTACTTTATATTCAATTTACATTACGAAACGTTGATAGATATTTGAGCTTTGAAGTTCTTTCATTATATTTTATAATTAAGGATTAATTCAGGCGTATTATTTAACCGCTGCTGGTAGAATGGCAATAAATAACCTCGTGTTTGTGGAATTACTCGAGTCGCTGTTGTTTCCGTTTCTATGTTTTTTATATGTATTGAAAATGTCAGCGATTTATATAATAGCTTGTCCCTGCTTAGTAATTATACAAGTACAAATAAATTAAACTCGCTAGGAAAGGCAAAATCTTAGGAGGGCTGGGTCCGTTCTCCTCCTCAGAGCCACCTGTCCTTCTTAGCCGGCGTGGCCTGTGCACGAGGAAGAAGCTGCTCTTGAAACACATTAACTGAGAAAATTTAATTATCTAATCAATCAAATCAAACATATAGATTTTTTAAAAAGGTTGATTTGTTTGGCTAGCCTTCTGGAGATCCAAGAGAGGGAAAAGGCGGCTCTAGCTGGAGAAGAGAATAGACTGGTTCATATATTGAGCCTGGAGACCCTGCGGTATCACTAAGGCCCCGTCCACACTAAACTTAAAGGTCACGAAAGAGGATGAAATTTGTTTCGTCTACACTGTCATTATACGGAGGAATCTGAAAACGAGTCATACACTGCAAACGCTAAAAGGAATGGTAATACATATCTGAGCGGCTTTGCAACAACCTGGTCGCCCATTACCCAAAACACTCCAGGCTGTTACAAGTCCCTTGCCCTCCCCCCTGGCTAGAGATTGAAACGTCACGAACCCACGTAACACCTGCCACACCCGCCGGGTCCCTTCTCAACTGGGAACCCTCAAGCAATGTCAAAATATTCACAAGCAGCACAGGGCATTCAAAATTGACACAAGCGTGCTCAAAAAGTTCTAGTCACGCCACGCCCAGTTCCCGAAAGACACCCCGTCCCCTCCCCTGCTTTTGACGGCTAGTCGCCAGTCGCCAGTCGCCAGCCAGGCACCAGCGGATAGCCCAGACCCTCGGCCACGTCAGTAGAGCACTGTTGACGGAGCCTCCCTCCACCTCCCGTCAAGTTAAAGGCACCTAGCAGCCAGGGTTGTTTAAATTTGCTCAGATATACATGGCGCGTGACTTGAGCCCGTACTAAATTTGCCTTTGTGACATCACCGCTTTCAAAAAACTCTGTTTTTCGTCGTCCACACTGCACCGCCAAGCCAAAGTTTTAACTTTCTTGACTTTAAAGAGCGATAATTAGAAAGCTTCTGCTTTCGGTGGTGGAAACACCGGAATACGGAAGGCTGAATCCTTTTCTGTACATTTGAAGCTAATAAGATAGCGATTTGATTAGAAAGCAAATATTTCACGAAGTTTAAAAACTGAAGAGAAACCAGAATTTAGCCTGAAAAGGCGTTCTGGTACATAGTATTTTCAGAAACGACAAGAACATAATTTCATCTAGATCGTCAAATCAATGAAAAAAATTGGAAAGGGGGGGGGGGGGGGGGGGATAAATCGTGTGCGCTTAGGTAGTGAAGTATGTGCAACTCTACGCCTGAAGTCATGGCCTTTGACAATAGCGCAATGAAACCGATATTTTGACACAATAAATCACTTATTTCCGGAGAATTAAAAGTTGACAAATATCAGTGAAATTTCCAAACGCATGAAATATACTAATCTAGAGGATAGCAACCTGAATAGTCGTTTTCTTGGAATGACGTTCAGAAAAAACCGAGTCAAGAGATTGCACTCTTTTTCAAGTACAAGTGTTTAAAATTCCATGTGTGTACCGTTCATGGTGATGATCAGAGGAAAGCAACTGCCCAATTTCTATCAAAATGCAAAATGAAACAATTATCCTGCGAAATCTCGCGGAATATCACCTGAAGGCAGCTGATACTTGAAGGTCTCGATGGGGTTAACTGTCAACCGTCAAACGGGCGTAAAATATTTATGTCAACCGTCAAAAATGGAATCATCCAGAATTAGCCGTCGGCCGTCAAGTGGCCAAAAATGTGTATCGTCATCCGCCAGAAAACAATCATTTTTACTGTCAAAGTTCCCCCTCCCATTGAGACCCTCAAACGTAGCTGAATGTTAAAATTAAACGATTGAACTTGATCAGTTTTTTTAATATTCAACAAACTGTCAAAAACGCATTTTACAGCTAGATATGTTTGTGCAGCATTTTGGGATAAGTGGGACGAATCTTAGGAAACTACTTGTATATCGCACGATATCTGTTGTAAACGGATAGCAGACGGAACAATGGCATATTGGAAAACATAGAGGGCATCGTGAAAATTTGTTGAACAACAACTTGGATTTTTGGCTTAACTTGATATAAAACAATCAGAAGTCAGAATAAAGTTACAGTGCCCGACTTTATTGATTTCTGTCGACTTTATCCATCTATGGCGTTTATTCCAAATGGGCGGAAAACTTCTTTTGCTTTTATTTTAATTGGCCCTCGTTGCCGCTGCCAAAGATTCTTTTGAATTCCGTAGATTCGATCGAGGTAATGAGGGCCTATGAACATGAAGACAAAAGAATAATGTATTTTCGCCATTTTCACTATTTTGGAATTGAATAAATTTTCTCAATCTGAAAATTATGATTTTAATTTGCATATTTACACATCTGGCTATGTAAGATTTATTAGGTACTATGGAGAAGGATATTATCAGCAGATCCCGAAAAATAGCGATATTTCGTGTTCACATTGTCTGCCACTTAAAACTGAACGACAAATTGACAGAGCATTATATGCAAGACTCAACCCAAGCATTCATACAAATTTGGAACTAGTCAATGCAAATATATATCGATCTGAAAAGAGGATTGGAAGTGTACATGTGTGCCACGAGATGCTAGCATTCACTGCATTTATTAAGGAATCGACAAAAAACAGATCGTTTTTCGAATGGTATACCGGCTTAGTAACAAGAGTGCTTTGAAAGGGCAAAACTCAAGTTATTCCAAACTCATGGTTTAATTTCTATTCTACCAGCTTCGGTTAAATACGTTATTAGACAGACTTATACAAAACAACTACAGCTGTGAGCTGATTCAACTCTAACGACTCAAAATTACGATACAACTTGGTGGAAACGATCCTTTTACGGCTCAGTATCATAAGTACTAAAAAGACAGTTTATTTAAATTTAACTTCTAAAAATGATTAATCTTATCTGAGTAAAGCATTATAAAAGAATAACCGAAAACATTGAGACTGTTTGAAATCGCGGCCTAGCTGTGAGGTCTCCACGTTGTCATTTGCTTCTTAAGCGCCCACTTCGGAACGGCCGGGATCTGACTCGAATGGGGACTCCTTCTCTGCCTTCTTCTTCATTCGTATGCGGTAGACCAACACTGCGACGGCAATTATCAGAAGCACAACCATGGCGCTACCGAGCGTAGAAAACAGCACAAGGTGACTGCTTCCCTGAGGGCGAACCACTTCCGAGATGGTTCCAGCTTGTTGCTTATTCACATCACCGCCCATGTTAGGGAAAACTCGCTCAACAATCTCCGCGTATTTCTTGTTCACATGCTCGTGCACGAACTCTGCCATAACATCCTCGAATCCCTGACATCGATCTTCGCGTGAGCATAGCAGAAGCTGATGGCATATTTGATGGAGCTGGTCGAACCAATGCGGCACCATTGCAGTGTTGTTGTCATGGTATGCAGATGTGTCAAACCAAAAGTATCCAGTGTGATTGGCGACTCGTCGTATTGCGGTCATCAAGGTTATATACTCACTCCAGCTCAGCTCATGCGGACAGAACCCGGTGCTAATGGGCGTGAAGGCTTGGCCAGCGGAATTCAACGAGGCATCACAGTCGGTGGCAAGCGTATAAATGGGACCCTTGGCCACTTCTCCCTTGTTACCGTACGGGTGAACAGTGAAATCGATGACCATGTGGTCTGCCGTAAAGCCGTCATGAGTGGTCATATTCTTACCACCTGCTGCAGGGAATATGGCAACCACCTTGCACCAGGCTGGCTCCCTCTTGGCTCCGGTGATTCCATAGATGACATCACCCTCGGTGAGTTGTGACACACGAACGACACCTTTCGTTTGCTCTTCAACCTTCATGTCACCAGCTACACAACCGCCAGAGCGGATAATGTTAATTAATGTTGTTACAATGTTGTCGTCCCCATCTTCACCATTGTCCTCGCCATCGCCATTGTCTTCGCCTTCACCACTGTCCTCACCTTCATCACTGTCCTCACTTTCACCACTGTCCTCGCCTTCTCCACTGTCCTCGCCTTCTCCACTGTCCTCGCCTTCACCACTGTCCTCGCCTTCTCCACTGTCCTCGCCTTCTCCACTGTCTTCGCCTTCTCCACTGTCCTCGCCTTCTCCACTGTCCTCGCCTTCACCACTGTCCTCGCCTTCACCACTGTCCTCGCCTTCTCCATTGTCCTCTCCTTCTCCACTGTCTTCGCCTTCGCCACTGTCCTCGCCTTCACCACTGTCCTCGCCTTCTCCACTGTCCTCGCCTTCTCCACTGTCTTCGCCTTCTCCACTGTCCTCTCCTTCTCCACTGTCTTCGCCTTCGCCACTGTCCTCGCCTTCACCACTGTCCTCGCCTTCTCCACTGTCCTCGCCTTCTCCACTGTCCTCTCCTTCTCCACTGTCTTCGCCTTCGCCACTTTCCTCATCTTGGCCACTGTCCTCGCCTTCGCCACTGTCCTCGCCTTCTCCACTCTCCTCGCCTTCACCACTGTCCTCGCCTTCGCCATTGTCCTCATCTTGGCCACTGTCCTCGCCTTCGCCACTGTCCTCGCCTTCACCACTGTCCTCACCTTGTCCACTGTCCTCGCCTTCGCCACTGTCTTCACCTTCATCACCGTCAGCGTTTACATTTTTGGTGATTGCAAAGATGCAGATACCCAGCAAGAGATAAACCAAAAAGCGGGCCATTTGTCTGCAGTCGGTTAAATCTGTAGCAAACTGTGAAACAACAGTTAACTTTGAGTGTCAGAAATGAGCTAGTGTTGTCGCATATTCCCGAGTTAATTCGTCACTGAATTAACGCAAAAGCATTAAGGTGGCTGTTAACGGTTTCCAGGACTTTGCTCGAGCCGCTGCCACTCTTTATCAGCTGCTATTACGTACAATAATAGCATCAAACAAATGACCAATCATTGATGAAAAGGTTGTAACAAATGCTAATAACTAAAACACGAGCTCGGTTAGCCCCAATTTTACTATAAAATTGCGGTCAGCATGTTAAGATGCAACTTGATACCAAGTTTAAAAATTCTACGGCACTTACTCCAGAATAAGGAGTACAGTTGTAGAATAAATCTCTAGGATCATTTTAGACGACCGGGAAGCAGTGGAACAAGGTCCTGGAAACAAGTACCCCTTTGGCGCCACATTCTATTCCATTAATTGTTAAGAATAACTAAGAATACCGTAAAATTCCAGTTATAAGCCCTGGGCTTATACAACTTCGTAAGGGGTTTTGGGGTGAGCTTATAAGCGGATGGGGCTTATATCCGCTCGAAACGAGCCACGGTAGTGTTGATCGAAATACGTTTTTAAGCTAAAAAGTCAAAATAAAGCAACATTTAACCCTGTTCCGTACCGTCATCCAGCAGAGGGGGGCTTATATCCGGGGGGGCTTATAACCGCATGTATTTTTTTGTTTCCAGTTAGATGGGCCTATAACCGGGGGGGGGGGGCTTATAAGCGGGGGGGCTTATAACCGGAATTTTACGGTAGTCGTAGCAAATAAACATTTGTACTGTAGTACCAATCTAGCATTGTTTTGGAGGTTTCCAATCAAGTAATCTAGGCGTTACTCCGAGCTTCTTGCTTTGTGATGCTTGTATTCGAAACCATTTCAAATTCACAGATTACGTTCTTGGACTAAAACAATAACAGCTCATTGACAAGTTTGACGTTGTTGAGCTTCAATTTGTAATATGGGTCACGCACTTCAAGGATCACAACATCATATTTTGTTGGTAAAAACAAAAGACTTGAAAATCTCCAGGCTAACACAAGTGGCTATAAACACTTGACGACTTATAAAACGTCTGCATAGACTATACTCGTTCCTGTTACCTTTTACCATGTTTGTTTGTTTTTTCGTTATCGAAAATGCGTAGAAACTCTAAATGAATCTCTTTGGTGTTACGGACTTCGTAGCGGAGCTCCCGCGGGCGCCGAAGGCTCCCGCGGGCGGAGCATCCATTGCTATAGAAATTAGTAAACCCATCCAACCAAGAAAATTTGAATGTCACGTCCTTCCGTCCGTCCGTACGTACGTACGTACGTCCGTATGCACGGATTAGGGCTGGGGACGAGTTTGTCTTTGTCCTTGATTTGGAGTCCTTCTCTGGCAAAAAGTAACACAAAAACATTTTTGGTTTGTCGAGACTGTGTCACTTCAGGGGGTTTTTTCTCGTGTTTTCTTATGATCTGGACATTACATTGCAACTTAAACGAAGCGATTGTATGAAAAGGCGATAAAATAGCTGGTACGTTGTTCACCTTTTAACCTGAATGAAAGACGAGAAGAGAGCATGCTGGAAAACATAGTGCTTCGTGAATATTTCTCACTCTATTTACTCATCATCTTTATGGAAAACTCATGCCAAATGATTTCAGACAACCGCTTAATGGGATGATCCGAAATAATTGCCGACTTGAATATGATATACAGCGGTAAACACCGAGAGTTGAAGCACTGCGGCTGACCTTGGCTGAAAAAGCTGCTGAAAAGTTAATTGAGCTGACGTTGAGCTGGAATAAAAGCGAGCTCAGAGCCGGTGATGTTCACTTAGTGATGGACAAAAGACTGCTAACAGACCTAACAGCTACACCGGGAAAGGAGAGATCGATCTTCCGCGATAATTCAAAACACTGTAAGAACTTATATGTCGGTGGTGTTGGAGTAAGCTTACAACGAGTGGCGTGTTCGCTTCCGATATTATTGTGCTGGTTTGAAATTTTAGCCCTGCAGAATTTACAAGCCTTCTCCAAACATGAGGTAACAAACGTAAATGTATGCACTAAGCATAAGTCTTTTTTTGTTGTGCATGAGAATCTGTTTATACTTCATTTATGAGAGAATTTGAAGTTGTGTCGGTTTCGCATCTTTTCGTAAATATTTACAATTCAATTAATGCTGCTTTCAAACTTGTTCCTGTTTGTACATTTTATACGGACATTGTTTATTAAATATTTCATTTGGACTAATTGTTTTGTGTTTAGTTAGTCGAGTTAACTGTGATGTTCATTATCGGATTTTGAAAACAATATTAAATTATTAAGCTTCACAGATCAAAATCACGATTTCGATTTGTACATTACAAACTACACGTACGGAAAAATCCTGCAAACAAAAATGAGTAAAACTACTCAGCGATACTGCACACCAAAATATTTTTAAGTGATCTATTATCCAACCGCTCTCTTTGATACTCGATTGCATTTGTTTTGTTTCTCTTATCAGCGAGTGCGTTGAAATGATCTTGAAATCTTGTACGGGTAAACCAATATATAATTCGCCGATTTCGTTGCGAGTTACCTGTGTTTGGCTGAGTGAGTTCAAACTTTACCTCCCGGGCTTTACCTACCGCATATTTGCTTACCAGAAATGAAGAAAATTGAATCAGTTCTCTGCATAAAATGGTATTTGGCAACGCATACGATAAAACAGAATTAGATCATCATGCAACCAAACCGCAGCGAAAAGAAAGAAGACGGTTCAAAACAACATTGTAAGGTTATTCTAAGTTAGCGTGCACCACTTCCCAAATCACAAACTGTCACAATTCTTACACAAAATCTGATTTACAAAACCGGCACCATCAATTTACAGAGTTTGTTTTGCTGCCGTGATTTTCTCAGTTTGCCGGTAGTGTGAGTTCATTTGGTTTACTGTGTTTAGCAGCGATTTACTTTGTTTTTCTGCACTTTGTTTTTGCCTTGAGTTAATTTTTTGCCCTTACTTGATCAAAACAAGATCAAGGTCCTTTTTACATCGAATAACTCATAAAGGTGTATTAATTAGTGTACAGTAAACGTTGTAAAATGTTTTACAAAGATCTGTTGTGTGCTCCTACGTGCGTACGTGAGGAACGCAATAAAGTGCACTCGTCAATTTAAGCTTAACCTCGAAATATGAAGATGAAGAGATTTTCTTCCTTGGCATAAAATGTTATTTGCATTTGCTGAGGCTTACAACGCTTTCTGTGTATTAAGAGAGACTGCATAGCCTTTGTCAGAAAACAGGTGCGGCGTTTTAGATGCGACGTGCCTGGGCTGTGCCAAGGCCAATATCTCGGGGGCTGATATAAGCAAACCACAGCTGCTTGAATGTCAATCGCGACCCACTTACACCACAGCTCCTATATCACTCCAACTTATTTACTTGAAAGGCAATAAGCATAAAACATGAAAATCCCTGAATGCTTGTGTTTTATCTTGCGTTTTCTAGTCCATTGTGTTATGGATATACTGGCTAGTGAACTGAAAGGACGAAAAAGTGCAGACAAAATTTTAGCAGTGCCACGATAACATCCACAGATCAATTTGTGAAACGCCGATACGGAACGTCAATATATTGTTCTCACGTGACTTAAACACTAAATGTTATCGAAAAAACAACAACAAAACACTTAAAAAGCAAAGCCGAAATTAAAACGTTTTGCTTTCCACTTATAGAGGCACAAGTGTCTATGAACTAATTTTATGAACTAAATTTTAATTTGTCTTTGCTTCAATCTTCGTTTATTTTTCTTCGTAATGCATTACACTGTAACCAAAGGCAAAGTGCTCCTTGTCACACTAACGAGACGGCGTACAACACTTTGCTTGATTAAACTGAGAGGACTGGATAAGAAAAGTGACCAAATTAATCAAGAAATTACGAAGCGATATTGTGGGGGGGGGGGGGGGGGGGGGGGCACGGACGGCGCAGTGGTGGTTATATTGCCTTCGCCTCCCACCAATTAGCCAGGGGTCGATTCACATTGACTTTTTTGTTAGTTCTCGTCCTTGCTCCGAGGGTTTCTCTCCGGTTCTACGGTTTTCCTCCCTCCACATTCCATTTTGATGTGGAAAAGTGGAGGAAAAGTCATTCTGTGGAAATGCCATTGGTTCATTATTTATTTATTTTTAAGTAGGAACAGTGTCGGCCATCGTGAAACAAGCACAGGAAAAAGAATTTCCGTTCTTTTGCTCTTGTCAACTACATGATTTTATCTGCTAATTTTCCTGAAGTTTAGCTCGTGTTTGTTTAAAAATTGAGCCAGCCCCACGTAAACCTGATGCTGTTATGCTTTTTACAGATATTTTGGACAATGTTGTAGTTTGAGTTACACTAGAAAATATTCACATTTCTTGACAGACTAATTAATCTACAAATATAAACAATTCTAATTTAATTTCCTAAATGCCACCCATGAAAAAGAGTTAAAACGATTCACGCGGCATCCTTAACAATTTGCGCTTCGCTTAAAAACAGCCAACAAACGGCCTTGTAAATGGTGATTGACTGAAATGCATGGCAGCTTTTTTCCACAGAAACCAAGTGGAAAAATGAAATGCAAGCCTTGCTCAGAGGTAAGACAGACTGACCTAACGAACTCTTGTTTACACCTGATGAAATAAGTGGTTTTCTTACCTTATAATGCAACAAGGCTCACTACACCGGGCAAGAGCGTCCCAGTATCAACTAAACAGTAGGATCAAAAGCAACCCATTCTTATATAGGATCGCCTGCGTCATGATAAACGGGCTTAACTACGTGAGCTGCGACAGATAACTAATATAAGCAAACCACAGTTTAAGTGTCAAACGCACACGCAGCCACTATATCATGCTAACGGTATTAACTTGGAAGTCAATAACTATCCAAAATAACGAAAATTGAAATATCTTTGAATGTATCTGCTTCAGCATGAGATTATTTGTCGCCAAATAATAGTTAATTATTAGCCTGACTAATGAAAACAATCTCTTTCCGAGAAAGAGAGGCAAAACAAATGCGGTGCTGGGAAAGGGAGTCGTGGGAAAATTTCAGATTTTGAGTGTTTATCGCACAAAGCAAATGTTCAATGCAGTTCAAACAAAGAAAACAAAAATCCAGTTTTTTTTTTCATAAAACCATCTAAGACTGAAGGCATTTTGGAAAAAAAGTTATACAGTCATGTATATGTCAAAACCTCTTTGACGTGGACACCAACGGCGCGAAGCTAAGTGCCCGTATGAAGTGTCCTTATCGGTGGAGGTACAGGGAGGACGAGATTGAAAGAACTCGGGCTTCTCAGGCAAAAAAAAAAACAGAAAGCAACTATCACTGAATGTTTAATTTGGCTTGAATGTATTAGTAAACAACGGGATGGTTAGCCTGACGAATACACTCCGGTAAAAGAATTCAAGCATATGCCATAAAGGAATGGGCGCAAAAATATATTGCATGCATTGAGCGAGTGCCGCAAGCAAATAAACACTTATCTCAAGTGTTTGTTACGTACAGCGGAAAACTGAAGACATTGGCGTCGCTCTAGGGAAGCATTTAACACGTATTTTATTAATGTTTTTTAACCATTTTAAATCATAATATTAATTTAGTTTGGTTTGTTTGTTGTGTTGTCCATCCAATTAAAGCACGATCCAAAGTGGCCAAACTTAAGTCAACTTAGCGAAGAAAATAAACAGAACGTGTTTTTATTCATATTTTGAATTCCATTTAATATTAAGTTAAAAATAGTAAAATTTTAAATAGGCTGAATTTTTCGTATCGTCGCAACGCTAAAGAGTCAAACAAACAAACAAACTTGTAATATCTTCTTTACTTCCCCGCGGTTTTTATTTTGCTCACGCGCTCTCGACCAACTAGTACTTCGCAAAATAGGGTATTTGTGAACAGGCAAGTATGATAAATGATTGAGAAATATCATATAGTTCCCGTAGTAGCGTACAGGTAAACAAAACTGTGTCGACGCCTTCGCTTCGCTTGCAAGATGCAATCAGTTTTAAAGCCAGTCGTTGACCTTCGAGTCGAAAGAAAAGCAAATATCACGGCAGAATGAGTGTTTTCGTATCATAAAACTAATAAATCGTAGAAATTAATTGTGTTTCGTTTGTTATAAACACTTAAGATTAATGGGCGAGATGACCGCCTGACTGATCGAATGGCGAAAAATGAGACGCGCGTTCGTCTAGTCGGTGGTCAAGTTCTTCTTAAAAGTGTTCTTATCCCGGGGGGAGTACTCCCTTGTATAAGCTATTTAGGTACGTGCGACCCGAAAGGGAATGGTTTTCGAGCCGTTTTGGTCTGAAATTGGGTATGGCTTGTGCAATCTGGTGAGTCTAGTCAGCAACTTTAATTGGAAGAAACTATTTCTATCGTTGTTATAACGCACCACTTAAGACGTGTTGGGAATTTGAGGTCCTTGTCAAATTTTTAGCCAAACGAAGCATTACCTGGGCACAATCTGGTCTGATGTAAAGCTATCGAGTTTGGGGTCCGGGCCCGTTTCTCAAAAGCCACGGAAACTTCTCAGGCCGGCAACGCTATTTTTAGTTATCGGTATCTTAAAAACAGAAAAGTGTATAGCCTGAAACATTGTATGAAGGGACCTCTGCCATTTTAAAAATATCATGGAATAAGACAGTTCTGTAATCAAAAGGTTTGAGATTTTGCTTTGGCTTTTCGGGTGCGAAAACGTTTCGGGAGCTTCGACAACCGTGCCCCAGGTCTGAAATAGTGTAGGGAAAATTACATATTTTGGTCTGAAATAGGGTAGGGGTTTACTTGATGCCTGCCGCACACCCCCACCCAAATGTTCTGAGAGTAACTCCCTCCCCTTCCCCTCGATGGGCCAACTGTTTGGATGTGTTTGTAATATCAATGTTTGTAGTTTAGTTATCACAGCTTCCTATTATATTAAACGGACACTGCTAGCTGCCATAAATACAAAAGACAACAAAAATTAATTCAATTTAGGCGACTCTTAGGCTGTTTCATGAGGATTTCGCATTGATTGAAACAGTCGTTTCCACGCCTTAAAGGGGACGATAGAAGTATCCTCATGTTTTTGTTTTCATTTAGGAAATTATGCGGATCACTTTTAGTGCGGTGTCATAGGTACCAATTTTCTTGTTCGACATTCTGACGCCTCGTATCCACTTAATCCGAAAAACAAGGGCCAACATTTAAAGTTGAGGGCTTAATTAAGGCTACAATTAAGAATATATTGCGGCTTTCAACGCTTTCATGGTCATTGATTCATTGTGTGGGTAATTAATGTCGGCAACCTTTATTAGAAAAAAATGCAAATCAATATAACGGTGCAGTAATTACAAGCGTAGACTACGAGGCTGTCGTAGGCGTTCTAGATCCTCTGTTCATGATCCAAGCGACATTGTAAGAAACTTACATTCCCACCGTCATTGGAAAAAGGCCAGACATAGTACATGTAACAGTGAGTGAGATAAGTGAAAATGAAATCGTCATTTTTGACAAATACGTTGTCAAATTAAAACAGATTAACTAGGTTTGCAGAGAAATTGTTGTTGCACTAGTTACTAGTTTTACTTAGAAGTACCAATCTAAAAACTTTCTTCTGTAAAGCACAGTCATTGCCTTGGTTTCATTTCCATTTCCTTCATACTTTTAACTACCACTGCCCTTTAGTGGGTTTTCGGTATTCAGCTCGCCAATAACAGGACTCTCTGCAGTAGGCAGTGTTGACAAACATAGCTGACGTACTTATGACGTTTCTAGAACTCTAGAGACAGCACTTGGAGGAATGTTAGTCATGATACAGGCGCTATTGGCGCTGAATTTTCCTGCAGGTCTGTTGCAATATTGGGTCCGATGTGCATTAGAAATCAACAAGGCAAGGTTTCCAATATCGCCTATCACGGATGCACGGACGATAGATCACAAATGAAAACAAAAAACCCACAAGGCGCACGGATATCGCAGTCAGAATGTTTTGATTCCATACACCCGTTTCCCGCACGTTCTCGATTAGAAACATTCCAGGTGAAGATATGTTTTTTTTACACTTCTTTGAAACTTAACACTCTGGCCTTTTGACCCATTTCCTGCACTTTCTCCTTGAGTAACATTCCCAGATGAAAATATGTTACTTTCTAAGTTTTTAAAACTTAAAAATAACTTAAGGACGGTGCCTACTAATAGCGAGGTATTTTTGCCCGGCCGATGACTATGCAAGGGAAGTAGATGTTACCAAGGGCTATTAAAATCCAAAAAGAAAATTAGGGGTAGCCACGCAAATTTTCGAGATAATTAGGTTTGAAATCTTGAAAAAAGTGCTGACGTGGCATTTTCAAAAAAGTACAAGGAAATAAAATTTCCTTACAAATTACCTTTGAATTTGGTTTTTCATAAACAAAATCAACATTAAATATAACGATCTTAAAAACAACTAACAAATACTATCTTTGAAACTGCGTGATCCACGTTTTTATTAACAAAATGATTGCACTTGAGCCATTTTTTACTCTAACAGCTCTCTCTTGCACGGCCAGAAAAACAGCCTAAACAATTTTTGCACTGAACGAAAAATTAATCGTGTGTTCTATAAACTTACCTCTTCCATTTTATAAAATAAAAAGTAGGGGTCACCACGCGTTTTCAAAAGTTATATGAGTTGTATGGAATCGCTTTTGAGGTCAATTACACTTTTCCTATCCCCTCCCTAGCGAGTTAAATATTTGCTTCTCGCGAATTTTTCACGCGTGCACTACGCCATATATAGTTAGCAGTTTGCTGATTACGTTTGAGCAGTTAGCGATTTGTTTCAGACTGTTAAATGTGAGCCATTTTTATCGATAAGCGTTTAGTGGTTACTGATATGTTACTCTTTCGCTGTTCCTGGTTTCGCATGTCCATTAACTGGATTTCGTTGCAACAGAAATTTTCTTGCATTTTAGTCGCGCGCTTGGTCGCGAAGTTGAATTCGTCATTTTGAGCGAGCAAATTCCCTTAGCGCGCGCGTCTAGTGCAATCAATGCCTTGCGTGATGCGCAAAAGATGTGCGCAGTAACAAAAGTAGGCACCGTCCTTAAAAACTTAAAACTATCGCATTTTGACCCTCGAATAACTATGATTTGCCAACTTCTAGATATGAGACCATTAATTGACGTTGAAAGCACACACAAATTTCGAATGCTTTAAATTGTCTCATTTAAATATAACACTGAATTGATACCTAAATGTGCACAGGGGTTTATGTTTATTAAACATGTCTAGAATATGTGAGAAATACTGAGCTTTGAAGCATTAACCATACTGTTACAGACGTACTAGTCATACCCTACATCAGCTCGTCTTCTGGCGAAAGTTAAGCCTTCGTCCGATTTAGACTCATGATAAGGAGTTAGGGCATGATTCTACAATGGTAGTCAGAGTTGGCTCTACACCGGAGATCATTTTCTGGTATAGAGCTTGTTCTGCTTTAAAGGATCGGCTATAGCATCTCGCACAAGGTCTCACGTGATTGGCTCACTACCTTTCAAAAGAGCAACAGAACATACAACAGGAACAATTCCCCTAGCTCCCCAAAACAGTAGCAACTGCTACACTGGAGGACCAGTAGAATTACTAGCTATATTCACAGCTGGAACACTTCTGGGTTTAAAAATTTCTGTAATTGAAGCTCAGGTGTAGTTTGTATTTTTAATATGGTAAACAAATTACTTGTTGTGTTACATATATATTTTTAAAGTTTTAATCCACACTGAACAACAATAAATATGCGCTGTATAAAAAAAAAAAGGTTTAAAGCGTAAAGAACAAGGGAAAGATCGACTAACTCATCGACGACGTTCACCTGGCATTCACCAACATTCACCAAATTGAAGAATAAGAACTTTCAAGAACACTTTTAAGAACACATTTAAGCAGTTTTCAAGAACCTTCAGCACTTATGACAGTTGCTTCGCAAGCGGATTCGGAGAATCTGGGGAAACAAGAACACTTTTAAGAAATTTACAAAAACACTTTGAAGAACACATTCGAGCAAACTACATGCAAGAATCAAGAATTTTACCATATTTAAATTTCTCGCATACTCTCTTCGATTTGAGTGGGGTTGAAATGTAATATTTATTAATATTATAAGAACCAAAGGACATAATGTAAGTGCAGTGAAGTTAATAAAATTTCTTTGAGTTGTTAGGATGATAAAATAGTTGTGTAAGATTATGATAGGATGATGCATTAGCTTATGGATATATATAAAGTGAATATAACTCGTGAAGAAAATAACATCCATTAGACTACAAAGTGTTACATAATGCTTTTTAACAATATAAAAATCATTTTTCATGCATTTTGACCATATACTTAAGTCATTTTCACTAAGATTTTGAGTCAGTAAGTTTTAACTACCTAAAAAAATCTCACCCCCGGCAACTCTCATCGATTTGTGGATGGAAATTTGATAAAAAATTAGATAAAAGACCTCGTGGAAATATGAGATACATAAAACTAAAAAAGTCAGCTGGTTAAAAATTGATTTCTAAAATTTCACTCCCTACGACCCCTATTTTTCATTCATCACTTATCAACCAGATCATCACATTCGGATTTTCAAGGAAATATCCTTCAGGTATGCTGCTTTATTAAATGCAAGTTTTTGATAACAACAACAACAACAACAACAACCATTTTATTTTGCCAAATTAAAGTGAGAAAAAATTACAGCAGAATATAAATTAACTAAAATAGGCAAAAAAAACTACCCAGAATAGAAATAAACTAAACGAGCTGAGTAGTTACAAAAAAGGAATTTAATTGCTTGACGAGGTTGTACATAAAAGCAAACCTTTCCTTGTAAGGAAACAAATAGTCTGCAGCATACGCTTTTATCATAAAATTGGCAGCTTTCTTCTGTATATAATTCGTCGAACGTAGAACTTGCATTCAAATGGTGACATGTTTGGATAAATAACAGACAGCATCTACGCAGATGTTTATAATATTTAACATTATAGTCGCTATTTAAATTCAGAGCATGAATAAGGTTCAGCTTATGTGTTGTTTGGTGGATGAAACGTCTGTCGTTGAAACTACAGGGATCCACCATACAGAATAATGGCGATAGCAAACTTTACTGGCAGGGAAAAAGACACTCAAACGATTGCACAAATGCGATGTTCGGCTAACTTGACAGGTGGAATACACGAACAGTTGATATACTTTTCAGCATTCAACATTTTTCTATCCATCACTTCAGTTTTTGGCAATACTCTGATCCTTGTTGCCCTTTGCAAGGATACTTCCCTTCGTCCACCGTCTAAGATTTTATTTCGCAGTCTGGCAACAACTGATCTCTGCGTTGGTCTTATTGCTGAACCTTTACATGTGGCGTTTTGGATGTCTCTGGTTTATGGAGAAAGAAATCTTTGTCTATACGCATTTGCATCGTACGTTATCATAGGTTATACTTTGTGTTCAGTTTCTTTGCTTACAGTGACTGCAATAAGCGTGGACAGACTTCTCGCCCTGGTGTTAGGCCTGAGATACAGACAAGTTGTAACTTTAAAGCGAACATATGTGTTTGTTGTCATCTTTTGGATTATGCCTAGCATTGTCGCCTCGACATCGTACTTTACGAATCACCTTATAGTCCATTGGTACGGCTATATTGGTATACCACTTTGTGTAATAACCTCAATCGTTTCGTACTCTAAAATTTTTCTTACACTTCGTCATCATCAAACTCAAGTGCATGGCAATTTTCAACAACAGCAATCGAGCCAAATACATTCATTGAACTTGGCGCGATACAAGAAGGCAGTGTCCAATGCGTTCTGGGTACAAATGACATTAGTTGCTTGTTATCTACCGTTTGGTATATTTAGCGCTTTGTACAGTAATGATAAAGTTCTTTCTTCTTCCAAAATTCTTTCTTTAGATATGACAGCGACTTTAGTTTACTTTAACTCGTCGTTGAATCCATTTCTTTACTGCTGGAAGATCAGCGAAGTAAAACTAGCAGTGAAGCAGACAATCAGAGAAGCACTTTGCTGTTCATCTAATTAGTTCATCGTTGAGTTATACATTTATTATTCGATCCCTAGTACAAACCGCATCTGCCGATCAAGAATTGGACTCCAAAGCCATCTCAGTAAATGTTTAAGGAAATGTACAATTACGAACTCACGCTAAAATTATGGACGAGAATGTCCGATAATGCCAATACTAGTACAAAGTATAGCTAAAATATTGCCGTATATAAAAAACCTGTTTTTCATTATCTGCAAACTTTATTCAAAAGAAAATGGTGAATTTGACAAAAATATAATTTAGAAAGGCGTGTACTGTAGGTTAGACAATGGAATTGCAAAGAGATCAATTCTAATTAATACAAGTCATAAGTTTGATGTGTGGAGGTGTCAATCAACTGTCGAGAAAAGAAACGCTAAAAAGACTAAGATAGCGAAGAAAGAAATGTTGTAACAGCGGTAGAATTCAACACTGTTACCTTCAAATAGCCTTGAAAAAGGACAGCGGGAAAAAATGCTTTATTCTTATCTCTATAATGATCATATGATTTTTACTTTAAGTGAATTGTCCAAAGTTTCAAGTTTTAATTAAAAATATTTAAGGAAAATTGTCACCTGCTGTTTAAACGACACATTGTCTATTCTAATTTGTTTTAATAACTATCTCACGTGGGGTTATTATGAAAGACATGAGAGGGTCTTGACAGCAACGGTAGTCCCCAGGATCTAGATGCCGAGCGAGGTCTTGAGCATCAATTAAGGTCGCGGGTGACACCTTACGTTCATCATTATGCGTTTATTTAAAGCGTAGCACGAAGTGCAACGCCTGACATCGACAAGTGTACGAAACATTCATGACTGAATAAAATAATTATGCTAAAATATGGCGCGTGATTTGAGGTGTTCACGTGTGGCACGGATCCTGTGAGCAAAATGTTTACTCAAACGTAACATGCAATAAATATGCTCTGAAAATAGATATCCTTGTTTCAATGATTTATACATCAAAGAAAAAATTAGAGTAAATACATTAAAATTTCTAAGTAAACGTGTTCTTTTTGGAAGCGCATTGCTCGTTTCTGACATAAAGCGTGGGATGGAAAAATCATAATTACCTCCCTTGGCACTCGTGTTTTAATCGGAATACCTTCGGAAGTCACAAAGTTTGGACTTTTCCGACTATTTTGTGTCCAAGAATTCATCGCGGATTTAGAACTTCATGAACTAGTATTGCAGAGAGATATACCAGGGATACTGTAGTGTGTCATGACAAAAACGGAATTCTAAAATAGCGCTTTTAAAAAAGATCGAAAGCGTTTCATTCAAATGTGCACATTTAAACGACGTTTACTCGCTGGCAAAGTTTAAATTAAAAAATCCGCCTCTATCATGACACACTAGAGGTCTTGACTCATCTGTTTTTGATAAAATCACAGAGTGCTGTCTTCTACTCGATCCGCAAACTTGGACACAAAATCAGGGATTGAGGAATTTCGTGCTAATGGTGCTCTAGCGTCGACATAAAGGGCAAACTACCAAATCAAAACGACATTCGTATACTTCCCTCATTCTTTTATGTCTCTGGAAAAGTTCAGCTCAATCGTACCCAAAACAGCCGAGATATTACCGTTTAAAAAGATGTAGGACAAATATATATATATATTTTTTTTTTTTTTTGCTGTTCTCTTTTTTGACAACTCAAGGACACCCTTTCAGGACTTTTCAGGTACTATGAATAGTTTTATGCTCAGAAAAAAAAAAGCAGTTAGAGCACTAAAATCCTCACTAAACGTTTAAGAAAAACGACAACCCTTTTTGAAGGTTTAAAAGACTCGCATCTATATTTACAATCTTGTGCGGGCACTATCTGGCGGCGATGGAATGCCCTAGATCGGTCTATAAATACAGTGTATGCTATAGAGTCAGACGGAGCGATTACAGTGCGACAACTCCAACCAAGGCCACACAAGCAAATTAATGAATGAAAATCGCGGATGCTAGCAAGAAGTTTTTGAAAAATAAGCGATCCAAGCAAGCTGCACCGGACCACAGAATCAATACATTTGTGACAATTTTTGTCGTTTCAATTTGCAAAGAATTTGCTTGGGTGGCCTTGGTCAGAGTAGTCACACTGTAAAGCATTCCTTTCTGTTTCTTCCGCCTCTGGGCGAAAGCCCTGCGGGGGCAATAAATCAGTTCAAGTTTATATGGTATCAGATATCGGCAAAAGTCGATTCTAATGTGTGAGACCCCCAGAGAGATTCTGCAACGAGATCAGTTGATGACGTTCTCGCGTCTCGTATCTCAAGCAATAATTTGCCGAGGTGAAAGCTCACTAATTAAGCAGGAAAGCAAGGGCTAAGGGTTCAAGAAAGGCTTCTACCGTTCGATATAATTATTATGTAATATGTCGGTGTTTTTTAGCATCAGCGGCAAAACTGTTATCTCCGAATAATAAAAAAAATCAAATAGGAAATAGGAAAGGGACATTTATGTATGAGTGATACAGTTTCGATTAAACACTTCGTTAATCGATCAACTCTCTTGTTGAGAAAACTGACCGAAAGAGATAAATATCAGTTTTGGACGTCGACAAAAAGGAGCTTTTAAGGCAAAGTCACGAAAACTGGTTTTAACGAGTTTTAATTGCTCGCTTGCGTGTATCTCATTGTTCAAGCGTTTTTCGCTAGACAGCCCATTAAACCAGAAAGAAAACACAAGACCCGACATAAAAAATGTTATACTGGAAATAAGTCTTAGTCATGATCGAAATGACTTGTTTTTAGATTGTATAATTTTGGAAAAGAAAATGACAGTCAAGCTGCGACTGGCTTTTTGCAGCTTAGTATAGTTTTTCCATGATTCGTCTTCAGTGTTATATATTATTCTGATACATTCAAAGATTGAATCAATTTAAAGCTGTTATGACCCCATATCACATAACTTAGGTAGAAAACTGGTGAAATGGAGCCGCAATCAGCTGGTCGAATAATAGCATTTCCTCAACTCTGGATCCAGAATGGAGCCATCCCTACCCTCTTGAAATTAT
The DNA here is from genome assembly GCA_963693305.1 of Meandrina meandrites. Classification (NCBI taxonomy): domain Eukaryota; kingdom Metazoa; phylum Cnidaria; class Anthozoa; order Scleractinia; family Meandrinidae; genus Meandrina; species Meandrina meandrites. The sequence goes on from OY855906.1 coordinate 38,439,617, forward strand.
TAAAATTAACCGGAGATGAACAATTGAAACAAGAAGGAAACAACACAACAACTCAAAGTATGCCACAACATCGTTTTATTGCAAGTTTTATCATTCTTGCTTATATGAAATCTGAATATATAAAAAAGTTAAATATAACATTTAAACGAAGTCGTTGTTAATGCTCGTCTTCACAATCATAATGCAAGTGCATTAAAAAAATATAAACTCGACAAATATCTATAAAACTGTTTTATGATATATGAACAGTTTATTTGCCGTATCGTTCAGAGTGTCTGGGTATATCTCTACTTATACTATATTTGACATATTGTGCACGTTCTAAAAACAAACTTGTAACATGGATCGAAGTTATTAGCACAAAATGTTAAAAGAAAGTCAACGCTACTGTACAAGTATTGAAACTGGCGAAACACACTGGCTAAATGTATATGTTGTAGCTTTTTCGTAAACCATGCTCCACGCTTTCTTAGGCCTTGACATCGTAGGCGGCCACTGCGGGAGGGTTAGGATCTGAATGAAATGGAAGCGTCTTCTCGGCCTTCTTCTTCATCATTCGTCCGCGGTACAGTAAGACAGCGACAGCGACGATCAGGAGCATCACCAGAGCGCTACCGACAGCGGAGAAGAGCAAAATGTGGCTGCTTTCATGTCGACGAACCACTTCCGTGATGGTACCTGCCTGCTTTTTATCGACATCCCCACCCATGTTGGGAAAAACTCGCTCAACGACCTCCGCATACTTCTTGTTTACGTGCTCGTGCACAAACTCTTTCATTACATTCTCGAATCCCTGGCATAACCCTTCACGTGCGCACCGCAAAAGCTCGCGGCATATTTGATGGAGCTGGTCGAACCAATGCGGCACCATTGCAGTTTTGTTGTCATGGTATGCAGACATGTCAAACCAGAAGTATCCAGTGCGACTGGCGACTCGTCGTATTGCCGACATCAAGGTAATATACTCACTCCAGCTCAGCTCATGTGGACAGAACGCGGTGCTGATAGGCGTGAAGGCCTGGCCAATTGAATTAACAGCAGCATCACAGTCGGTGGCAAGCGTGTATACAGGTCCCTTGCTTACTTTTCCCTTCTTGCCGTGTGGGTGAACAGTGTGGTTGACGACCATGTGGTCGGCTGTGAAACCGTCATGAGTTGTCTTATTTTTGCCACCTGCTGCAGGGAAGACAGCTACCACCTTACACCAGGCAGGCTTCTGCTCAGCTCCCATGATTCCTAGGATGATGTCACCTTTGGAAAGTTCCGAGACGCGAACGACACCTTTCAACTGCTTGTCCACTTGCATTTCCCCGGACACACAGCTGCCATCTTCATCTCCTCCTCCACCATCACCATCACCTCCACCTCCGTCCCCAACATCTGGGTCAGGATCTATACCAGGGTCTAACACTTCTTGACCAAGAGTCTTCGTTGAGGCGAGAATGAAGACACACAACAGACGGCTCCACACCAGAAAACGAGGCATTGTGATAGTCTGTACAGCTGTAAATGAAATTTGAGAAACGAGAGCAGAATGTTTGTATTGCCAAGCTTTTAATTTTGCTTGATTTTTATCGTTCTTATTTACTTCCTACTGTTAGAGAGCACTCGCTTTAGCAGCACGGAAGTTACCGAGAATTTTCAAGTTTCTTCTTTTAATGAGAAAGCTAACAGCTAACTAGCTACTTTCTACAATGTGAAAGCGTTTATGCCATCTTAGGGTACACTTGGGACAACAGCCAAACACTGGCCAGGTGGCTAAAAAAAAAGTACTCGGATGCACATCCCAAGTGGATGCAGCTGACTTCCTAAGGCAAGCAAAGATTATCCAATCGAAACTGGAAAATACGACTATTTTAAGGCAGGGCTAACCTTGGTTCTAATTAGGAAAAGTAGTGGCCAAGGTTGCAAGAAAGACAGAAACATGTTCACGTACAGGTGGGGTGTTTTTCTGAGCGTGGAATCTCTGGGCAAATAGGAAAGGTGTGTCGGCTAATCTTGGCTTGCCAAAACGCCTTTTGATCAGAAACGTAAAATGAAGATATTTGGCTTCTAAACACAAGTATATATCTGACTGTGCAGCGGCAAAAACTATTATTGATCGGAAGCATCCACACTCTCATAAAACTTAGAGAAAATAATCCAACATACTAGATTGTGCAAAATGACCTGCAGTAGTTATGAAAATCGAAACTACATATATTACGAAGCAGTGCATTCAGTTTAAGGTAAAAAACTGAGTCAGTTTAAGGTAAAAAACTGAGTCATTTGCCATGTTAGGCGAAGATTAGATTAGAAGACATTTGCTGTAGGAGTACTCATTGATAAAAACCTCGTAAGGCGCTCGTAAATTGATCTCTTTCGTGTTGTATGAAGTCGAGAAGGATACAGTTCCAGACGTCAACATAAAGAACTCTTACAAAGCCAGAAAAACCTGTTTAATGAGCTTTTATAACGACAGTAAAAGCCTGTTTTCGTGCATCTCCTTATAAAAGTTCAAGCCATTTTGCGGTTGACACCACACAAAAGCACTAAAAAAGACAATAGCCGACGATATTAGAATGGAAATAATGCTAAGTCATAATTGAACTGAGTTGTTTGATTTTTAGATTTTCAAGATCTTTTTAAAATGAGTCAAATAAGGAGAAACTTGCTGAGCAACCCGAAAGCGTCACTTTTGGGTTTATGTAAAGGCAGTAAGGAGGTATATTTAATTCATTTGACCAACTTTTTTCAGTACAGCTAATAAACAATTGGTCGTTTTGTAAACATGTCGACAATCTTAATTAAGAACAAAATCGATCAGTCGTATTCTTCTCCAATATCGTTACTCGCTGCAATGTTCCTTATGAAAAGCATAGTTTACGCCTTGTCATACGTACGAAAGGACAACCGAAAACATTCACAAATACTCTGTAATACTCGTACCTACGTTCCACTACCCCAATTTCGACCTCAACTTTTGAAAAAATGCCATTGCAGCCCCTGTCGTTTTAGTGTTATTTAGCCTGTTTTAAGGTCAATCGTATGAATATAAAACAACCACTTAAATAGTGCAAACAAGGAGTTTTGAGAAGGAAGGAAAGAAGCAAACGCCTGTTCTAATGGATTTTCCGACTTCCTTTTAACAAAGATAAAAATAATTCATATATATATACATCAGTGAACTAGTGCAGTTTGCGGGAAGATTAAGAGAGTCGCCAGTGAAACAGCTTGTGATTATGTTTTTGCTCTTTGAAAGTTCAAGTCTTCTCTCGATCGATTACCAGTAAATTAGAATCCTCTGTATGCCGGATACTTCGTTCGTTCGTTCGTTCGTTTGTTTGTTTGTTTGTTTGTTAAACTAAGCTCCTCCAATCGAAAGTCAGTGCCAAAGGATAAAACTTCATGGTTGCTAGCAAATCCCGACCACAAGCTTCATTTGACTTTCAGTTGAAACGAAAAAATAATGAAACAACAGATACCGCATGCTCTGTACTGAAATGATGTCAACAACAATCTCCAACGGCTCATTTCACCATCTAATATCAACTGGCATAGTAGACAGCGCCCTTGAACTATACGAAGTATAAAGTGCAAAACACAAAGATCTTCGCATTTCTGAACAATTCGAAACAAAAACACCTCAGTAATAAATAGCTTTAAATAAAAATAGTGTGCACCATTTTTTATCATCTTGGATATTCTATATGCAGTACACCTTTCAACTACCCTAAAGTAGCGACTCCCCGAAATTAGCGATACTTCTAAAGTAACGATAAGAAGAGGTTGCTGTATCCGAAAACTAACAAGGGTCGTTTCTTTCGGAATTTGACGGTAGTTACATCACTTCACTCGATGTGAATTTTTTAAACTAATAATCAGGCCAAATAGCCAGTGATTTGTTGTTCCGTTAAATACAACTTGTTAACTCTTTCACCAAAATTTGGGTTATGGAAAAGAACTGAAAAGTCCATGAAAGTTAAATGTAATATAAGCTACGGCTAACTTTAGTTAAACAGATGATCCCTTCGTGTTCAAAAGTAGTCTCATAATTACCATTGGTTTACATTTTAGGAGTTTTATCTTACAATGATTACAGTCTTGCAGACTTACCTCACAGCACGGTTTTCAAAGCCAGCTATAGTTACACCTAAATTGCGGCTCTTATATAGCAAAGTGTGTCAGTTTGGATCCACAATTTTGCATGTCAATCGATTGCTAGCGTCGTCACAAACCATTAAAAGCTCTCCACTTGTCTCAGTGACTGATTTTCAAGAACTTGGCAAACATTAAAATAATGCTAATTTCGGATCGGATCAGTGATTAACGCGACATCAAATGAGCCATTACAGTGATGAATATAAACTGTATTTTACTGGAAACAGTTCTTAGAATCACGCGAGATTTCCATGCTTAGGTGCTTTACTAAGTTACGGCTGGAAAGGACGTTGGAAAGGACGCTGTTTATATGAGTATAAATTGAGGGTTCAATATAAGATATTTATAATAGATCAGTTCAATTCTATACGATATTAGATGTCGGCAAAAGAAGATTTTAATGTGCGAGACCCCCAGAAAGATTCTTCAACGAGATCAGTTTATGACGTTCTCGAGTCTCGTTAATCTCAAGCAATAATAATAATTTGCCGAGTGACAGCTCGCTAATTAAGCAGGAAAGCAAGAGCCAGGGTTCAAACAAGGATTCTACCGTTAGATATATGTAATGTGTCGGTGTTTTAGCATCAGCGGCAAAACTGTAATCTCAATATAAAAAAATCAAAAAGGAAATAGGAAATAGGAAAGGGACATTTATGTATGAGTGATACAGTTTCGATTAAACGCTTCGTTAATCGATCAGCTCTCTTTTTAAGTAAACTGACCGAAAGAGATAAATATCAGTTTTGGACGTCAACAAAAAGGAGTTTTAAGGCAAAGTCACGAAAACTGGTTTTAACGTGTTTTAATTACGGCGGTAGCTGCAATTCTTTGGGTGACAGGTACATTAAAACCAGAGACAAAAAAACAAGAGCCGATATATAAATCTTTAGTTAGACTAGAAATAATGCTTAGTCATGATCCAAATGAGCTGGATTATTTTTTTGGGAGGGGGGGGGGGGGGGGGGGGGGGCGGAGAAAATGACAGTCGGGTTGCGACGTAACCCACAAATTGCGACTGGCTTTTTGCAGCAAACGTTTTGAGTTCAGTGCAGTATAGTTTTTCCACAATTTGTCTTCAACGTTATATATTATTCTGATCCGTTCATGGAATAAAATTAGGATCAGTAGGGGAGGAAGCAGACACTCAGATGGTTGGGACAAAAATGGATACTAGCCGGTCTGTTTCTTACCTTCCCTTTATTTGTTAATCACTTTATATAAAACTACAAATTATATAAATTTGAATTTTGCAATTTCCAGTGTTAAATTTCGTGTACCATCTTTTCAGTCAGTCTCAATACGAGTTATGAATGGAAAACAGGAATTTTTCCTACTTTTCTTTAAGCAAAAATGTTTAAAAATTAAAACAGAGGAAAATGTTATATTACAATGTTATGAAACACATCAACGAGTCAAAAACAAGGTCGCCAGTTCTGCAGGTGCAACAGTAACCGAAACATTTTTTTGCAGGTGAATAGTAGTCTTTTTTACCATAAATATGGCTGTTTCCTTGTTTTCCTTTTTTTTACAAAACACGTTTACTGGCGGGAAGTCAAGTGGACGAGGTCGTGGAATCTTAACCAGAAAACCTACAACTCTTTTCCAGTTGACGAAACAATCATGGTATCAAATAGAGGCCCAATCACTGGTGAAAAAGTTATGATTATTGTCTTGACATTACAAGTTACCATAGCAACGGTATAATCTGTAAAAAAACACCCATATTTTTAGCTTTAAGTGCCTACAAGAAAACAAAAAACAAGTCCGGTGACCCTTAGTTTATATCATTGAATCGTAGTCAACAGGATAAGATGCAGCTTTCGGCAAACTTTTAAAAAAATCTGCACATGGGGTTCAGAGCCACCTTAAATTTAGGAAAATTTAAGGTGTACAGAATTGCTTTTAACTTTGCCAAAAGTTGAGTCTTGGGATCACAGGGCTCGTTTTTGAGTTATTAGCAGTTAAAACTAAAATTAAGGGTTTTTAAGAAGGTTATGCTGTTGCGGCGGTCATCAATCATTGGGAATTTGTTTAACAACATGACTGTAGCATCAACCGACAAGGAGTTACAGTATTGATCCGTCAAAGTTGACGTGCAGTAGAACTGACTTTAACCGGTCCATTCTGGAATGAAAACACGACTGAATTCAAAACATAATAGGTTAAGACACCTTGAGTTGAGTTTCAAAACAAAGTGTTTAATTTCGAGGTGACAAGTTTCACACCTTAGGTGACAAACCCCATTTGAATTGCGGGTAGGTACAGCGGACCAAAATTTGGGTCTTCCAATACGTAGCAAAGCTTTACAACGGCAAAATGATTCACAAAACGACCTTTGGTTAGTCTTCGTGTCATGTCAGACAAAAAATTCAATATGGCGTCTCAAAATGCCGGCCAAGCTACTTTGGGTTTAAATTATTCTGCATATAGGCAGAAAGGAGAGCTTATCTCTTGTGATTGTGGATACTCTATGTCATCTTTCAAATCCTTGAACAATATGATGTGTTTTATTTTTGAGCTAAAGTCAATTCTACTACCTTAATAAACAGTCAATGTAACTTCAAACACTACTAACATGTGACGTTTTTCAGTATAGCTCCGTACATCAGCCAACTGTTACTTGTTCTGACTAAACGATCTAATCGGCCTATCTCGATATATTATATTATATCTAAACTAGGCTGAAAGCTTGCAAAAATAAAACAAAATACATTATTTATTCACTATCCCTCAGCCTATAGCTAGACTTGTTTCATCCCGCAAAGCTCCTAACCAGGTTAAAATTTTAATGTATCGAAACTGGTTAAGTTAAAAAAATACAATAGGACTGCTTATAAAGTCAGACAAAACGAACAAGTTAAATTATGAATTGTATGAAATTGTAGCTTATAGGTTTGACCAATTCTGACTTTACTCTCTTACGCCTTTATATCCCCAGCTTTCACCAGGGGATGGTTTAGTTCCAACGCCTTCTGTTCCTTCTTCTTCACCATTCGCTTCCGGTACATCAATAAACCGACGATCAGGATCAGCCCAATCAGCACCATGGCAACACCGATGGAGGAGAGAAGCAGCATGCGGCTTCTTCCACCTTTACGAACCACTTCAGCGTCATCATTTTTCACCATGTTGGGAATGTGAATGTCCTTAACGTGCCCCTTGCTGAGATGCTCGCGCACGAACTTTTCCATCACTTTTTCAAACGTCTGGCACTTCGCATGGTGGTCGCGTTTACACTGCAGGATTTCACTGCAGACGTCGTGTAGCTGGTCTGACCAGTCCGGCATCTCTTTAGTCTCGTTGGCGTGGTATACATTTAAGTTATGCCAGAAATTATCGACAAGAAGAATGGCTTGTCGTATTGCGGCAATCAATGGAAGATATTCGCTCCAGCTCAGCTGAAGCGGACAGAGTAAGGAGCTTATGGGCGTGAAGGCCTGACCGGCTGAATTTACAGCAGCATCACAGTCTGTGGCAAGTGAGAAGACTGGTCCTTTACGCACCCTTCCCTTTGTGCCGTACGGGTGGACAGTGTTATCGACGACCATGTGACTCTTTGTGAAGCCGTCGTAAGTGGTCTGGTTCTCACCATGTGGTACTGGGTCGACAGCCTCTACTTTGCACCACGCGGGGATCCGGTCAGCCCCCTTGATTCCGCGAATGGTGTCACCTTCGGAAAGCTGTGAGACTCTGATATGACCTTTGAATTTTTCCTCCACTCGCATTTCACCGGATACACCACTGTGAGCGGAAGAGGGGTTTAGAAGAGGGATCAAGGCGATGAAGAACAATAAGAGTTGCATCCTGATGCCAAAGGTAACTGGAACAAAGTTAAAAAAACAGTGAGAGTTAAGAAGTCATTAAAACTACATAAATGCACCTAAAAAAATTGCAATTTCATTCAACATACTTGATGGTTTATGCGCTAGATATCGCCATTTAGAAAATAAAATTAAAAAATAAACTTCATTGCCAAAATCGCTATATCAAAGTACATCAGTAGGACTGGTGCCAAATGTAACAAAAGTATGACGGAAGCTGTTGGTAGGGTTGGTCACGCAACTCAAGGAAGTAAAACGTGATCTGGTGTGTCTCGACACCGCTTCCGTTTCAGCTTGAACGGAACTCACAGATTTGTAAACACAAGCTTCCTTATATTTTTTGCATATTTTTGTAAATGAAAGCATATCAAGTTAACCGGTGGAGTTTGAGCTCCTTGACTGTTTCCTTCCTAAAAAATAAATTTTGGCTTTCTGTATTTCAGTGTTCGCTCAATGATTATTTCTATTGTTTTAATTGAATTCGCCTCAGACATTGAAGTGAATCGATTTCTCAAGATAGCCTTATGGATGTTACGTTAGTAGCTCAAAATTGACCCCCAGCTCTCTGAGACGTTCGTGCTGTTTTTTCGTGGGAATCCTTTTCATCTTTGCTGCTAGCTGTAATTGGGAATTTAGTTTACGCTTCGAAAGCGAGGCTTGCGGGCGAAAGTCACAGACGTTTGATTTCACTCGCATAGCGTACGCGTATTCTTAAAATCTGCGTGCAAAATCTAATTAAAGATGTGATTATTGTTCATCGTGGTGTAAAATAGAAAAGATGAATGTTAATTCATTTGTCGCACGATGGAGTCGCTTTGAGGTGTGCAAAATCTCTACAATTTCACTCCGATAATATTTCGACTCTGATTTACATGCGCCGAATCAAATTGCCGAATTAAGTGCATGTAAAACATGTAAAATGCGACGTTTAAAACAATTAAATTCGGCAGATTTGAGTTAAATACGAGTTCAGCTGAATATTCGACTGTTCCAGTCTCATTGCCGTACATAGCCGTTCTTTGCAGAACAACAACATGAAATGACGAGATTTTGCGTATTGTGGACAACCTGAACCACGACGGATAATTTTGGGTTTTTACATTGGGAATTGAAAGCTCGGCAATTAAATGCGACGTTTAAAACCAAACGCCGAATTTTTTAATTCGAGTCGACTCGAATTAGTATTGTATTCGGCGCATGTAAAATGCGACGTTTAAACCAGGCTTTATTTATGTAAAACCTCGAGTCGGCATATAAAGCAGCAAAAAAAGTTTTACGCGACCTCTTTAGCTCAGCGAGTGTATTATAAATAGACAGTTGTCCCCACCACTTACCTCGTCAAGCTTTTTATTCCTTCAGCACGGAGGCGGTCAGGCTCTGTGATAACAAAATTGAAAACGGTAAGCTCACTGTCTCGCTATAAACTGAAAGCGCAGCTCATTTGCAAATAATTTATGTTCCCCATTTGGGATTTTGGTAACCGATCCCTTCCTTTGTAATCAGCCTGCTGAAACGGAAGTCATATTTTTAGACATACAAAGCAGGACGTGAACAAACAAACAACCCCTTCCTGTTTTATTAAGAGTGACATTTTTGTAACGTCAGCTCAGAGAAAGCTCATTATTAAGAGACTTACTTCCTGCACTATAAGCAGTCCCTGTTTATTTTCGCAGTTCGTCGAGCGTGAAATTCAAATAAATTAACATACTTTCAAAACCAGATCTACTTGTCACATCTATTTGGCAAATAAAGACCATTGAGGTAAGCTATTGGCACACAGGGAGCAGTTTGGTTAGAATTTCCTACTGTTCGCAATGTAAATATAAAAGCTTACGGTCAACTTATGGGTTTCCTCTCTGCGCTAATTTTGGGTTCAGCAACAAGGACCTGTTTGTCAGCTGAATGAAAGGAAAGGGAAGTTGTCAACTGGAAAAGAAAAAGACATCTTGTGACAGTCTGCACAAAAAATTATTGAGTTGCCCAACACCGAACACGGACAATTCTGTGATTTCAATTTCATCCTCTTTCAGTCAGAAGCCTTACAGGATGGTAATATTAAAATTTGCGATTTAAAATACTACGACGTGTTTTCAAACGTACTAGGTTAATTAAATTTTAAAAATTTAAATGGCATTTATGTCAATTCTTATCCACGGGAGCTACACACGATGTTTTATGAAAAGAGCTAAGACAACCTTCAGTTTTCGTTAATCAAACCACAGGCAGGAAACGGCCGATAGTTCTTGTAGTTTTGTGGAGAAATGTGAACGATTCTAACAGGAAAATTAAGGATTTTCTTGGCTTTGTTGACTCGAGCTGTCGTTTCTATTCTACAGCACTCGGAAAAAGAGAAAATGTGTTAAATTGTGTGCAATATCAAAGTTTTCAAAAATATCTTCTTGCAAAGAGTGTGCATAATTATGCAGCTACGACGGTAAAATGTCATAAATTACTAGCTTACCAAAATTAAAATTGGCAGGTAAAGTTGCCACCGTTAATTTTATGTGGAGTATTAATTTATATGTTGAAGCTGAAAAATCTTCCTTTTCCTTATGTATCATGTCGGATCCTCGATACAGAATCGGAAAATGGATCGCTACTGGGGGAACCTCCCGTGTTAAAAAAGTTCAATCGTTCTGAGCAACACAAGGCTGGCATTATTGTCAAACTTGTCAAACCACGCTATCAAAAACAAAGGTTCCTGGTGAAACATTTTTCTTTCAAGAAGGTTCGTCCGCTTTTAATTTTTAATTCGAATAAGATTTTCACAGTAAACCGTTATAAAACTTATAATATACGTCTAAAATATAGACGTTGTGGCTCAATTTTATCCTTGGTTTAAATTTTAATTTTCCTTTGTTTTTGGGTATGGTGATGTGTGATAATGAGTTTAAAACAAAGGAAAACCATACCATACATATACATATTGAATAAATGGCATGAAACGGCGATAAAATAGCTTAAAAAGAAAGGAAAATGTACTCGATGAAGTCAATACGTTGACAGTCAATGCTCGAATGATAGGGCATGCGAATTTCCTAATGTTTTGATGTTCCCGAAAGCCGTTTCTGTTAGCAAATTAACTGAAACCAAACCAGCTTGACTTATGAATGAAAATTATAAAGTGGATTAACATCACAGGCTTCAGGACTTTCCTGTTAACTAGTAAGGTTCATATTTTGCAGAAATAAGCATTTTTTAACACTAAATAAGGGTGCGTTTCTTTGGGAAAATCCAAATCCGGATTACTGTACTACCTTTATCCGAAAATGAATTAATCTCGGATCAATGATCTGAAGAATTCTCACTCCGAGTGGATACATCAGATCGTATCTAAATCCGGATTTTTAGGACTCATAATCCGTGCGTTTCTTTGGGAAAGGATTTGAAAAAAGTACATTGGCCCAGCGTTCTTTGATGTGAAAATACAGGTTCGCTCTTTGTAAACACTGTCATACGGTAAGTTTTCATGCGCTTATTTCGATCGAAATACAAAAATAATTCGCTATGAAAGGAAAGGTACATTGTAGCTTGATCAGTATGAAGTGTTATTTTTAACTGGATGCACATTTTCTAGAACAGCCACCGTCTGCCTACGGAAGTTGTATCCTTTTGAAATTGTCACGAGTGAAGTTGGCATTGGTCATTTTGCAAACATTCTTCGCTCTCAGATGTGTTTTTGCCATATTGTGCTCCCACTGTGCTCCAGGCTAAAGAAGCACTATTTTGACGTGTGATTGTTTGTGAAAGAGTTTCTATGCTGAAATGATTTTAGCTAGGATACATTCGACAGAAAATAAATTTGTGCTGATATTTGATGTTCTGTGCGAAATGTGTTTAAGGCGTTATCATGGCAAAAAAATCCATTTTCGGATTCTTCGTTTCTTTGGGAGCAAAGTATCCGTGTGATCTGAGATCAACATCATCAGTTAAGCGTTTCCTCTGCGCTAATTTTGGGTTCAGAAACGAGGACCTGTTTGTCAGCCTGAAGGAAAGGAAAAGAAAATTGTCACTTGAAAAAGAGACATCTTGTGACAGTCTGCATAAAAAGTGGTTGTGGTACGTGCACGGACAATTAGTCTGCAATTTTTATTAAGAACTCTATATATTGATCACATTCTCTTCTTTCCTCTGTTCCTCGAGGCATACTAACAACATTCAAGATACATTTGTCAATTTATAAAAAAAATAAAGTCAATTACTTGAAAAAATCCGCAGTAGTATTCCCGACCAAATTAACCATTCAACCGTTTTGTCTTGGCAAATTACATACATTAATATTCCACCGTAAACGTTAACTTCCGATTGGCAGTTAACAAACGTCCGCAGGTGCAAAGAAAATTCTAAGACATTTTCCATTTTCTAAAAGTATTTTAGTCCCTTCTCGAAAAAAATGAAATGAGGTTCTCTTTCCTTTTTACTCAATAGGATCATTCAAAGAAGCCTGGCAGGACAAACTCTTACAATCTACAATTTTAAAGATGAAATAAAAAACTAGAACTTTCAAGGAATCCAAAAGCACCACGTTAACGTAGAATGTCATGAGACAGAGCATTAAGAACTGTTTCCAGTTGCTTGCCGAACCCATATACCAAACGGAGCCGGACACTGACTGCAATAAGCGTGGACAGACTTCTCGCCCTGTTGTTGGGGCTGAGATACAGACAACTGAAGTTGTAACTTTGAAGCAAACCTATACGTGATCGTTATTACCTTTTGGATTGTGTGCACAGTGTTTTCAACAATGCACTTTTGGTATCCCATTATAACCTTATGGTATAATATTACACTTGTATCTCTGTGTCTAGTAACTAATAAAGACCCCGAAAAGCTCATTAGGCCATTAATGTAAGTTGCCAACACAGGAAGCAGTTTCTTTAAAATTTCTAATGATTCGCAAATGTAAATATTAAAGCAGGTGTCCACTTATGCGTTTCTTCTGCGTTAATTTTGGGTTCAGCCACAAGGACCTGTTTGACAGCTAGCCTGAATTAAATGAAAGGAAAGTTGTCAGTTAGAGAAAAGACACAACTTGTGACAGTCTGCATAAAAAGTAGTGGTGTTAAGTATTTTAAAAACACGGACAATTTTTCTAACATGCAGTTTTTATTTAGAACCGCCATCGATTGCATTCTCTTCTTTCCTCGAGCCGAGGCAAACTAACAACATTCAAGATACATTTGTCAATTTATAAAACATAATTACTTGAGAAAATCCGCAGTTCAACCGTTTCGTCTTTTCAAATTACCTAAATAAAATAATTAAAGGAGCTACGTCACGGAAAATTCGGGGATTTTTTGGACTAAACTCTTCTGAAATTATTGGTAGGCAACTTTAAACCAATAAAAAACATTATCTTTGATCGCCTAAAGAGAGATACAGCAGAGGACCTGTTTGTCAGCCTGAACGCAAGGAAAGAAAATTTGTCACTTGAAAAAAAAAAGACATCTTGTGACAGTTTGCATAAAAATTAAGTGATGGTGGTACGTACACGGACAATTCGTCTGACAGTTACATTTTGTTGACGGAGTGAGGGGTGAAATAATTTTAATTATTTCACTCTTAAAAGAGTAAAATGTAGAAGCCCTGAAATTGAAAAGTAAGCTGAGCCTCCGACCTAGCGTAGGATTATATATTCAGTATAGTTTTTTCTTTATTCTGAGGTATATTATCAGATACTTCTACCTAATAAAGAATACACTCAATCTTTGGAAGTAAAACCATCTGTTCGGCGAGATGAATTGGTTTTCCAAATAAACAACTTATGGCTTGACCCAATATAAGGCATTGCAACGTTTATTGTCCATTACTGCATTTCTTGTCAGTGAATAGTCTGATCCTAGCTTCTCTTCGGAAGGAGTCTTCGCTACATTTGCCGTCCAAGCTGTTGCTTCGTAGCCCTGCAATAACTGATATCTTTCTGATCTCGGGTAGTTTCAAAGATTCGTGAATATCTCCTGACATTGTCGAAGACGCAAGCTTCAAAACCAGCGGTCCGTCCAAATTTTATCGTTGCATGTCCTTATCAAATGAAGAGCCGGGTACGTATACTTCTTCCTTATAAGATTAAAGGGATGGAAGAAAAAAAAAAACAGGCCATATTCGGTAGTATGTAAAACCATCTGCTAGCTTAGTTAACCGTTTTTCTTAATTAATAATTCCTGTTTGGACGTGCTAGACGAATAATGTTTTCCTTGCCCGTTAACGCGAAGCTGCTAGAACTTTCAGCGATAGCTAATCAATTTTGATAGAAACATTTAGGTCTTCGGTTAAATTTCAGATACTATTACATTGCAGTGAAATGGAAACAGCAAACTATACTGGCGATGGAGAGCAGAAAACAATTGAACAAATCGTGTGCAGCTTGGCAGGTTTAGCTACTGGAATACACGGCCAGTTGACATTTCTTTCAGTTTTAAACATTTTTCTGGCCATTACTGCATTTCTTGGCAACACCCTGATCCTAGCTGCTCTTCGCAAGGAATCTTCACTTCATCCGCCGTCCAAGCTGTTGCTTCGTAGCCTTGCAATAACTGATCTCTGTGTTGGTCTTATTTCAGAGCCTCTCTATGTTACCTTTTTGATGTCTGTAGTGAATAAAGATTGGAATATGTGTCGCTACCTATTACTCGTACGTTTTGAAACAGACTCTATTTTTGGTGGAGTTTCTCTGTTGACACTAACTGCAATAAGCGTTGACAGACTTCTCGCTCTGGTGTTGAGGCTGAGATACAGACAAGTTGTAACTTTAAAGCGAACCTACGTGATCGTTGTTACCTTTTGGGCTGCATACACAGTCTTTTCAACAATGCACTTTTGGCATTTCCTTATAAACTTATGCTTTAGCATTATCGTTCTAACACTATGTCCAATAACCTCCATCTTCTGTTACACGAGAATTTTTGTCACCCTCCGTCATCATCAAGATCAAGTACAAGGCCTGCAACAACCGAACCAAACAAATCCACTGAACATAGCGCGATACAGAAAGGCAGTGTCCAGTGCACTGTGGCTGCAGTTTGCATTCGTCGTTTGCTACATTCCACAAGGAATAGCGTTAATAATAGCTTTTCGCACTTATCCTCGGCCATCTTCGTCAGGTTTTCTCACTAGCCAATATTCATCCACATTAGTGTTCTTCAACTCGACATTAAACCCGATTCTTTACTGTTGGAAGATAGACGAAGTGAGACAAGCAGTGAAGGACACAATGAGACAAGTACTTTGTTGCTCATCGACTTAGTTAAACGATAGAAACAATAGTTAATGGTTGACAGGATTTAGTTTGAGGTACTGTCAGGAGAGATTTATCGATATTAAGGGTATTTATGATATAATAGGACTCTTGAAATTTAGAGGTTTGTCTTACCAGAGACCTGTGCAAATACCGTTCAAATGTCCAGTTTTATGTACGCTGCAGTAAACATTCTTTGTACTTTAAGTAAATAGGGGGGAGCAGGGATGGCGCAGGGATGCAGGGATGGCGCAGTGGTGAGAGCGCTCGCCTCCCACCAATGTGGCCGGGGTTCGATTCCGGCCCGGTGCCATATGTGGGTTGAGTTTGTTGTTGGTTCTCGTCCCTGCTCCGAGGGTTTTTCTCCGGGTTCTCCGGTTTTCCTCCCTCCATAAAAACTAACACTTCCAAATTGCAATTCGATCTGGAATACAGTGTCCCCAATTAGCACACCAGTGCTAAATACATTTGACACTTAAATAAAAAAGGGTTCAATACTCGCGCGTGTACTTGTTGCTGTTCAAACAAAGGTTTGGATTCAAAGTAAGAATATAAAGAAAAGTTAATTTCAGTTTTCGTTTTGATCATTGCCGAAAACAAAGGTGACTTTAGGCAGCTTTGTACACTGATTATACGATCGAGAGATGTATCTTTTTGTTTTAGCTTCTGTTCGTAATTGAGTTTGGTTAGTGAGGGGTGGCGAATGGCCTTTCAAAAATGTTGAGTCTCGGCAAATTTACGCCGAGTCTCGGAATCTCGGCGCTTAAAAATAGCGTCTCGGAATCTCGGATTTCTGGAAATATGGCGGTCTCGGAGTCTCGGATTTTGAAAAGTTGGATCTCGGAGTCTCGGATTTTTAAAATATGGATCTCAAAATCTCGCCAATGGGACTTTAATTTTTTTCCGCAAGCTTATCCGAAACGAGAAATTAAGAAATTTACCCCTCCCGGAATCTGCATTTACAACTGTTATGTAAAATATATATAGGAAACCGTAATTTACACTTTATAGAGGAAATCATGTCATGATAATAGTACATGGGTACCCAAAGACAATCGTTTGAGAATTGAACTGTTTCTCGTATTTTCTGATCAAGTGCGTCTCGGGCTCGGATTTTACAAACAAATTCCATTCTCGGGCTCGGATTTTTAAACTAGGGTCTCGGCGTCTCGTCAAGGCTCGGATCTTACCATTCGCCACCCCTTTAGTGGTAGATTTCAAATAAGCCGACTATGTTCAGTTTTGTTTTCGTTCAATATAATTTTAATTGAATTTTATTTCACTGTACTTTAGTTTACAAACTCGTCAACTGAACTTATTCGCTTTACCGTTATGTTGTAAGCTGACTTTATTCAGCCTTCTGTCTATTGTACCGTGCATGATGCAGCATTGTAAATTGTAGGTATAAATGTAGAGTGCTCTTATTCTTGTAAAACGATTTACATCGACAAGTTACGCCGGAGACGAAGAATAAACCAAGTCCAAGTTCTCGCGTCCTGTTCCAGTTGTTAGCAGATCCGACGGTACTTTGGAACAAGTGACGGGTTCCTCTCCCGCAGCAAGCGAGTTTACCGTGTCCGGTTCTCAGCCGCAAGGCCTCTCTTCACCCGTTTTCCTTATTATTAATTTTGAGTTCAGAGCGACAAAACCCGTCGTCACAGTACACATGCAAGGTGACCACTGTTGCTTAAATTGTCAAACCATGCTATCAAAAACAAAGGTATCTTTCTTCTAAGAAGGTTCGTCCGCTTTTAACTTTCAACTCGAGTAATATATACCAAGAGGAAGGTAATAATATATGTGAATTTTTTTCCTAAAATAAATCATCTGATTTCAAAGGATCGCTGTTTAAAATATGCATGGAAAGTAAGCTAAAGAGAGTTTTGCTCGGGATTTCCATCATTTGATTGTGGGGTGTAATTTAAAATTCTTAAGCCAACGTCAGCAAATTTTTAAATGTAACATGGAGTGATGTCAAATAATGAAAAAGTTTTTGGCACATAGGAAGTCTAATTATGGATTTCTTTGCTCTTATCTTATGTTAAATTTCACGAGGACCTGTTTGTCAGTCTGAATGAAAGGCAGGAAACTCGCTAGTCATTTAACAAAATATTTAAATAACAAAGACAAGACATCAAGCTGGCGGAAAGACATAATAAAAGCTACTCTGGGCAGAGTTTTCAATTAAGTTTTAACGAAAAAACTCCATGATTAATTGCAAGGCACTGTTATCTTCAGTCAGTTGGTGCGTGTTTATCGACTAGATTAAAGAAGAATATTACTTTTGTACAAGAACAAAATGTCCTGTTCTGGTTTTTAGTCACAGAATGCAGCATGGATGACGCTTACATTGAACTTTTTTTTTTCTTAACTAAAATGATGAACAAAGAAGGAAATGAATGAGGTTTGCAAATATTAACAGGCACCGTGCATGGAGCTGCTAGAGAAGGAAGATCCTCCATTTTCCCTTAAGAGCAAATAGCTTTTCTCAAGAAGGAGGCGCAGACAGGGATTAACAGCTGCCTTCAGAGCATTCGCTTTTAAGTTAATCTTCTGAACTCTTCTTCTCTATAAAGTTTAGATCCATGTAGGGCGGAAGGGCCCGAGGTAGTATAGGAACGATATGGCAGCAATGTAATGCAGTGTGTATATGTTTTCAATGAAAAATTGCATTTTAAAAATACGAATGGCATGGACAAAGCTTCAGCAATGATTACTTGAGAAAATCCCCAGTAGTATCCCCGTCCAAATTAACTGTTCAACCTTTTTGTCTTGGAAGATTATATAAAATAATATTCCACCGTTAACGTTAAGTTCCGATTGCCAGTTGTCATTTTTAAGCACCAAGATTTGTTCATGAACTGAACAAACGGCCGCAGGTGCAAAGAAAATTTTAAGGCATTTTCCATTTTCTAAAAGTTCTTTAGTCTCCTGTTAGTGATAAATTGTCGAAAAACTGAAATGACGATCTCTTTCCTTTCTACTCAATAGGATCATTCAGAGAATCCTTGCAGAACGAAATTAAATTTACAATTTAAAAGATGAAATTAAAAACTGGAAGTTTCAAGCTATCAAAGGACAACAGTGACAACGACTCGATCGACACCACGTCAACGTAGAATGTCACGAGACAGAGAATTGTTTTTAGTTTCTCGCCGAACCCATATAAGCGGAAAATCAATATTAGAGGTACTTACCTTGTAAACTGATAGATCCGGTTTGAGCAGGATGATGTCCTTTGAGATGATATTTCTTCAAACGTAACTGTTCTATTTTTGAAATGATTAATATCAGCACCCGCCTAACTATTTGTTTAAATATCATCTAGTTGTCAAAAAAAAGAACTGAAAGAATGACATTTTACTTTTTGTTGACGGAAGGAGCGGTGAAATAATTAAGGATAACCGATAGATGCCCTAAAATTGGAAAGTAAGCTTACCCTCGCGGACCTTAAAGTTGGACTATAAATTCAGTATAGTTTTGCCCTTACTTCGATGTTTATTACCAAATGTTCGATGCTTATTATCAGATGCTTTTACTATGTAAAACTTTCATTGTTAGGGAGTAAAACCATCTGCTCGCCTAGATGAATTGTTTTTGCAAATAAATAATTCATGGTTTAAACGCAATATAAAGCATTAAACAGGCGCTTACCTTTAGTTCGTTATTGCGAAGCAGGTAGAACTGAGTTTCAGCGACAGTGGATTTTGATCAAAACATTCCAGCTTGCGAATAGCTTACCCGGAGAGTCGAAAATATTACAGAGTAATGGCGACAGCAAACATTTCTGGAAATGGAAAGGAGAAAACATTTGTCCAATTTTTTTGCTCAGCAAGTTTAACTGCTGAAATATACGGCCAGGTCACATTTCTTTCAGTTTTAAACATTTTCCTGTCCATTACTGCATTTCTTGGAAATTCTCTGATCCTAGCCGCTCTTCGCAAGGAGTCTTCACTTCATCCGCCGTACAAGCTGTTGCTTCGTAACCTTGCAACAACTGATCTCTGTGTTGGTCTTATTTCAGAGCCTCTTTATGTTACCTTTTTGGTGTCTGCAGTGAATGAACATTGGAATATCTGTCGTTACGCATTAACAGCAAGTGTGATAATAGACACTACTTTGTTTGGAGTGTCTCTCTACACACTGACTGCAATAAGCGTGTGGCTGAGAAACAGACCATATGTAACCTTGAAGCAAACTTACGAGAGTCTGATTACCTTATGGGTTGTGTCCACAGCGACTTCAGCAACATACTTTTGGAATGTCCCAATATTCTATTGGTATATAATTGTAGCTATATCTCTGTGTCTAGTAACCTCGATCTCCTCTTACATAAAGATTTTTCTCAACCTCCGTCATCATCAAAATCAAGTTCAAGACCTGCAACAACCGAACGAAACAAATCCACTGGCAGTGTCCTGTGCACTGTGGTTGCAACTTTAACGTTAGTTGCTTGTTATCTACCCTTTCTTATAGTAGTGGCTTTTGTGAATAATAGTGTACTAACTATACCTGTTTATCAGGCTTTCCAATATACAATCACTTTAGTTTTCTTAAACTCGTCATTAAACCCGATTCTTTACTGTTGGAAAATTGACGAAGTGAGACAAGCAGTGAAGGAAACAATCAGACAAGTACTTTGCTGTTTATCGAGTTAGCTCTTGTCGACTTACATGTGCATCATCCCTGACTAAGAAAAACTGTTAAAAAGATAGATTAAAAAGATAGTTAACAGTTAAGAAGTTACCAAAAGCTGTTAGTAATTGAAATTATGAGTGTGATTAATTATCAGTTTCATTTGTTTTCACAGTTTAAATAAAGGGGTGAGAATAATATTGCGGGATTCATGTCAGCTCTTCAGCCCGAGGACCACACGTCGATCGTTAGGCAAGAGAGTTTAGCCTGAAGAAAACCTTTCCATTCGAATCGCTGCTAGTTAGGAAGCTGGTAGAATAAGTAACCCTGACGCGAAAATAAAGAATTGCGCGATTTTGAGTGACATCTTGCACGATGTCCTGCTGGCTGTTCGACACTCTAGTCTTTTTTTCTGGACATAAGCACCACAGGAGATTTAGTCGATCTTTCCAGGTTTCTTTGATGTGCCGCCTCAAAATATTCATGTCTCCGGCTCCTCGTGCATCTTGCTTCGTATAGCCTTGCAACAACTAATCTCCGTCTGATCTCGGATGATAGTGTCAAGGATTCATGAATATCTCCTCAAACTGTTTATCAAATGAAAAACCGGGAACAGATACTTCTTCCTTATAGAATTGAAGGGGTGGAAGAAAAGAAAACAGTCCATCTTTGGCCATGATAGTATGTAAAACCATCTGCTAGGTTAGTTAACCTTTATTCCAAGTTAGTAATTTATGCTTTGGACATGCTAGACGAAACAAAAAGCAAATATATTTTCCTAACTCGTTAATGCGAAGCTGTTTGAACTTTCAGCGATAGCTAATCAATTTTGATCGAGGTTACATTATAGATTTTGTTACATTGCAGTGAAATGGAAAAAGCAAACTTTACTGAAGATGGTAAGCAGAAAACATTTCAACAAATGGTGTGTGGCTTCGCAGGTTCAGCTGCTGGAATACACGGCCAGTTGACATTTCTTTCCGTTTTAAGCATTTTCCTGTCCATTAGTGCATTTCTTGGGAATACTCTGATCTTGGCTGCTCTTCGCAAGGAGTCTTCACTTCATCCACCGTCCAAGCTGTTGCTTCGTAGCCTTGCAATAACTGATCTCTGTGTTGGTCTTATTTCAGAGCCTCTCTATGTTACCTTTTTGCTGTCTGTAGTGAATAAACATTGGAATATGTGTCGCTACCGATTACTCGTACGTTTTGAAACAGACTCAATTTTTGGTGGAGTGTCCCTGTTGACACTGACTGCAATAAGTGTGGACAGACTTCTCGCTCTGGTATTGGGGCTGAGATATAGACAAGTTGTAACTTTGAAGCGAACCTACGTGATCGTTGTTACTTTTTGGGCTACATACACAGTCTTTGCAATAATGAACTTTTGGCATTTCCTTATAAACGTATTCTTTAACATTATCGTTCTAACACTAAGTATAATAACCTCCATCTTCTGTTACACAAAAATTTTTCTCACACTCCGTCATCATCAAAATCAAGTAAATGTACAAGGCCTGCACCAACCGAACCAAACATCCATCGCACTAATCATTAGGCCACCGCGCCTCCCACATAAAGTCTAAAAGATCGTAGAAAAAGCTTTGAGCTACCAACATATGTCATCGGTCTCAAATGTGTAATATGACACTTACCTTGTGTTAAGGAAACAATTAATTAAGGATAAACGGTAGTTTCCAGAATTTATTAAGTACTTCTTGAAATTGACAACGTAGCGGCCTCGGACCCAATAGTTGGACTACAGATTTGTAGTTTTGTCATTACTTTGATGTTTTCTATCAAAAGAAAAACCAGTAGAGTTACTCCTCCCTTTTAAGAAAAAAAAAGTCAATCTCTTTCTCTGGGATTAAAACTATCTGCCCGGGAAGAAAAATTGCTTTTTACAAATTAATAATTCATATAGTTCAGTTTGATAGTATATAAATCCTGTTTTACTGCACTTGAACAAAAGAGGAAAGGTGTCAAATTAAATGTTTTGTAATACCAAGTTCTAGTTTTGTTCTTACTAGAAGGGTGCATAATTATGCAGGAGCGAGGGTAAAATGAGATTTTTTTCTAGCATACTTATATTAAAACTGAAAGGAAGAGTTTTCTGCCTTCAATCAATTCGCTACTGAGGGAACCTTTTTGTAGAACATGAGAACTGAACTTTTAAAAGTTAACCCGTTTGAGCTACACAAGGCGGGCACTGTTGTTAGACTTGTCATACCTAACGCGTTCCAAAGTAAAATGGGTTTTCCAAAGTTTGAATTTTCAGTATAAAGCTCGATATTTCCTCTGAGCCAAAAAAAGCTTCCTTGTAAATTTATCATTCTTAACGGCAACAACATCATTTCAGAAGAAAATACTCTCCTTTTACCGGCGCACGAATCCGTTACGCCAAAAACGAGTTTTTTTAAACACAAGATTGATGAAAGTTGCAGAAATTCTGCAACCAGTCACTTAAATGAATTCAGTTAAAACATCACCGTTTTGGAGGTCAAATCCATGAAGGACGCAGAAATTCTGCAACCAGTCGCTGAAATAAATTCAGTTAAAACAGCACTGTTTTTGGAGGTCAAATCCTCGAAGGACGCAGAAATTCTGCAACCAGTCGCTTAAGTGAATTCAGTTGAAACATCACTGTTTTGGAGGTCAAATCCTCGAAGGACGCAGAAATTCTGCAACCAGTCGCTTTAATGAATTCAGTTAAAACATCACTGTTTTTGGACGTCAAATGCTCGAAGGACGCAGAAATTCTGCAACCAGTCGCTTAAAAAAGTCTCGGTTAAAACATCACTGAACAACCAAGTCTATGAAACATAAAGAAATTCTAAATCTTCATTTGCTCGATGAGCAAAACAGCTCTGTGTACAGTTCTTGCTGTTAAGCGACTTCTATGACATTAACGTTTATTACACAAATATGCAGCACATTTATTTTACATTAAACAGATACATTGAAATGGCCACCCAGTGTTAACATAATTTATTAACATTACCTTAATTTACATCAAAACAACCAACTTTATGAATCCATTCGCAGTGTCTGACAAAACTTGGAGAAGAGCTAGCTTAATGTTCAATGCTCTTTGAAGTCCGATGACCTTCTTATAGATTGTCGCTGTTCGCATTGTTTTTTAGCAAGGCGTACTTATTCTTTAAATGCCTTCTTGTTGAAGGCTGCAATTTCATGTCACTGGTCAGGTCAAATGAATGAATTATTATGCACTCCTTTGGCAATTTATCAATCCATGGCTCGGTTGATCTGATTTTATTTTGAGGGACCCACTTGCCAAAGTACGTTCCTTTCCAGTAATGGATTTTAAATTCATCATCCAATAGCTCTTTTATAACGCCAATCACTGGCTCTTTATCCCAATTGGATATCCAAACAGCGACAAATGTTCACACACAAAGGCCTTCAAAGAAACTGTCAACATGTTCCACGGGATTTTCTCTTTGTCTTGGTGCCACGTATCTTCCAGTGTAAATCTACAATGAAAAAAGTACGTTTCTAAGGTTTCTTAAAAAAATGGGATCCACAATGTTGAAAATTATTTTGATACACACTGCAACCACAACACATCAAATCAGCCTGGATTGCAGTGGCATTTCCAGAGTGGCTATTCAAGTCCGCTGATTCCCGATCGAATTGGAATTTACAAGTGTCAGTTTTTGTGGAGGGAGAAAAACCGGCGAACCCGGAGAAAGCCCCCGAAGCAAGGGCGAGATCCAACAACAAACTCAACCCACATATGAAAATTCACTGAAACCGTGATGCAAAAATTCTGCATCTTGCTAAATGACTAAATAACCCAAAATTCACTGAAACCAAGATGCAAAAATTTTGCATCTTCCTAAATGACTAAATAACCCAAAATTCACTGAACCAAGATGCAAAAATTCTGCGTCTTGCCTAATGAGTAAATAGCCAAAAATTCACTGAAGCCAAGATGCAAAAATTCTGCAGGTTGCTTAATGACTAAAAAGCCCTTCGGACAAAAGCACAGGCTTGTGGAAGTCTATGAAAACATCAAAGCAAAAAATTAATTCTTAATTATAAATTATTAATTATTATGAGATGCACATTGATAACATTCACCAAAGTAAATGTTAAATGTAGAAAGACAAAACTAATTCTTTTGTAAAATATTAAATTAAATGTATTCCCGATTAACCTTTTTGAACAGTCTCAGCCTCTGTACTGCAACAACAAAATGGGGAATAACCAATCGACGATGTAAAAAAAGATAAAGCAATCTTGCACTCTTATGAAGCCTATCAGCTGTTTGGAGAGTTTCACACTGGTATTTAGGCCTGTATTTAATTTGTTTCCGAACAATTATTATTAAAACACACGAAGCTGTGACAATTTCAGCAAATATTATTGTATCCAGTGACTACAAGTTTGTGCAAACAAAGTCAAGTGTTATGCTTCAGCGAAACCGGAATATCAGCATCCAATTTATACCCGTAAGCTGTCCAGTTGGTTTTTAAAAGAAGTATAAGCTTATGTACATGTACTCACCAAAACACTTTGTAAACGACTCTCCTGACTTGCAAGGCGTGCGTTGTAATAACACCTCAAAAACAAGGCCTTCGATCAGCTCCAAGAATCACAAGCTCTAGTACACTTTTCTCCATTTTACACAGGATTAACACAGCATATTTTTCTTCTGTATGTACTTACATTTAGCGAAACCATTATGCTTTTCAGACAATCTGTGTTGTCCACTCGCGAGCTTATTCCAACGGCCTGCAGATATAATTCAAACGACCGGCGCCAAAAAATGGAAGGAGCAACGATTCAACAATAGTCACGTGAGTAGATTCGAGTGCCATGATTGGCTACGCCACGGAAATCCGCTGGAGCCTTCAACTGCGGTCTCAAGAATGACCAGCACTGGCCGACTTGCCGACACCAAAGCCACCATTTTGAATTTTTCAATGTTTAGAGTTCAAAGATATTCTGCAATGGCAAGAGTGACACCCGCATCAGTTGCTCAGCGTATCTGGCAATCTTTTAGAGAATGCGAGGGGTGGAAAGTCTTCATTCAACAACAATGCATAAAGGTGAGTTAAAAACATTATTTTTTAACCGTTCCTTTCGCCAACGAAACATGTTTTGTCGTTTTTCCTGGCTTAAAGTAAGCTTTATTACCACACTAAGAAGTGAAACCACATCTGTGGCACGATTTACGATGTCATTAATCATGATCACGGTGTAAGCCTTGCTAGTGTAAACTACGTATATATATATATATATATATATATATATATATATATATATATATATATATATATATATATATATAAATTTGAAGTTAAACTACTCAAATTTTGAGTGCATATATATATACTGAGCCCTTACAACGAGAGAGAGGGAGAGCTTGTGCCTATATATTTAAGTTATGAGCAGAATTTAGGAGCAGACATTCAATACTCAATAACCTAATAGTTTCTGATGTAAGAAATTGTTGTGTGGTTCCTAGCAGAACAGACATTGGGGAATAACTTTCAAACCTTGGTGAAAGGACATGTCTTGTTAACCTAACAGTTTGATGTTGGAAAATGAACGGATTTCGTTATGAGCACAGCTTACACAAAATCATAATTGCAGCACTTTTATTATTACATTGTGTATTACAGTATACATTGTATATTCATATTTTTAGTCAAGGAAATGTAACAAAAAACATAAAATTAATGCCATCAAAAAGCAATCCTCACTTTGAAACAACAGACACGAATCCAGACAGAACAATAACCCAATCAGAATATCAGACAGGTCAGTGCAGCATATTCGAGACCTACCTTTCGAGAGCAGGCTGTAACGAAATCAGCTATAATACATGTACTTCTTTACAGAGCCATGGTTGTAAGAAACTTTGCAAAGCATTTCATGTGTATAAGCATCACTTATGTCCAGAAATGCATGTAAGTATTGTTTACAGAGTACTTCATGTCCTACTGGGCTTTTAGACATTTTCATATACTTCATATTTTGATATAATTTGGTGTGTTTTGGTGGGATTTCATTAATAAGGACACTTTGTGATGCCTATTATGAGGAACATGAATCTCATTACCGTGCATTTCTGGACATACTGTACATTGTATCTGATAAGTATAAACTTGCCTGGCTTCTACTATGTGGCACAAAAATGAAAACCGCAGACCATGGAGTGACTGCCCCATGTATTCCCCGATTCAGGATGCCGAGACTGTGATTTCTGGTGCATTCCCGCCTTCCAGGGTGCCCATTTTTGGTGAAAGACTTGTAATGATAGTCTTGAAATGTTTTTCGGCCTCAAATAGCTGTTGGTGAGGGGGGTGGGGGCAGGTGGTGGGCATTTATGTAATAACTTACTGTAGAGCACTGGCTGTGAAGGAGACTTTGCTGCAATCTGAAAATGTTTTGTTACAGTATTTGGAAGTTTGATTTCATTTTTGCACCCCATCTTGTTGGGGCTTTGTGATGGAGTATTAATTTGTATGCATGTGTATGTACAGCGTATACACATTGATAGTGATCTAGTTAAAAGTAGCCAATATTAATAGTGGTCTTGGATGAAATTCTACTCACAAGGGAATCTCAGTACATGTATTTTGATGGGGAAGGGGAGTGAAAAAAAGATTATAGACATGTTCTGGAAATAGGACATGGAAATGATATTGGTAATGTTATATTTACTGTATTTCTTATCTATTTGTTTTTTTTTTTCTGATGTACATGTTCCTTAGCATTCAATTTGAAATGACATGAGATAGTGAGGTTGAGCAACATCCTAAGATTTAAACATACATGTACCGTAATGATTCAATTTAGCGCCCTCCTTCCAATAAGCGCCCCCTTCCGAATAAGAGCCCCCCCATAGAATGTGTTTTTGTAAATAAGCGCCCCTATTCCAATAAGCGCCCCATTCCAATAAGCGCCCCCATTTTAATAAGCGTCCCCATCCTTACAGTTTTTGTTATTGCTAAGGTTACCGTATACCTTCAAGGGTAGATTTTTTTCAAAAAATTTTTTTACGGCCAAATTAAACATTACTAGTCTCCCTTCATTTTCTAAAAAAAATTATTTCAAAATCTTGAAACGCGCGCGAGTTATCAACAAAAATGTTTTTTCAAGTGAAACTCAATATACCCGCCAGAGAGTTATAAGCCAATTAAAATGTGTCAGCGTCATGACTTCCTGTGACGTTTTTCGCGGCAAAAGATTCGGGGTATTTCATTTCATGTGGCGTCCCTTGCCGATAGTGACAAAGTGATAATCGGGGTGACAGGCCTCACACAACTCCTATCCACGTGTAATACCCAGTTTAGAGTTTGGCTCGAACGAGTGTATCTTTTAGGAATCTGCCCGGTTTGTACGAAACAATTGGGGGATCCTTGAATATCTCGTTAAGTCGTGGTTGTTGTTGGATTAAATGCCACTTTTGCATGAGTATTTGTTTTAAGTTAGGCATCGTTGGACGGTATTGTGTAACGAAAGGCAGGAACGTTATTTCTGTTTCGGATATTTCAGCCGTAAACTTGATAGTCGGATGGTGGTTATTTGCTTGTTCGATGAATTGCGTGACTCCGTCTTTGTTTATATTCCAGATAGAAATAATATACTTCGACATACCCCAGCGACCGCATTTCTGCCTGAAGCTGCTCTTTTGGATCGATAGATGCAGACGTCGCCACCGTCGAAGTTGCAGTTTTTCCTTTCTTTGAACTTTTTCTCTTGCCCGGCATTTTAGAAACAAATCCGACAAATTCAAATCAAACGAGCTGTGGTCACGCGTGCAACTACTTTCCCGCGAGATGCTAGTCGACACCAGTAGTCTCGTGGGACGTCCTGACATTCTATTGGCTGTCGGCATCGGGAGTATCCAAAGTGTTGACATATGGCGCAGCAAGGGCGTGAAATGTTTGTAATCCTTTAGAAGCGAAAAAAACCTATTTCGTTTTTACGGGAGTGCGCTCGCTTTAAACAAATTTATAGGGTACGTAAATTTGACGGATTGCCTTGAAATTTGGCCCGAAGTTGCCCAAGACATTGAACAGAAAAACCGTGTGAGGGATTTCCGTTTTTCGTTATTGATCTCCCGCAATGGCCTTCGTCGTAAAAGGCTTCGGTAAGTTTTTGATCATCAAAATTGACAGAAAAATTGCGAAGCAACCAATAGGAACATTGACAAAGCCTCACACGGTTTTCAAGATTGATGCCTTGTGATTGATATAATGCAGTAGTTTTGATTGTGCGGTCTAATTCAATACCCGATAAATTCGCTCAAGTAGACGTCAGTCGTTTTGGGCTTTTGGGACGCACTCTCCTTACGATTAGAAAAAATCAAAGAAAAATAATTTTTACCGAATAGTGCATTTCATTAGCTTTGTACTGATATATAGTTTGTGGTGGTTGCGTTTAAGATAGTGCGCAAATATTTTTTTTCGCGAAAGACACCCGCGAAGGTATACGGTAACCTTAAGTACCGTGGATAAACTCATGAACATTCACCATACCCTACATATATTTACTGCTAAAATGAACAATTCTTTTAAAAGTAACTAAACTTTCAACAATTTGTTACTGTTACAGTTTCTGTTATTGTTAGTTATTTAATATTTATAAAAGTTTTTATTTTGAACATTTGGTTGATTCTCAAAAAATTAAATAAGCGCCCTGTCCCGAATAAGCGCCCTGTCTCAAATAAGCACCCTCCCTTAAGGTGTCAAAAGTAAATAAGCGCCCCGGGCGCTAAATCGAATCATTATGGTATACAGTCAACTCTCTCTAAGACAACAGTCCAGTTTAGATAGCTGTCCATCTTACATGTATATGGGTGTCCTTTAAGAGTTCTTGACTTTACGACAATTTGTGGTTGGCTGAATCGTGTAAAGAAATGTTATTAGGGTTTTAACAACTGTTCTTTATCAGGAATGGGAGGGAGGGTTGTGTGACAAGCACAATCATTGGCTATGAATGAGACAACTGTGCTGCAGTCTGAAAATGATAATATGTCATTCAAATGTTGATGACACCATTACATCCTGTCTTGTCAGGGTTTTGCTGATACAATACATGTACACTGTACTAACTAGCAATGATGCTGACAACAAAATTCTTATGAGGCCATCTCACAGTGGTGGATCAAGACCTTCAGATAAGGGAGGGGGAAGGGCAATCACCCAGACCCTGGAATATGGGGGCACTCCAAAAATAGTTTTTCTGGACCCTATGGGCCTCTTTTTGGCCTAAAAATAAGGTAGAGGCCCGGACCTCCTTGGCCCCTTTCCTAGATCTGCCACTGTCTCAGTAGGCATATTATTATGTGGAAGGGAATTAAAGATCTTATACAACTTCATCTAGTGCTATTCTGTTAAATAAAAAACATTGGCTTATTAAACCTTTCATTAACTCTTACCAAAGTCCTTTCCCCTCTCCTTACACAGGGTGGAAATTTGATGTGCATATTTCTTACATACATGTACCTCATGCTTCTCTCTTATAGGAAATCTTGCTATGCTCAATAATGGAAGGCAGGCAATTTTGTTGAGCATGTGATCAACATGTTGTCTGCCAAAAGTTGACAGTGGAGTCAAGCAACATCAGCAAGGACAGTACCAATAAAATATATATAATTACAAATTAAAATAACAATAGTACATTTTTAGAATCCAAAAAAGCTAGTGTCAGAATTTTTTACTAGCAAGATGCAGAATTTTTGCATCTTGGTTTCAGTGAATTTTGGGCTATTTTGTCATTTAGCTAGATGCAAAATTTTTGCATCTTGGTTCAGTGAATTTTGGGTTATTTAGTCATTTAGGAACATGCAAAATGTTTGAGTTGTTCTGCAGCTTTAAGGCCTTTGGATAAGAATAGCTTTTCATTACTGCAATAATACAGGCCAAATTTCGTCTCAGTGTATTGAACGTAGTTTTCACTAGATTTTTAGTGTAAAAATCTATTCCGAATAAATATCAGGATTCATGACAACTGTTTGAAATTGTGCTTTCAGTGTGTAACAGGGAATGACCCCAGCAAATTGTATGCTTGCTGTCGAGTATTTTCATTTTCTGGCGTAAAATACTTTTTCTGTCGTGTAAAATTGACCTTTTTCGACTGAATTTCAGATTTTGGAAAAACCCATTTTAGTTTGGAACGCGTTTGTATTTTACCACCGTGGCAAAGTTATAAAACAATTGGTTCATGCTTTTAGCTGTGCACCATCAAGTCATGGTGCTTTTGAGAATCAACACTTCTTTCATGCTATTGTAACTTTCCAATTGCACCAAAACTTTATGGAACAATTGCTAGAGCATGAACCATTTTTAAATATAGGCAAAAAAGAATATTATTGTTATTTAAAGGAATGGGAAATGCTCTTCAAGTGCCTTGCAGGTGTTAAATATTAAATAGTTTTGAATGCTTAGTTCCCTCCATATGAGACACCTCAGCAAGGGATCAGTTGTGCTTGACTTAATACAACTACCATGATTCTCTGCAGTGGGTTTCATATAGGGGATTGGGAGATTTTTGATTTTGTTTAAGATCTCATATTCATATAAAATGCAGCAAAGAAATTGCAGAATGTTAAATGTGAAGCCATTAGGCCAATGAGCTATGCGTAGCTTAAATTTGCAGCTAGGATAGCCACAAGATGTTTTTTTTATAAAAATTATTGTAACAAAAATAATTTTGATATTTGCAGTATATATTTATAGGCCATAATGTTTTACCTTAAAAAATAGTTGATGATTAGAGGCCACTGAATTTTTGCAGCATGGGGCCACATAAGTCACAAATGTATGGTAGGCTGAGTCATTAAGGGACACAGAATTTCTGCAGCCTTGGTAATAAGGGGGCGCAGAATTTCTGCAGCCTTTGTTAAAGAGGGGCGCAGAATTTCTGCAGCCTTTGTCAAAGAGGGTCACAGAATTTCTGCAGCCTTTGTCAAAGAGGGGCGCAGAATTTCTGCAGCCTTTGTCAAAGAGGGGCGCAGAATTTCTGCAGCCTTTGTCAAAGAGGGTCACAGAATTTCTGCAGCCTTTGTCAAAGAGGGACGCAGAATTTCTGCAGCCTTTGTCAAAGAGGGGCGCAGAATTTCTGCAGCCTTTGTCAAAGAGGGTCACAGAATTTCTGCAGCCTTTGTCAAAGAGGGACGCAGAATTTCTGCAGCCAGGGTTAACAAGATGAACAGAATTTCAACAGCTTGGTTTTATTTATTTGCAATTTTAATGAATTACGAGGATAGTGAGTTTGGGACTTGTAATAACTTTTTAGACTGTTATACTTGTAACGAAGAAAATGTGCTCCCAAATCATATTATGTTCATTTAAGAATATTTTGATAAAAAATGAAGATTAAATGTTTGTCAACCAAGATTTTGTGTGAAGAGACTGGAGTTGATTAATAATGCAGTGAAACATAGATTATTTTTAATGATGAAATGCTTGAAAACTGTACACTCCGCAATAAACTCGAAGGCTTTGTATTTCCAACACGTTCTTTTTCTATGATCCGTGAATATTTAAATAAAAATCATAGTATGATATCTCCATGGATGCGGTCTTATTTTGTTAAATATTACGACTTTGATGTAGCAATTTTACTAATTTAAACAAAAAAGGCATTATTTTGCGGAATTCTGTTGGTTTTAACCAATAAATCACCCATTTTTCACGGAAAATGATAGTTTGGAAAAACCCATTTTAGTTTGGAACGCGTTACCTGACAAAAACATCTTTCTTTCAAGAGGTTCGTCCACTTTTAATTTTCATTTTGAATAAAAAGAGGAGCTTCACAATGTATATACCGAGAGAAAACTAATAGTACGTTTGTGGTTTATACTGCCAGTGAATTAAGATATCGGTCTCATATTGAAGAAAACCCATAAGACGGAAATAAAAAAAAACAATATCTTCCTTAAGATGGAAATATGTTCGACAGGCTTATCGGACGTAGTACATGGTCAACAGTCAACGCTCAATAAAGATGCATGTGTATTTTCAAATGTTTAAAGGTCGTGAAAGCCGTTTCTGGCAGAAATTACCTGAAAACACATCAAAGAACTCGGGAATTAAAATTGCAAAGTGAATAAACATCACAAGTTTTAAGACATCCCTGTAAGCAAGGTTCATATTTAACAGAAATGTTTATTTAATGCGCCATGTTCTTTTGTAAACAAAGTAAAGATAAAACCAATACGTCTACTCAGTGATGTCTGGCCTTGTTTGATCAGGAGCGCTAACCCTGAGAAATCTTGTCCCCTCTTCATTTTCCATTCGCTGTAGATTCAATATGTTGAATCGTTAAACTTGACAGATGATGTCTTAACAGTTTGCGATGTTCAAATGAAATATATTTTGTTGCGAAAAAGCTGGGCTTTTTGTCTTTTTTTTTTTTTTCGAAACACTCCAAGTGAAGCAAAATCTGTAATTGATACCCCTAATCAAGACGACAAGCATCCCTGATCCTATCTAAAAGCAAAAAAATAAAAAATGAAATTTGTTGCGAGAATGACTCAAATATAGTTACCACAAAATAATTGGATTTAAGAGTGTAATCGCTTCCATTCCAAACGAAGGCAGAAGCTTATTAGATTTATAAGTCAAATGAGCGAAGCTTTGTTATCTAGAAAAGGAGGGATATGATTTATTTTTAAAGCGTAATTGAAAAATTCAAAGAATTAACATGCTTACAAAGCCAGGTGTACTTGTCACATTTATTTGTCAAATAAAGCTCATTAATGTACGTTGCTAACACAGGAAGCAGTCTTTTTAGAATTTCTAGTGGTTCGCAAATATCAATGTTTTAAAGCACATGTCCAGTTAAGCGTTTCCTCTGCGCTAATTTTGGGTTCAGAAACGAGGACCTGTTTGTCAGCCTGAAGGAAAAGAGAGGAAATTTGTCACTTGAAAAAAGACATCTTGTGACAATCTGCATAAAAAATGGTGGTGGTACGTACACGGACGATTCGTCTGCAATTTTTATTAAGAAACCCTACATATTGATCACATTCTCTTCTTTCCTCGAGGAATACTAACAACATTCAAGATGCATTTGTTAATTGATAAAAAAAAACTAAAGTAAATTACTTGAGAAAATCCTCAGTAGTATTCCCCAACCAAATTAACCATTCAGCCGTTTTTTCTTGGCAAATTATATAAATTAATATTCCACCGTTAACGTTAAGTTCCGATTGCCAGTTGTCATTTTTAAGCACCAAGATTTGTTCATGAACTGAACAAACGGCCGCAGGTGCAAAGAAAATCTTAAGACATTTTCCATTTTCTAAAAGTACTTTAGTCTCCTGTTAGTGATAAATTGTCGAAAAAATGAAATGACGATCTCTTTCCTTTCTACTCGATAGGATCATCCAGAGAAGCCTTGCAGAACGAAACTTACAAAAATTTACAAACTAAAAGATGGAATTAAAAACTGGAAGTTTCAAGCTATCCAAAAGCAAAAAGGACAACAGTGACAACGACTCGATCGACACCACGTCAACGTAGAATGTCACCAGACAGAGAATTTTAAAAGAACTGTTTTTAGTTTCTCACCGAACCCATATAACGGGAAAATCAATATTAGAGGTACTTACCTTGTAAACTGATAGATCCGGTTTGAGCAGGATGATGTCATTTGGGATGATATTTCTTCAAACGTAACTGTTCTAATTTTGCAATGATTAATATCAGCACTTGCCTCACTATTTGTTTAAACATCCTCTAGTTGTCTAATAAGGAACTGAAAAAAATGGCATTTTACTTTTTGTTGACGGTGTGAGGGGTGAAATAATTAAGGATAACCGATAGATGCCCTAAAATTGGAAAGTAAGCTTAGCCTCGGACCTTAAAGTTGGACTATAAATTCATTGTAGTTTTGCCCTTACTTCGATGTTTATTACCAAATGTTCGATGCTTATTATCAGATGCTTTTACTATGTAAAACTTTCATTGTTAGGGAGTAAAACCATCTGCTCGCCTAGATGAATTGCTTTTGCAAATAAATAATTCATGGCTTAAACACAATATAAAGCATTAAACAGGCGCTTACCTTTAGTTCGTTATTGCGAAGGAGGTAGAAGTTTCAGCGACAGAGGATTTTGATCAAAACATTCCAGCTTGCAAATAGCCTACCCGGAGAGTCGAAAATATTACAGAGTAATGGCGACAGCAAACATTTCTGGAAATGGAAAGGAGAAAACATGTGTCCAATTTTTTTGCTCAGCAAGTTTAACTGCTGGAATACACGGCCAGGTCACATTTCTTTCAGTTTTAAACATTTTCCTGTCCATTACTGCATTTCTTGGGAATTCTCTGATCCTAGCCGCTCTTCGCAAGGAGTCTTCACTTCATCCGCCGTCCAAGCTGTTGCTTCGTAACCTTGCAACAACTGATCTCTGTGTTGGTCTTATTTCAGAGCCTCTCTATGTTACCTTTTTGGTGTCTGCAGTGAATGAACATTGGAATATCTGTCGTTACGCATTAACAGCAAGTGTGATAATAGACACTACTTTGTTTGGAGTGTCTCTCTACACACTGACTGCAATAAGCGTGTGGCTGAGAAACAGACGATATGTAACCTTGAAGCAAACTTACGAGAGTCTTATTACCTTATGGGTTGTGTCCACAGCGACTTCAGCAACATACTTTTGGAATGTCCCAATATTCAATTGGTATATAATTGTAGCTATATCTCTGTGTCTAGTAACCTCGATCTCCTCTTACATAAAGATTTTTCTCAACCTCCGTCATCATCAAAATCAAGTTCAAGACCTGCAACAACCGAACGAAACAAATCCACTGGCAGTGTCCTGTGCACTGTGGTTGCAACTTACGTTAGTTGCTTGTTATCTACCCTTTCTTATAGTAGTGGCTTTTGTGAATAATAGTGTACTAACTATACCTGTTTATCAGGCTTTCCAATATACAATCACTTTAGTTTTCTTAAACTCGTCATTAAACCCGATTCTTTACTGTTGGAAAATTGACGAAGTGAGACAAGAAGTGAAGGAAACAATCAGACAAGTACTTTGCTGATTATCGAGTTAGCTCTTGTCGACTTACATGTGCATCATCCCTGACTAAGAAAAACTGTTAAAAAGATAGATTAAAAAGATAGTTAACAGTTAAGAAGTTACCAAAAGCTGTTAGTAATTGAAATTATGAGTGTGATTAATTATCAGTTTCATTTGTTTTCACAGTTTAAATAAAGGGGTGAGAATAATATTGCGGGATTCATGTCAGCTCTTCAGCCCGAGGACCACACGTCGATCGTTAGGCAAGAGAGTTTAGCCTGAAGAAAACCTTTCCAATCGAATCGCTGCTAGTCAGGAAGCTGGTAGAATAAGTAACTCTGACGCGAAAATAAAGAATTGCCCTATAGCTTTATTAACTCAACCTGTCCGGGTTTCTTTCATTTTAAACAGACAAGTACTTTTCTGTTCACCGAGTTAACTTATATCGATTTATATCATCCCTTACTAAGGAAAACTATTGATCAGAAAAGGTAGTTAACAATTAAGAATACTTAAAAGCTCTCTGTAAATTATGGCATGTTATGAGTGTGACTGGCTCAGCAGTAATATTAAACAAAATTGTTTTTTGCAGGCATGTAATTTTTAAATTAAGAGGTGAAATATGGTATTCATGCCAGTTCTTATCCACAAGAACTACACACGAGACGAGACAACAACGGCCGGGCGTTCTTGTTGTTGGGTGGAGAAACGTGAGCAATTCTAGCAGGAAAATTAAAGATTTTCTTGCATTTTGGCTTTGTTAATTCAACCTGTCCTTTTTATTCTACAGCACTGGCAAAACTGAGAGGAAAAGTTTTTATTTCTTTGAAACATAAATTAAAGTTTTCAAAAAATTATCTTGCAAAAGAGTGTACATAATTATGCAGCAGCGAGGGTAAAATGTCATAAATTACTAGCATACCAAAATTAAAATTGGTAGGTGGAGTTGCCGCCTTTAATTACGTGGAGTATTAATTTGTATATCGAAGTAGACTGCGAGCAGTCTCCTTATTTTCCTAGCGTGCGACGAGAAAACGCGAATGTGAGTTGCATAATTTCAGGAATAAAAACCGACTGCTCGCAGTCTAATATCGAAGTTGGGAAATGTACCTTTTTATTGCATGTCATGTCAGGTCCTCGATGTAAAATCAGAAAATCTTGAAGCTTTGCTACTGAGGAACCACTCTTTATCTGTGTGCACGTGGAATTCAAGCCTCATGGTCCAAACCTATATTTATATTTGTACATGTATCTCCCATGAGAAATGGTACCACTTTCTTAAAACAACATTACTTTAAGTTTACTGCATTCTTTTTCACATGAGTAATTCCTTACTTGCATGCAGGTTAATTACCCATTAAGTGCATCACTTCAGTGTTGCAGGCTTTTTTAAACGGCCATTTTGAATACGTAGATGACATTAATTTTTCACCTACCCTACCAAACCCTACCCTATTGTATTGTATTGTACTTTTGATAATCTTGGGTTTATTTTGGTATGTAGTTGTGTTTAAATAGTAAATAAATTGTGAAAATAGCTTGTTTGCCCGCACTGTTTGATAGTAGATTAAAATCACCAAGTATGGTCTGCTGGCAAATTGTTTCGCTAGAATATTAATTGTTGAACGTTTCTATCAAGTTGGTTGTTTTTTACAAGAAGGGCCTACGGGGAGGGGAGAGGGTGGTTCAAATGTAAAGTTGTGTTTCAAAAATACTTGGATTTATATTTGGAAAGGATGCTGGATCTGGAAGTTTTTGTGGAGGCTGGGGGTCCGAATCTCCCTTTCCCGTACCTTTTCCCCCCGGTTCCCACCCCATTATTTACTGGTTCCCGCCTCTGTTATTTCAATTGCAAGCTATTACAAAATGTTGGAAAACTTTCCTCAATTTCTCCAGGTTACCGCCACCTCGAGAATCTGGCTTCCCACCCTCTCTCTCCTGCCCCCTATCCTCGCAACCTCCCGACCCCCCTGTTGCCCTCCACTTTCCTGGTACATAGAGGAATACCATATCATTGTTAAATTCTTTAAATACTAGATATGCAACGCTTTCGAGTGATAAACCTGCCAGTATCAGCCATTATGGAGAGCTGAAGTTAAAAACTTGTGCGGAAAATTTTTAAACTTGGCGCACTATTTTCCATATTAGGTAAAAGAAGGACTCCAAATCAAGGACAAAGATAAAATCGTCCCCAGGCCTAATCCGTGCGTACGTACGTACGGACGGACGGACGCGGACGACTACCAAATTTTCTCGGCTTGATGGATTTACCAAATTCTATAGCTATGGATGCTCCGCTAATATCAAAATTTTCAATATTGTTCTTACTAGAAGGGTGCATAATTATGCAGGAACTAGGGTAAAATGTCATTTTTTTACTAGCATACGTATATTAAAAATTGAAAGACAGAGTTTTCTGCTTTCGATCATGGGTAGTATTAAAATATATAAATTAAAAGTAATTTATCCTCGAAATCGGAAAGTTTTTCAGCTTCAATTAATTTGCTAATGAGGGAACCATTTTGTAGAACATGAGAACTGAACTTTTAAAAGTAAACCCGTTTGAGCTTCACAAGGCGGGCACTGTTGTTAGACTTGTCATACCTGACAAGAACATCTCTCTTTCAAGAAGGTTCGTCCACTTTTAATTTTTATTTTGAATAAAAAGAGGAGCTTCACAATGTATATACCGACAGAAAACTAATAATACGTTTATGGTTTATACTGCCAGTGAATTAAGATATCGGTCTCATATTGAAGAAAACCCATAAGACGGAAATAAAAAAAAAACAATATTTTCCTTAAGATGGAAATATGTTCGACAGGCTTATCGGACGTAGTACATGGTCAACAGTCAACGCTCAATAAAGATGCATGTGTATTTTCAAATGTTTAAAGGTCGTGAAAGCCGTTTCTGGCAGAAATTACCTGAAAACACATCAAAGAACTCGGGAATTAAAATTGCAAAGTGAATAAACATCACAAGTTTTAAGACATCCCTGTAAGCAAGGTTCATATTTAACAGAAATGTTTATTTAATGCGCCATGTTTTTTGTAAACAAAGTAAAGGTAAAACCAATACATCTATTCAGTGATGTCTGGCCTTGTTTGATCAGGAGCGCTAACCCTGAGAAATCTTGTCCCCTCTTCATTTTCCATTCGCTGTAGATTCAATATGTTGAATCGTTAAACTTGACAGATGATGTCTTAACAGTTTGCGATGTTCAAATGAAATATATTTTGTTGCGAAAAAGCTGGGCTTTTTGTCTTTTTTTTTTTTTTCGAAACACTCCAAGTGAAGCAAAATCTGTAATTGATACCCCTAATCAAGACGACAAGCATCCCTGATCCTATCTAAAAGCAAAAAAATAAAAAATGAAATTTGTTGCGAGAATGACTCAAATATAGTTACCACAAAATAATTGGATTTAAGAGTGTAATCGCTTCCATTCCAAACGAAGGCAGAAGCTTATTAGATTTATAAGTCAAATGAGCGAAGCTTTGTTATCTAGAAAAGGAGGGATATGATTTATTTTTAAAGCGTAATTGAAAAATTCAAAGAATTAACATGCTTACAAAGCCAGGTGTACTTGTCACATTTATTTGTCAAATAAAGCTCATTAATGTACGTTGCTAACACAGGAAGCAGTCTTTTTAGAATTTCTAGTGGTTCGCAAATATCAATGTTTTAAAGCACATGTCCAGTTAAGCGTTTCCTCTGCGCTAATTTTGGGTTCAGAAACGAGGACCTGTTTGTCAGCCTGAAGGAAAAGAGAGGAAATTTGTCACTTGAAAAAAGACATCTTGTGACAATCTGCATAAAAAATGGTGGTGGTACGTACACGGACGATTCGTCTGCAATTTTTATTAAGAAACCCTACATATTGATCACATTCTCTTCTTTCCTCGAGGAATACTAACAACATTCAAGATGCATTTGTTAATTGATAAAAAAAAACTAAAGTAAATTACTTGAGAAAATCCTCAGTAGTATTCCCCAACCAAATTAACCATTCAGCCGTTTTTTCTTGGCAAATTATATAAATTAATATTCCACCGTTAACGTTAAGTTCCGATTGCCAGTTGTCATTTTTAAGCACCAAGATTTGTTCATGAACTGAACAAACGGCCGCAGGTGCAAAGAAAATCTTAAGACATTTTCCATTTTCTAAAAGTACTTTAGTCTCCTGTTAGTGATAAATTGTCGAAAAAATGAAATGACGATCTCTTTCCTTTCTACTCGATAGGATCATCCAGAGAAGCCTTGCAGAACGAAACTAGAGATGAAATTAAAAACTGGAAGTTTCAAGGTATCCAAAAGCAAAAAACAACGACTCGATCGACACCATGTCAACGTAGAATGTCACGAGACAGGGAATTTTAAAAGAATTGTTTTTAGTTTCTCGCCGAACCCATATAAGCGGAAAATCAATATTAGAGGTACTTACCTTGTAAACTGATAGATCCGGTTTGAGCAGGATGATGTCCTTTGAGATGATATTTCTTCAAACGTAACTGTTCTAATTTTGCAATGTTTAATATCAGCACTTGCCTCACTATTTGTTTAAACACCCTCTAGTTGTCTAAAAAAGAACTGAAAAAATGACATTTTACTTATTGTTGACGGTGTGAGGGTTGAAATAATTAGGGATAACCGATAGATGCCCTAAAATTGAAAAGTAAGCTTAGCCTCG
This sequence comes from Meandrina meandrites, assembly GCA_963693305.1. NCBI lineage: Eukaryota > Metazoa > Cnidaria > Anthozoa > Scleractinia > Meandrinidae > Meandrina > Meandrina meandrites. The sequence continues at coordinate 38,479,156 of OY855906.1, forward strand.
TATTTTAAAGTTGGACTATAAATTCGGTGTAGTTTTGCCCTTACTTCGATATTAATTATCAAATGTTCGATACTTATGATGAGATACTTCTATGTAGTAAAACTTGCAGTCATTGCTTGGGAGTAAAACCATCTGCTCGGTGAGATGAATTGTTTTTCCAAATAAACAATTCATGGCTTGACCTAATATAAAGCATGAAACACTGGCGCTTAGCTTTACATTCTGCTTTAATGCGAAGCAGTTAAAAGCTTCAGTGAGAGTAAGAGCATTTTGACCAAAGCATTCCACCTTGCAGTTGAGCTACCGAAAGTTGATCATATTTCAGAGTAATGGCGACAGCAAACATTTCTGAAGATGGAAAGCAGAAAACATTTGAACAACTGTTGTGCTCGGCAGGTTTAAATTCTGGAAGACACGGCCAGGTCACATTTCTTTCAGTTTTAAACATTTTTCTGTCCATTACTGCATTTCTTGGGAATACTCTGATCCTAGCTGCTCTTTGCAAGGAGTCTTCACTTCATCCGCCGTCCAAGCTGTTGCTTCGTAGCCTTGCAATAACTGATCTCTGTGTTGGTCTTATTTCAGAGCCTCTCTATGTTACCTATTTGATATTTGTAGTGAATGAACATAGGAAGATTTGTCCCTACCTGTTAACAGCAGCTTTTTTAATAAGCACTATTTTGTGTGGAGTGTCTTTGTTGACACTGGCTGCAATAAGCGTGGACAGACTTCTCGCCCTGTTGTTGGGCCTGAGATACAGACAAGTTGTAACTTTGAAGCGAACCTACGTGATGGCTATTACCTTTTGGGTTGTGTCCACAGTAATTTCAACAATTTACATTTTGAATGTCCTAATATACAATTGGAATATAAATATAAGTATATCTCTGTGTCTTGTAACCTCTATCTTCTCTTACACAAAGATTTTCCTCAATCTCCGTCATCATCAAAATCAACTACAATGCCTACAACAACCGAATCAAACAAATCCACTAAACATAGTGCGATACAGAAAGGCTGTGTCCAGTGCACTGTGGCTACAACTGACGCTAGTTGTTTGTTATCTTCCCCATGGTATAACGATGGTTTTTGCGCATAGTAGTGGACTAACTCTACCTGTTCATCGGGCTGCCCAATATACAGTTACTTTAGTTTTCTTAAACTCTTCATTAAACCCGATTCTTTACTGTTGGAAGATAGACGAAGTGAGACAAGCAGTGAAGGGCACAATCAGACAAGTACTTTGCTGTTTATCGAGTTAGTTTTTATCGACTTACATATGCATCATCCCTTACTAAGAAAAACTATTAAAAAGACATGTAACGGTTAAGAACTGAAATTACGAGTGTGACTTAATTATCAGTTTTATCTCGGTATGCCCTGTCGTGTTTCTTTAGCAGTAATAATAAAAATTTGTGTTAACAGTTAAATAAAGAGGTGAGAAAATGCGGAATTCGTGTCAATTCTTCTCCACGATTACCGGGCAAGGACCACACGACCGTTAGGCAAGAGAGTTAAGACAACATTTTCATTCAAATCGCTGCTAATATAATCAGGAAGCTGGAAGATAGTATAGTACGTAGTTCTGACACGAAAATTAAAAATTGTCTTTGCTTTGTTAACTCAAGCTGTCCAAGTTTCTAGTATTTTAATTTACACCCCTTGAAGAGCTTTGCAGAACTTGAAGAGCTTTACAATGTATATACCGACAGAAAACTAATAATATCTTAGACTAAAGCAAGAGAGTCTCTTGGTCTCTCACTTCATACTCTCTTGACTAAAGATATCGGTCACGTATTGAAGAAAACCGCATAAGACGGCGATACAAAAAAATGTGTATTTCAAATGTTGGAAGGTCGTGAAAGCCGTTTCTGGCAGCAAATTACCTGAAAGCACTCCAAACAACTCAGGATTAAAATTGCAAAGTGAATAAATATCACAAGTTTTTAGACATCCCTGTGAGCAAGGTTCATATTTTACAGAAGTTTTTATATCAAGTGCGCCATGTTTTTTTTTGGAAACAACGTAAGGGAAAAAACAATACATCTACACAGTGATGTCTGGCGTTGTTTGATCAGAAGTCCCCACCCCCACCCCCTGAGAAATCTTGTCCCCTCTCCACTTTCCACTCGCTGTAGTATTCAATATGTTGAATTGTGAAACATGACAGATGATGTCTTAACAATTTGCGATGTTCAAATGCAGAAACAACGTAAGGGAAAAAACGATACATCTACACAGTGATGTCTGGCGTTGTTTGATCAGAAGTCCCCACCCCCACCCCCTGAGAAATCTTGTCCCCTCTCCACTTTCCACTCGCTGTAGTATTCAATATGTTGAATCGTGAAACATGACAGATGATGTCTTAACAATTTGCGATGTTCAAATGCAGTATATTTTGTTGCGAAAGAAGCTGGGCAACTTTTGGGAGTTTATATTGTCTTTTTTTTTTCGAAACACTCCAAGTGAAGCAAAATCCGTAATTAACTGATAACCATAATCAAGACGACAAGCATCCCTGATCCTATCTAAAAGCCAAAAAAAAAAAACCAAGGAGTGAAATTTGTTGGGAGAATGACACAAAATATAGTTACCGCAAAATAATTGGATTTAAAAGTGTAATCGCTTCCATCCCAAATAAAGGCAGAAGCTTATTAGTCAAGTTTATAGGACGAAAGAGCTTTGTTATCTAGAAAGGAGGGATATGATTTGTGTAATTTAAAAATTCAAAGAAATTAACATGCTTACAAAGCCAGGTGTACTTGTCACATTTATTTGTCAAATAAAGCTCATTACTGTACGTTGCTAACACAGGAAGCAGTCTTTTTAGAATTTCTAGTAGTTCGCAAATATCAATGTTTTAAAGCACATGTCCAGTCATTCGTTTCCTCTGCGCTAATTTTGGGTTCAGAAACGAGAACCTGTTTGTCAGCCAGAATGAAAGGAAAGGGAATTTGTCACTTGAAAAAAAGACATCTTGTGACAATCTGCATAAAAACTGGTGGTGGTACGTACACGGGCAATTCGTGTGCAATTTTTATTAAGAAACCCTACATATTGATCATATTCTCTTCTTTCCTCGAGGCATACTAACAACATTCAAGATACATTTGTCAATTGATAAAAAAAAACTAAAGTAAATTACTTGAGAAAATCCTCAGTAGTATTCCCCAACCAAATTAACCATTCAACCGTTTTTTCTTGGCAAATTATGTAAAGTGATATTCCACCGTTAACGTTACGTTCCGATTGCTAGTTGTCATTTTTTAAGCAGCAAGATTTGTTCATGAACTGAACAAACGGCCGCAGGTGCAAAGAAAATTTTAAGACATTTTCCATTTTCTAAAAGTACTTTAGTCTCCTGTTAGTGATAAATTGTCGAAAAAATGAAATGACAATCTCTTTCCTTTCTACTCAATAGGATCATTCAGAGAAGCCTTGCAGAACGAAACTTTAAAATTTACAATTTAAAAGATGAAATTAAAAACTTGAAGTTTCAAGGTATCCAAAAGCAAAAAACAACGACTCAATTGACACCACGTCAACGTAGAATGTCACGAGACAGAGAATTTTAAAAGAACTGTTTTTAGTTTCTCGCCGAACCCATATAAGCGGAAAATCAATATTAGAGGTACTTACCTTGTAAACTGATAGATCCGGTTTGAGCAGGATGATGTCCTTTGAGATGATATTTCTTCAAACGTAACTGTTCTAATTTCGCAATGTTTAATATCAGCACTTGCCTCACTATTTGTTTAAATACCCTCTAGTTGTCTAATAAAGAACTGAAAAAAATGGCATTTTACTTTTTGTTGACGGAATGAGGGGTGAAATAATTAAGGATAACCGGTAGATGCCCTTAAATTGAAAAGTTAGTTTAGCTAATTTGTATCTTAAAGTTTGGCTATAAATTCAGTGTAGTTTTGCCCTTACTTCGATATTAATTATCAAATGTTCGATACTTCTATCTAGTAAAACTTGCAGTCATTGCTTGGGAGTAAAACCATCTGCTCGGTGAGATGAATTGTTTTTCCAAATAAATAATTCATGCGTTGACTTAATATAAAGCATGAAACAGGCGATTAGCTTTACATTCTGCGTTAATGCGAAGCAGCTAAAAGCTTCAGTGAGAGTTAGAGCATTTTGACCAAAGCATTCCACCTTGCAGTTGAGCTACCGAAAGTCGATCATATTTCAGAGTAATGGCGACAGCAAACATTTCTGGAGATGGAAAGCAGAAAACATTCGAACAAATGTTGTGCTCGGCAGGTTTAACTACTGAAATACACGGCCAGGTCACATTTCTTTCAGTTTTAAACATTTTTCTGTCCATTACTGCATTTCTTGGGAATACTCTGATCCTAGCTGCTCTTTGCAAGGAGACTTCGCTTCATCCGCCGTCCAAGCTGTTGCTTCGTAGCCTTGCAATAACTGATCTCTGTGTTGGTCTTATTTCAGAGCCTCTCTATGTTACCTATTTGATGTTTGTAGTGAATGAACATAGGAAGATTTGTCCCTACCTGAAAACAGCAGCTTTTATAATATGCACTATTTTGAGTGGAGTGTCTTTGTTGACATTGGCTGCAATAAGCGTGGACAGACTTCTCGCCCTGTTGTTGGGGCTGAGATACAGACAGGTTGTAACTTTAAAGCGAACCTACGTGATGGTTATTACCTTTTGGGTTGTGTCCACAGTAATTTCAACAATTTACATTTTGAATGCCCTAATATACAATTGGATTATAAATATAAGTATATCTCTGTGTCTTGTAACCTCTATCTTCTCTTACACAAAGATTTTCCTCAATCTCCGTCATCATCAAAATCAACTACAATGTCTACAACAACCGAATCAAACAAATCCACTAAACATAGTGCGATACAGAAAGGCCGTGTCCAGTGCACTGTGGCTACAACTGACGCTAGTTGTTTGTTATCTTCCCCATGGTATAATGATGGTTTTTGACATTAATAGTGGACTAACTCTACCTGTTCATCGGACTGACAAATATACAGTTACTTTAGTTTTCTTAAACTCTTCATTAAACCCGATTCTTTACTGTTGGAAGATAGACGAAGTGAGACAAGCAGTGAAGGGCACAATCAGACAAGTACTTTGCTGTTTATCGAGTTAGTTTTTATCGACTTACATATGCATCATCCCTTACTAAGAAAAACTATTAAAAAGACATGTAACGGTTAAGAACTGAAATTACGAGTGTGACTTAATTATCAGTTTTATCTCGGTATGCCCTGTCGTGTTTCTTTAGCAGTAATAATAAAAATTTGTGTTAACAGTTAAATAAAGAGGTGAGAAAATGCGGAATTCGTGTCAATTCTTCTCCACGATTACCGGGCAAGGACCACACGACCGTTAGGCAAGAGAGTTAAGACAACCTTTTCATTCAAATCGCTGCTAATATAAACAGGAAGCTGGAAGATAGAATAGTACGTAATTCTGACACGAAAATTAAAAATTGTCTTTGCTTTGTTAACTCAATCTGTCCAAGTTTCTAGTATTTTAATTTACAAACCTTGAAGAGGGAGAAAAGGCGTCTGGGGGAGGCATGCCGCCAAGACCCTCCCCCCCTCCCCCTCCCCCCCCCCCCCCTCCCAGTTTTGCCTCGTCTATTTCAAAAATCTGGTTACGGCCCTGAAGAGAATGCATAATTTTTTCAACAGCGCTTGTAAAATGTCATAAATTACTAGCATACTAACATTAAAATTGACAGGTGGAGTTGCCGCCGCCTTTGATTACGTGGAGTATTAATTTATCTTGAAGCTGGAACATCCACCTTTTTATTATATGTCATGTCGGATCCTCAATGTAAAATCAGGAAACATTGAAGCTTCGCCTTATAGGAGGAACTTCCTTTTTAGAATTTGAGAACTGAATTTTTAAAGGTTTATTGTTTAAGGTTAACAAGGCTGGCACATTTGTCATACTTGTCAAACCATGCTATCAAAAACAAAGGTAGCTGATAGACACATCTTTCTTTCTGGAAGGTTCGTCCGTTTTTAATGTTTAAGTCTAATATAATGAGCTTCACACCGACAGAAAGCTAATAATTCGAAGCATATTAGTTTTACAGATCGAAGGAGCTTTGTTATCTAGAAAGGAGGGATATGATTTGGTTTTGAAGCGTAATTTAAAAATTCAAAGAAATTAACATGCTTACAAAGCCAGGTGTACTTGTCACATTTATTTGTCAAATAAAGCCCAGTAATGTAAGTTGCTAACACAGGAAGCAGTTTGTTTACAATTTCTAATTGTTGTTCGCAAATGTAAATATTAAAAAGGGGAACTGTCACGGGGATTTTTACGCTTTTGGGGTGAAAATGTGCAAAAGATGAAATGAAATGCTTTTTCACGTATACAGAATAGTCCCACCCCCAGAAAGTCAGGAGAAGGAAATCTATTGATTTTCTCAAAGGAAGAAGAAACCACAGTCAGTTACGGGCAATGTTTCCACGAAACAAAGAAGAAAACCGATGTTTTCAAGTTAAAGCCATTCGCATCCTGGCGATCCGCAGCCAGACAAACTTAATTATAGTCTCAGAGAACTGGGGTAGTTTTAAGCGAAACTTGACCATTCACACAATATTCAAGAAACACTTGTCAATTTATAAAAGCAATAATTACTTGAGAAAATCCGCAGTATTATTCCCCAACCAAATGAACCGTTCAACCGCTTTGTCTTGGCAAACTGTATAAAATAATATTCCACCGTTAACGTTGTCATTGTTTAAGCAACAAGATACTTGTTCATCTACTGAACAAACGGCCGCAAGTGCAAAGAAAATTTTAAAGATGTTCCATTTTTTTAAATTACTTCTAAGTTCACCGTTAATAATAAATAGTCGAAAAAATGAAATGACGATTTCTTTCCCTTCTACTGAATAGGATAATTCAGAGAAGCCTGACAGGACGAAACTCTAAAAATTTACAAATTAAAACATAAAAATAATTGGAAGTTTCAAGGAATCCAACAGAAAAAGGACAACGGCTTGTTCGACACCACGTCAACGTAGATTGATATGATGATGTCTGAATATTATAATTTCCCAGATTTTGACCCAACTTTCTTAACTGATGCATAAATTAACACTATGTAAGTCTTATGCAACAAAAGTATATATTTCACACTGGCAACATGTTATTCGAAATTCTATAAAAATAGAATTCAATATACGCCTTCCTGCTATTTAGATCTTACAAGAAAACTAAATAACAGGAAAGAGTTAGTGAAGCATAGAATAGGTAATCATAAATTATTGATCGAAACCGGCAGATATGATAAAATCCGAAGGGATAATAGACTCTGCCCTACGTGTGGATCAAACCAAATTGAAGATGAATTTCATTTACTTTTCCAGTGTACTAAATACTGTACTTTTAGAGATGAATTTACAAAAAAAAAATAGAAAATAAAATACCAAACATAGCACAATTACCTTCTATGCAATTAAGCCACCAAAAAATTAATGAATTTTGATAATTATTATTTGAATACTCAACTGATGAAGTTCATTTTGAGGTGCTTATCTTTACGAAATAACCTTCTATCGAATGAAAGTGATGGAACACACACGAAACTGCTTTCTTTTTCTATTACATGATTATGATTGTTATAAGTTTCACCTTAGTTAAATTTTATGCTTTTGCAATACTGTATGTACTTACAGCCATGCAAATAAAGCTTGTTGTTCTTGTTGTTGTCACGAGACAGAGAGAGAACTGTTTTCCTTGCCGAACCATATAACCGGAAAATCAATCTAAGAGGATAGGCCTTGTGGCTGACAGATCCTCGTGGCCCATCATGGTCGGCGATTATCAAAGGTTTGAGCAGGATGATGTCCTTAGAGATGATATTTCTTCAAACGTAACTGTTCTATTTTTGAAATGATTAATATCAGCACCCGCCTTACTATTTCTTTAAACATCATCTAGTTGTTTAAAATAGAACTGAAAAATGACATTTCACTTTTCGTTGACAGAGAGAGGGGTAAAGTAATTAACGATAACCGGTAGATGCCCCAAAATTAAAACAAAAGCTTAATTAACCTCGTATCTTAAACTTGGACAATAAATTTAGTGTAGTTTTGCCCTCACTTCGATGTTTATTATCAAATGTTCGATGCTTATTATCAGATACTCCTACCTTGTAAAACTTACAGTCATTGTTTGCGAGTATAAAACCATCTGCTCGGCTAGATGAATTGTTTTTGCAAACAAAAAATTCATGGCTTAGCTTTAATTCGTTATTGCAAAGCAGCAAGAAATTTCAGTATCAGTTACAGAATTTTGATCAAAACACTCCAGCTTGCATATAAACTACCCAGAGAGTCGATCACATTACAGTAATGGCGACAGCAAACATTTCTGGAGATGGAAAGCAGAAAACTATCGACCAACTGCTGTGCTCGGCAGGTTTAACTGCTGGAATACACGGTCAACTCACATTTCTTTCAGTTTTAAACATTTTTCTGTCCATAACTGCATTTCTTGGGAATACTCTGATCCTGGCTGCTCTTCGCAAGGAGTCTTCACTTCATCCGCCGTCCAAGCTGTTGCTTCGAAGCCTTGCGACAACTGATCTCTGTGTTGGTCTTATTTCACAGCCTCTCTATGTTACCTATTTGATGTCTGTAGTGAATGAACATTGGAGTATGTGTCGTTACGTATTAATACCACGTATAATAGCAGATCCTATTTTCTGCGGAGTGTCTCTGTTGACACTGACTGCAATAAGTGTGGACAGACTTCTCGCCCTGTTGTTCGGGCTGAGATACAAACAAGTTGTAATTTTAAAGCGAACCTATGTGATCCTTATTACTTTCTGGGTTGTGTGCACAGTCTTTTCAACAATGCACTTTTGGAATGACCTTATACCAATGTTGTACATCATTATAGTTATATCGCTGTGTCTAGTCACCTCCATTTACTCTTACACAAAAATTTTCGTCACTCTCCGTACGCGTCATCGTCAAAATCAGGTGCAAGACCAAGCTCAACAACCGAACCAAATAAATCCACTGAACATAGCGCGATACAGAAAGGCAGTGTCCAGTGCACTGTGGTTGCAACTGACGTTAGTCGCTTGTTATCTACCTGAAGTTATAATGATGGCTTTGATGGCTAATAGGGAAGTAACTACATCTGTATTTCTCGCTACGCGCTACACAGTCACTTTAGTTTTGTTTAACTCGTCATTAAACCCGATTCTTTACTGTTGGAAGATAGACGAAGTGAGACAAGCAGTGAAGGACACAATCAGACAAGTACTTTGCTGTTCATCGAGTTAGTTCTTGTAAACTATTGAAACGATAGTTAACGGTTAAGAATATTTAGTTTGAGGTACACAAGGTTACCACTGTTGTTAAAATTGTCAAACCATACTATCAAAAACAAAGGTATCTTTCTTGTAAGAAGGTTCGTCCGCTTTTTATGGAGGCAGCGTGGCCCAGTGGTTAGGGCGCTGGACTTGTAATCCGGAGGTCCCGGGTTCAAATCCTCCTCCCTGCCACTAGATGGATTTGTCTTCGGTGGTCCCGAATTCAACTCCTCCACGCTTTGTATATAACCAACTGGTCAGCCTCCTGCCAGTTGGGATTTTTAACAAGTTTCTGTTTGATTTATAATATTTGTTTCACTATTTACAGTGTCCTCAATTCGTTTTATTTAGTTTTTTTTTTACATTTTTAACATTCATTTTAGTTTTTAACGGTTGGTGTGATATCTGTAGATTTTTACCGACCAAATTAAATGTAGATGTAGATGTAGATGTAGTGCAGCCGTACTAAATACATTGACACTTAAATCAATTGATTTTTTTTTTAATTTTCAAGTCGAATAATATATATCACGAGAAAACTAATGATATATGTGAAATGTTTTCCTAAAATAACTCAACTGATTTCAAAAGGTCGCTCTTAAAAATATGCATGGAAACTAAGCTAATGAGAGTTTTGATCGGGATTTCCACCATTTATTGTGGGGCATAATTTAAAAATGTTAAGTAAACGTCAGCAAATTTTTAAATGTAACATGGAGTGATGTCAAATAAAGATAACCTCAAGAAAACGTTTTTGGCACATAGGAAGTCTAATTATGGGTTTTCTTTCCTCTTATCTTATGTTAAATTTCACGAGGACCTGTTTGTCAATCTGAATGAAAGGCAGGAAACTCGATCCCTAGTCATTTAACAAAATATTTAAATAACAAAGACAAGACATCAAGCTGGCGGAAAAATATAATAATAAAAGCTACTCCGGGCAAAGTTTTCAATTAAATTTTAAAGAAAAGCTCCTTGATTAATTGCAAGGCATTGTTATCTCGACTCAGCTGGCGCGGACAGATCAAACAGGAAAATTACTTTTGCACACGAACAAAATGTCTTGTTGTGGTTTCTAGTCACGGCTGCATAGAGCAACTTTGATAACGCTTACACTGAAACTTATTTTTCTTAAATAAAAAGATGAACAAAAAGGGGAAATGTATGAGGTTTGAAAATATTAACATGCACCGTGCATGGAGCTGCTAGAGAGAAAAGATCCTCCGTTTTCCCTGATTAAGAGCAAATAGCTTTTCTCGAGAAAGAGGTGCAGACAGGGATTAACAGCTACCTTTAGAGCATTCGCTTTTACGTTAATCTTCTGAACTCTTCTTCTCTATAAGGTTCAGATCTATGGAGGGTGGAAGGGCCGAGGTAGTATAGGAACGGTATGGCAGCAATGTAATGCAGTGTGTATATGTTTTCAATGAAAAATCGCATTTTAAAAATACAAATGGCATGGACAGAGCTTCAGCAATGATTACTTGAGAAAATCCGCAGTAGTATCCCCGACCAAATAAACCGTTCAACCGATGTGTCTTGGCAAATTACATAAAATAATATTTCACCGTTAACGTTAAGTTCCGCTTGCCAGTTGGCATTGTTTAAGCAGCAAGATATTTGCTCAGCAACTGAACAAACGGCCGCAGGTGCAAAGAAAATTTTAAGAATTTTCCATTATCTAAAATTACTTTTAGGTTCCCTGTTAATAATAAATAGTCGAAAAAATGAAATGACGATTTCTTTCCTTTCTGTTGAATAAGATCATTCAGAGAAGCCTTGTAGGACGTCACACCTAAAATTTACTATTTAAAAGATTTAAAAGTTTTAAGGTATCCAAAAGAAAAAGGAACACGACTCGACACCGCGTCAACGTAGAATGTCACAAGACAGAGAATTAACTGTTTCAGTTCCTCGCCGAACCATATAACCGGAAAATCAATCTTAGAGGTTAGGCCTTGTAAACTGGTAGATCCTGAGTGAACCATCATGGTCGGCGAATATCTCCGGTTTGGACTGAAAGAATGACATTTACTTTTGGTTGACGGAGTGAGGGGAGAAATAATTAGGGATAACCGGTAGATGCCCTAAAATTGAAAATTAAGCTTAGTTAATTTGTATCTTAAAGTTGGGCTATAAGTTCAGTTAAGTTTAGTTTTGCCTTTACTTCGATGTTCATTATCAAATGTTCAATGTTATTATCAGATTCTTCTACCTTGTAAAGCTTACAGTCATTGTTTGGGAGTAAAACCATCTTCTCGGCTAGATGAATTGTTTTTGCAAATAAGCAATTCATGGCTAGACCCAATATATAGAACATGAAACAGGCGCTTAGCTTTACACTCTGCGTTAATGCAAAGCAGCTAAAAGCATCAGTGACAGATAGAGAATTTTGACCAAAGCATTCCACCTTGCAGTGGAGCTACCGACAGACTTCTCGCCCTGTTGTTGGGGCTGAGATACAGACAAGTTGTAACTTTGAAGCGAACCTTCCTATCCACAGTGATTTCAACAATGTACTTTTGGAATTTCCTAATATTCAGCTGGTGTATTAATATAAGTCTATCTCTGTGTCTATTAACCTCGATCTTCTCTTACACAAAGATTTTCCTCAACCTTCGTCGTCATCAAAATCAAGTACAAGGCCTACACAACCGAATCAAACGAATCCACTGAACATAGCGCGATACAGAAAGGCTGTGTCCAGTGCACTGTGGCTACAGCTGACAATAGTTGCCTGTTATCTACCACATGGTATAGCCTTGGCTTTTGTAAATAATAGTGGACAAAATCGGTGTTACGAACAACGGATTAAAAATGGCCAAACGAAAGAATTAAAACAAACCAAGCCAAACAGATACGATTTTTGTATTTAGAACATAATATTAAACTTCTGTAGAGAAAATGAAAGAATTTCCTTTTCCGCCGAAAATTGGCCGCCGGTCGTTTTTTGCACGTAATGCCTCTTAAACATGGGCAATTCGTGGGCAATTCGCCTGACAGATTTTATTTAAACCCCATCGATCACATTCTCTTCTTTCCTTGAGCTATACTAACAACATTCAAGATACACTTGCCAATTTATGTAAGCAAAGATAACTTGAAAAAATCCGAAGTATCATTCCCCAACCAAATCAACCATTCAACCGTTTTGTCTTGACAAATTAAATAAATCAATATTCCACCATTAACGTTAAGATTGGAATTTGTCATTGCTTATCCGTTTCACCAGAACAAACGTCCGTGGAACAATAACAATTTGAAGACGTTTTCCCGTTTAAAAGTCGAAAAGTACTTAAGTCAATTGTCGGAAAAATGAAATGACAACCTCTTTCCTTTCTACTTCACGGGATTATTCAGAAAAGTCTTACAGGAAGAAGCTCTTAAAATTTACAATTCAAAAAATGAAATAAAAATCTGGAAGTTTCAAGGTATCCAAAAACAAAAGGCCAACGAATCGACACCACGTCAACGTAGGAAGCAGTTTCTTTAGAATTTCTATAATTGTGTTCGCAAATGTGAATATTAAAGCACATGTCCAGTTATGCGTTTCCTCTGCACTAACTTTGGGTTCAGAAACGAGGACCTGTTTGTTAGCCTGAATGAAAGGAAAAGTTGTCAGTTACAAAAAAAATATCTTGTGACAGTCTGCATAAGAAGTGATGGTGGTACATATTAAACACGGACAGTTCGTCTGACTGCTTTTATTTACAAACTCTATCGACCACATTCTCTTCTTTTCTCGAGGCATACTTACAACATTCATAACATTCATAAAAGCAATCATAACTTGAGAAAATTCGCAGTAGTATTCCCCGACCAAATTAAAATTCGATCGTTTTGTCTTGGCAAATTATATAAATTAATATTCCACCGTTTTTCGATAGGCAGTTGTAATTGTTGACCATTAGTTATTAAGTAACAAGATATCTGTTTGTAGAGAAGAAACTTCCGCGGAACAAACACAATTTTAAGACATTTTCGCGTTTTAAAGTCTAAAACTACTTTAGTCATCTGTTAGTAATAGATTTTCGAAAAAATAAAGTGACGACCTCTTTCCTTCTTACTCAACAGGATCATTCAGAGAAACCTTACAGGACGAAACTCTTAAAATTTACAATTTAAAAGATTAAATAAAAATCTGGAAGTTTTAAGGTATCAAAAAGCTAAAGGACAACGTTTCGAGACCACTTCAACGTAGAATGTCACGCGACAGAGAATTTAGAACTGTTTCCAGTTCCTCTTCTAGCCAATACAACAGGAAAATCAATGTTGGAGGTACTTGCCAGGTAGTGGTCCATCATGGTCGGCGATTATCTCCGGTTTGAGCAGAATGAAGCGCCTTGAGATGATATTTCTTCAAATGTAACTGTTCTATTTTGAAATGTCATAGCACGCAAATCAATATTTGTTTAGACAGCATCTAGTTTTCTTAAAAGAAATGAAAGTTTACTTTTTGTTGACGGAGTGAGTGGTGAAATAATTAAGAGTATCCGGTAAATTTTCACAATTTATGAAATATGCCCTGAACTTGCTGAAGAGTAACCCAATCCTCGGAGGTTAAAGTTGGATTATAAATTTAGTGTAGTTTTTCCCATACTTCGATGTTCAATTTAATATCAAATGTTCGATGTTGATTATCAAATACTTCTCGTTGGAAAAATACACTCATTCTCTGGGAGTAAAACCATCTGCACGACTATTTGAATTGTTTTTTTGTTTTTTGTTTTTTGTTTTTTTCAAATAAACAATTCATGGCTTGATCCAATATAAGGTATTAATCAGTCGCTTAGCTTTACATCGTTCGTTTTTGCGAAGCAGCTAGAAGCTTCAGTGACAGAGAATTTTGACCAGATCATTCCAGAATACCGACTACCGAGATCGATCATATTATGGAATAATATGGAATTGGAAAACAGAAAACAAATTGAACAACTGACGTGCTCGGCAGGTTTAACTACTACAATCCACGACCAGCTCACGTTTCTTTCAGTTTTCAACGTTTTTCTGTCCATAACTGCATTTCTTGGGAATACTCTGATCCTAGCTGCTCTTCGCAAGGAGTCTTCACTTCATCCGCCGTCCAAGCTGTTGCTTCGTAGCCTTGCAATAACTGATCTCTGTGTTGGTCTTATTTCACAGCCTCTCTATGTTACCTATTTGATGTCTGTAGTGAACGAACATTGGAATATCTGTCGTTACGTTTTAACAGCACGTAGTATAATAGACCCTATTTTCTGTGGAGTGTCTCTGTTGACACTGACTGCAATAAGCGTGGACAGACTTCTCGCCCTGTTGTTGGGGCTGAGATACAGACAAGTTGTAACTTTGAAACGTACCTATACGATCGTTGTCACCTTTTGGGTTATAAACACAGTCTTTTCAACAATGTACCTTTTAAATGCCGTTATAATCATGTGCTATATTATCATAACTGTATTACTGTGTCTCGTAACCTCCATCTTCTCTTACACAAAGATTTTCCTCAAACTTCGTCATCATCAAAATCAAGTTCAAAATCAACTACAAGGCCTACAACAACCGAATCAAACAAATCCACTGAACATAGCGCGATACAGAAAGGCAGTGAACAGTGCACTGTGGTTACAGCTGACGTTAGTCGCTTGTTACCTGCCCCAGGGTATATCGATGGCTTTCGTATATAATAGTGGACTAACTCTATATGTTTATCTTACCTTCCAATTTACAACCACTTTAGTTTTCTTAAACTCGTCATTGAATCCGATTCTTTACTGCTGGAAGATAGACGAAGTGAGAGACGCAGTGAAAGACACAATCAGACAACTGCTTTGCTGTTCATCGAGTAAGCCGTTTTCGACTTATATCATCCCTTAAAAAAATAAAAGCAATAGTTAACGGTTAATAAGATTTACGAGTACAATATTGAGAAGGGTTGTCCTAAAAGCCGGAATCCCGGAAATCCGGAATTTCGGAAACCAAGGGCCGAATCCCAAAACCAGGAATGAGTACATCTGCTTAGGTCTGTGGAAATTTAGCACACTAGACCAGGAGAGAACGATGATTAACTTTGCTTTCATTACAAATGCATGGCCTTGGCTATTGTGACTTCACCGACAGCAGAACCCGGATATTTTGAATAGTAACTAGTGGGTGAACAATGACTTCGAAACCTTAACAAAGTTTTCATAAAAAGAAAGAATTGAAAAATGCGACGATTAAAACAAAATTGAATGTGTTTATATTATGTCTCAAAATGTACATTTCTTTGTGAAAACGCGATTGAAAACTGCATTGCACTTTTTGTAAACGACCATTATCTGCATGGAGAGCCAAAGAAAGTGGCAAACGTACAAAAAACGTACAAAAAGAGTGTCCCAGCTCTTTCCGATCCTAATTCTCAGCAAGACATGTATACGCAGCAAGGAAGTGGCGGACCTGAGCCCAATGTGTGATTCAGGAGAACACTGATATCTCATGATAGTCTACGTAAATTGTGGTTTATTTATAGATAAAAAATTTCATCAATTTTGCCGAAAACATAGGCTTTGAAAACAATAGTTCGACTTAAAATTTGTATTTTTGCCCGTGTTAAATATCAAACGAAATAGATCAAACAGATCAATTTGTTACCAATTGGTATATATTAGATCACATCAATTAAAGTTGCAGAGGTCGGAGTTATCCTCGTTGGTTCAGCTGTAAGTTGCTGAAGTCCATATACATCCGTGATACATTACTTTGCGCGTGTCATTGTCATGAGTAGCAATCACGTTACAGTTGCGATCTCCCATTAGACAATATTCAATATTTTCAGAATCGAGTTTCCCGATAACAGTGTCAAGAAGCATGAAAGATCACTACGTATGGTAAAATGTATTGATTTTTTCACATAAAAGCATACTCCTCCTCCACCGTCTGTAATTCTATCACGTCGAACTATATCGTAACTATTATTGTTGATCTCACTGTATGTAATAGTTTCATTAGCTTCATTTCATTAATCGATATAATATCAATTTCGTTATTTGCCAAGAGAAGTTCATCTATGAGGGTGGTTAATTTGTTGACATTTAAAGAGGCTGAAAATAGTGAAAAACCTGAAGAACCAAGTTCGTCAACCATTGTAAAAGCGAACATGTTCGTCTCAATTGTCACGCATTCTTGTCCACATGTTTCATCGTTTCTGCTTATACTGGTGATCATACCTCATCATGCAAAATAGTTCAGTCTCAAAGAGACCTTTGATTATTGTCTTTCAGTCAGAATCCTTATAGGCTGGTAAAACGTGTTATCATACGTAGATTACGTATTTTACAAATTTTATAAATTTCTGTGAAATTGTTATAAAATCCAGATTTTTCAAAACCATAAGATGATATAAAAATCTTGTTATTGGCCGTTTTTTACGTTCGCACTCAAATGCAGCAAGCATTTTGAGAACCTTTTGTCAGGGCTTATATGTATTCGCACAACATTCGATGATTTTTTTATTTGCTTCAGTGGTTTGTTATTTTACACTTGTGCAGCAGCTGCCATGTGCTTTTTCCTGCAAAATTTATGCAGCAATAGATTTTTTTTTATACAAACTACATCCAAATTTTCCCCAGCACTTTCATAGCCCTGCCTGCACTAGTTTACTATCACTATTCTATTTTTTTGAAATCGTTTTGCATCACTATTTGTTTAAACATCATATGTCGAAAAAAGACACTTTGTGCTCTCGGATTGAGGAGTGAATTAATTAAAGATAGCAGGCGCATTTCAAAATTTATGAAATTCAAAAGTAACATAAGCCTTGGACCCAATAGTTGGCCTAAAAACATAATTGTTCCATTTTTGAAATGTTTAATATCAGCGCCCGCGGCACTATTTGTTTAAACATTACCTAGTTCTCTAAAAAAGAACTCACAGAATGACATTTTGCTATCATTGTGAAGACAATAGTTAAAGATAACCGGAAGACGGCCTGAAATTGAAAAGTAAGCTTAGCCTCGGACCTTAAAGTTGGACTATAGATTCAGTATAGTGTTGCCCTTATTTTGACATTTATTATCAAATGAAAAAAGAACACATACTTCTCCCCTTGTAAAAAGTTCAGTCATTTTTAGGAGTAAAACCTGGCTTACCAAGATGAGTTGTTTTTCCCAAATTAATAACGCATGGCTAACACAATATTAAGCGCTAAACGGGCGCTAAGCTTTCGATTGCTCAATATTGCGAACACGTTAGAATACTTTTGATCAAAACAAACATAATGGCGACAGCAAATTTTGATGGAAATGGAAAGTAGGAAACATTTGAACAACTTGTGTGCTTGGCAGGTTTAACTACTGAAATACACGGCCAGTTGACATTTATTTCAATTTTGAACATTTTTTTCTCCATTAATGCATTTCTTGGGAATGCCCTGATCCTACCTGCTCTTCGCAAGGAGTCTTCACTTCATCCGCCGTCCAAGCTGTTACTTCGTAGCCTTGCAGCAACTGGTCTCTGTGTTGGTCATATTTCAGAGCCTCTCCATGCTACCTTTTTCATATCTGTAAAGAACGAACATTGGAATATCTCTCGCTTCGTGTTAGCAGCACGTATAATAACAGACTCTAGCTATTTTTTGTGGAGTTTCTCTGTTGACAGTGGCTGCAACAAGCGTGGACAGACTTCTCGCCCTGTTGTTGGCGCTGAGATACAGACAAGTTGTAACTTTAAAGCGAACCTATGTGATCCTCATTACTTTCTGGGTTGTGTGCACGGTCTTTTCAACAATGCACTTTTGGAATGACCTTATACCAATGTTGTACATCATAATAGTTATATCGCTGTGTCTAGTCACCTCCATTTACTCTTACACAAAAATTTGAAAATTGGAAGATAGACAAGCAGTGAAGGAAACAATCAGACAAGTACTTTCCTGTTCATCGAAATAGCTTTGGCCTCATAGGCGGATCCAGGGGAGGGGTGATGGGGGTTGCAACCCCCCCTTTGGGCAAAATTTTTTAGTTATTTTTTTTTTATTCTTCCTGAAAAATAATTGATTTTTTGCATTAAAGGTTACTACAATAGTGTACAACCCCCCCTTTAAAAAATTCCTGGATCCGGCCATGGGCCTACATACATAATCCCTTAGCAAGATAAATTATTGAATCGATTGTTAAAGGTTAAAAAAATTTATCCATAGCTGTGGGTAATTGAGATTATGAGTGTGAACCACTCTCATACCGGTTTTTCCTGCCTTGTTTCTTTCTGCAGTAATAGCAAAAAATTGTTTGTGACCAATTTAATGTAATTTTGGAATTCGTTTCAATTCTTTTCCAAGCGAAAAACTGCACACAGTCGTTTTATCAAGAGTTATCCCGAAAGCAGCTTCTTCGTACAGCAGGCGGACGACAGGAGTTCTTATAGTCGGAAAGTTCGGGAGAAGAGCTATAGATATGTAAGCAATTCTGACGGGAAAATGAAGATTAATAATTAAGGAATTCGTTTTACATCCCCCCCCCCCAACACCCTGAAAAATCTTGTCCCCTCTCCATTTTCTTCTAGTATTCAATTCCAGTATTCAATATGGTGAATCTTGAAACTTGTCAGATGATGCCTTAACAGTTTGCGATGTTCAACTGAAGTACCCTTTGTTGTGAAAAGGCTGAGCAGCTTTTGGCAGTTAATGTTTGTCTTTTCTTTTAAAAACACTCCAAGTGAAGCAAAATCCGTAATTGATGCCTCTTATCAAGACGACAAGGATCCCTGATCCTATCATATTGGGGTCCTCCTCTATCCCCCCCCACCTCCCACCCTCCTTCGCCCTGCGAGAATACCTAATAATCTTATGTTTGTAAATAGGTGTAGATGGCTAACCAATGCTGGCCTACGCGAAAGGTGAAGAATTTCCATTTGCCTTGCCTTCGCTGCGGCTAGAAAATAAATGTGGTGAAGAAGAAAGTGTACAGCGAAATTCTACAAGCAAAAATTAAAAAATGGTACTTTTTGGGAGAATTAGTCACTATATATAGTTACCGCAAAATAATTGGATTTAATGGTGCGATCGCTTCCAATCTATAAGTAAAGGCCGAAGCCTGTTGGTTTTGTAAATCGAAGGAGCTTTGTTATCTAGAAAGGAGGGATATGATTAATTTCTACCCTTTAGTTTCGAAGCGTAATTGAAAAATTCAGAGAAATTAACATGCTCACAAAGCCAGGCGTACTTGTTACATTTATTTCTCAAATAAAGCTCATAATGTACGTTGCCAACACGGGAAGCAGATTCTTTAGAATTTCTAACGGCAAATGTAAATATTAAAGAAGATGTCCACTTATGTGTTTCCTTTCCGTTAATGTTGGGTTCAGCAACAAGGACCTGTTTGACAGCCTGAATGAAAGGAAAGGAAAGTTGTCAACACAACTTGTGAGAGTCCGCATCAAAAGTGGTGGTGTTGATTTTAAAGACACGGACATTTTTCTAACATGCACTTCTTATTTAGAAACGCCATCGATCACATTCTCTTCTTTCCTCGAGGCATGCTAACAACATTTGAGGTACATTTGTCAATTTTATAAAAGAATTAAAATAAATTACTTGAGAAAAACCGAAGTAATATTCCCCGACCAAATTAACCACTAGTAGTATATCCGGTGGATGACGAATACCACTTTGGGTTGGCGCGGGATTTGAAACATTTTAAACGTCCTATAATCAAAACCTAAAGCGACCAACGCTCACATAGCTCGCGTAGCTCGCTTTAGGTTTTGATTATAGGACGTTTAAAATGTTTCAAGGCCAACCCAAAGTAGTATTCGTCATCCACCGGATATACTACTAGGGGAAAAAGAAAGGGAGTGAAAGGGAGTGAAACCCACGGCGGGGACAAGCAATTAGAGAATTGACACCGTGCAGTATAAAACACAGAGATGGGAAGAGGAAGAAACGGTGTTACAAATCAAAGTATGAGAAGACCAAAAGTAAGAAAATATAAAGAAAGGGGGCTCGATTTTGAAATACGTCACTCACCCCTCGCCAAACAAGAGCGTCCACCAATGTCAATAGATCACATTGTCGCGCAAATGAAAAAAATGAGTCCGCAAGATGTAATGAATCTTCTTTTACCAAGCAATTAGAGAGTTATGCCGGCAGTGTATACGCTGAAATGGCAGACACGCTTGAACTAATACAAGCACTTCCACCAGAACTTCGAGAACAAATCCGTACAGAGTATATTAAAATAAAACTCTGGCAACGAAAAATGCTCGGCTGGGACGAGGTTCGAAAAGAAATCCGCAAAGGATATACTAAAATGAAGCTCAGACAGCGAAAAGCTCTTGGCTGGGGCGAAGTTCATGCTGCAATCCATGAAGCTCCATTTTGTGATCGCAACGAACAAATTGTAAGGGTCTTGTTCTGTTATAAATGTGGCAGAAGCAGATGCCCGCGGAATGATCTCTGTAATCTGTGCCACAGAAATGGAGTCAATCACTATGTCGGGTATCCTATTTATGATGGAGATGATTACGATGAAGCCTTCAAGAAATCTTTCTATGCGGAGCCGTTGCGTGACCTTTTTCTCAGAAAGACCGGAAACTAATATTTTTATTTCCCAGATCAGACCCCTTGGACGAGCGCAGTACAAAACAAAATGGCGGTCGCCTCACGATTTAGTGTTTGGGCCGAAAAAAGACGAAACAGAACAGACATTACGAAAAAATACGCTCAGTTAACGCGCTGTAAGTTTTTGTGCCCCCACAGAAGCTGGCGAAGTGAGGCGACGAGAAGAAATCGAGAAATAACAGGATTTGATCACAGAAATGTTATCGCTCGATCGAGTGATCTTTCTAGAACACGGACTCGATAGATCCTGTTTACTTTTTTTGTGCCTCTTGCATAGCCTCCACTACTTGATATGTTATCTGTCTGACATCATTCTGCCAAACGGGAGTAGAAAGTTCGGTTAAAATAAAGCAAATCGCGTGGAAAAGGACAAACATTTTGGCCTCTTGGCTATATTATATTTACAAAACTTTACCAAGTCTTTAATTATTCTGTCCAAAAGCGCATGCGTACAGGCTCAAATATTGCGTCATTTAGGTGAAGGACAGAGAAAGTGGCACCACAAGGGTCAGAAATATTAAACTGAAACAAATAAATAGAAATTTTTCCTATTAACTTGCTAGTTCACAAATTCTGGTGAAGCCAAGGGAGGTGTGGCTGGCCCCCACTGAATCCCGCTATAATGGCTTGTGCAGATGGTGAGTTACGGGGTATAGGGGAACTCCTTTCAGTGGGAGATGCCCCTAGAGTTGAGCCCACTCCGGCCCTACTGATAACGTGGGGGTGCTCAGAGATCCCTCGGGATTTCAAACCTCGTACCCAGAGGTAAAATGGGGGGGACAGCCGCCTTGTCAGCGGCGGGGAAAAGACCTAGCCGGGGCTAGGCAAGGAACAGCCAACGAGCACCCCCCGACCAGGGTTTTGACCTTTCGTTTGACCTGTCACGCAACGTCACGCGTGACTGTAACACAACAGAGTCACACAACGTCACGAAACGTCACGCGCGAAGGTAACGCTCTTGTAACGCAGTATAGAAAAAGACTTAGAGAAAATTTTTTGAAAGACTTAGAGAAAAAAGACTTAGAGAAATTTTTGAAAGACTTAGAGAAAAAGACTTAGAGAAAAAGACTTAGAGAAAATTTTTTGAAAGACCCCCGCAAACTTACTACCTTGTAAAAGAATACCAACAGAACTACTCAGAGCTTGTAATGCTTATCAATGAATTAGGTAAAAAAAGTTCCATTTGCTTTTTCAAGAAAACTGATTTTGTGGAATTCTTTCTCATACAGATTATAAAAATTTTTGGAAAATCCTATTCTTTGCACTTTATATGGTAAATGGATGACGACACGATTTGCTTGAAATGGGTTAGGTACTATTGTTTCATTTATATAACCACCTTGACATATGATGGCTTTATAAGTATTACCCTGTTTACAAAACCACAAGAAAAGATGTTTATTTCGATAAGCCGAAAGGATGGATTCTTCATATTCCAAACCATATGTTGTTGTTTTTACCATAAATTTGTCATTTCTCATTATGACATACGGTTTGAAATGTACTATAAAGTTTTGATTGACGTTGTTTCCTAGACCTATAAAGTAGTCTTGTCCAGTCAAACTGGCATCATGTAAAAAACTCACGAATAATGTAAAGTCATCATTTTGATCCAATATATCATCAAGTTGAATATGAGATAAATTGATACTAAAACCATCTTTTACGTCAAAGTCAGACAAAGAAACTGTATTTTTTAGCATTAATTTACCCCCGACTGACTCAATATTTGAACCATAACTGTTTTGCATATCAAACGAATCAGGATTTAGTAAATCGAAAAAGTACTCGAATATTCATTCGTAATCGCTTGTATTTTGTTTCGTATTAATCTGACTGATAAGCGCAAAGAAGCGATTATTCAAAAGATCGGTTACCTGTTTGAGATTGACAGCTGCTTTGTCTCTGTCAGCATTTTTTACACCAATAATCAGATTGTCATTCATGTCAATACTTTTTTCGAAATTTATTTCATCGTTTTCTATTTTGTAACCTGGAGGATCATAATTTTTTATTTCAAATCCGTTCATATCTAAATCGGTTTGTAACGTGATTTCACCATCATCGATAACGAAAGCCTGATCGTAAACAGTTCCATCTACATCTGTTTGATAACCCTTTACCCCATAAATAATCAAAGCAGCCTTTTCAAGGGGCGAAGAGCCATCATAACCCGAATTTGAAATATCAAAATAGATAGTGTTATCATTGTCTTTGTATTTGCGCGTGTGAATAATGGTGCGTGAATATTTCGGGCTGTGACTGTTGAAGTGCTTGGTATGGTAATTAAGAGTATCAACCGGGTTAGGGGTTGAAGGACTGAAAAACCAATTAGTATCAACTTTCGGGATAAAGAACTCGACACATATAGTGTACTCTCCTTCGGGCAGGGGTTTTTTATTCAGCTTTAAGCGTGAGTTGAAAGAATTGACACCAGTTCTTACGAGATTGAAAGTATAAGCTTTTTTATTTACAATGTGAAGGTTGGATGTAAAGTCTTCTAACGTAACAGAAGTAACATTGTTTACAGATGTAACCTCATTTTTTTGGGTTACATAAGCAAAAGCATTCTTTTTATGTGAGTGTCCTGCTGAAATAGAATTTGAGCCCACATATTTTTTCATTGAAGTAAGATTTACAGCATCTTGATCACCCACAGGATTTGCAAGCTGTTTTATCGCATGGTCTTTCATAAGAATATCTCCTGAAATATTAGCGGTTGATAAATCCGCACTATCACCCTTTTCCCCTTTTTCACCTTTTGGTCCAATAGCACCCTTTGAACCCGCGGGTCCAGTTGCTCCAGTGGGTCCCGCAGGTCCCGTGGGTCCGGTTGGTCCCGTAGGTCCCGTGGCTCCAGCTGGACCAGCAGGTCCGGTTGCGCCTTGGGGTCCCGTATCGCCCTTATTGCCTTTTTCCCCAACATCACCTTTATCTCCTTTAGGGCCTTGTGGTCCAGTATTACCCTTATCACCTTTTTCACCTTTAGGGCCCGCGGATCCAGTTGCGCCAGTCGGACCAGCAGGGCCGGCAGGGCCGGTTTCTCCTCGGATTGAAGTGGACTCTTCATGTGTTTGAGTTGCACCCGTCGCACCGTTAAGATACCCCATTCTATATATTTTCGTCAAAATTTTTGAGTGGGGTTTTTTTTGGTTTGTCGTAGTATAAAAAAGAATATTTAGCATCGGTAGCCCTTTCAAGCAGCTCTCTGTCAATTCCCAATTCATCAGCAATACGGTTATTTTCTTTGGGAAGAAAGTTGAAAATGCAAAAGTGGGTGCAATTATCTCGAATGTTTTTTGGGGTTTTGAAGTAGCTTTGAGAAAGATAAATGACGCTGCAATTGCGCTGCCGCCCATTCATAAAATAATCGATAATGTCGTTTTGGTTTTTTTCACAAACCATATCATCGAAGATAACAATTTTTTGGTTGTCAGTGGGCAGCATCTCAAGAGGAATAACATCGTTAGCGCCTTCAATAACATTATAGCCAGCCGCAGGATTGACTCTTTCATCGAAATCATCAATCATGTATTGGTACTTGTCTTGATGCAGGTTCTTTGTGCAAAGGTAAATTTTGTCGTAGACCAACAACCTGTAAAGCATATGCATGAGAATATTTGTTTTACCAGAGTTGCTCGGCCCGCAAATAAGCATCCGAAAGGTATTTGCTGGCATACAAGGGTGGCCTTGCTTGTAATTACTTTTCGCAGTCAAACTGGGGTCGTAATTTGGAATTTTCATTTTTTTTTTTTCTGATATATATAGGGCAAAAATATGTCCATGAAGAAGTGGCGAAAACTTGCCAGCGAAAAGGCGGAAGTTGAGCAGCAGAACGACAAAATCCTCACAACAATTAAAAACAACAAAATAGATAAAGAGTTTGGCCAGCTATCAGGTGAGGATTTGTTCAAACCTATCACATCGCGGCTTGACAAACTCCAAGTAGGGGCGGCCCCAAAAGAAGAGGAAGAAATCCCAGACTATGGTATGGATGAGTTTGATTTAAATAACCCCTTCGATGAAGATTTTAAACCGGATGAGGAAACACCATTACCATCACCACCAACATCACCATCACCACCACCAACACCATCACTAACATCAACACCACCATCACCAACATCAACACCGTTACCACCTTTGGCTGAAGAGGAAGAACTGGAAGAAATGGAAAAAAGCGGGGTAAAACCCAGAGAAAGTAAATGGGGGCCACCACAAGAACCAGGTATCAAGGGATCAGAGTCAGTTGACCTGCAGACACTGAGCAGCATGTTAACAAAAAATAAAGACAATCCAGCCTATGTGGTAAAAAGCAAAAAATCAAAATTCTACGGCTACACATTGGCAGATATAAAAGAGGCCAGAGAAGAAATTCTAGACAGGAGAAAAGGGAATAAACAGCCTTCAGTAAGGTTACCCCACACCCCAAGGGTAGCAACTGAGGATGAACCCGACTGGGAACAGGAACCCGAAAGAGAAAAGGAAATGGAAGGAAGCGGAAGTGTTGATCCAAACGCTTTGGTTGAAAGGCTACACATAAGCTTGGCGTCTATACAGGCGGGCAACACTTCACTGAAGCTGAAAAAACAGGTCAAGCAGATGTTGGGGCTGCTGGTAAAGCTAAATGAAATAACAGAAAAAGAAGCACACAAAATTTTGAGTAATATTATATAAGCAATATGTCAACCCATTTTCATTTCAACCTGTTGCTCGACTCGCAGCTGGCTAAACAAAACAACGCCAACAGCAAGTCACACGACTTCACAATTAACTTTGACCCACCAATCCCTTTAGATCCCTACAAAAGGTACAAGGCGTCGTTAAATGAGCTGGTATCCATGTCATATTCGTGGTACAACATCGCGAAACGATACAACAACAACGAGTTCAAATGGCGGAAAAAAACAGAGAACTGGAAAACCGTGACAATTCCGGACGGAATGTATGATTACGTTAGTCTCAACACCACCATTCAGGGGCTAATCGGAAAAGTAGATCCCAAGGATGAAAAATCCAAGTTTATTTTCCAGCTGTATTTTCACACCACAACGTATCCGGCGGTCATTTTGTTGCAGGGCGGCTACGAGCTTGACCTAAGTGAAGGTGAATTCGCCGCGCTGCTGGGTTATGACAAGAACAAAATAGACGGGGCGAACAATAGGAGCGACCGCGTGCCAAATATAACAAGAGGTGTCGACTGGATCTACGTGCACTGTGACCTTATTTCAAGAGCTGTGGACAACATCGGGGGTGACGTCATGTTCGCTTTTTCTACCGCGGAACTCACCGTCAGCTACCCCTTTTCAAAAGAGCCTCGCCGTCTCCTGTGGCACCCGGTAAACAAAAATAGAATCAATTCAATAAACATAAGGATTACGGACGGGCGCAACCACATTATAGATCTGAATGACCAAGACGTGGCTTTAAGCATAATATATCCTTATACTTACGTAAATAATTTACGTAAGTATAAGGAGCTATGAATCATCCGAGCGAGTGGGCGAGATATTATGACGCGCCGAAGGGAACCTATAGATACAAACACAAAGGTACGGGGGTTGTTAGAGACACCCTGATGAATATAGGAAAGCGGTTCAAAAAGAAGGCCACCCGTCAGGCGTTGAAGAAGGTGTAAATGAAGCCTCAAAGCAAATGCTGAAAAAAGCCACCGAAAAAGCTGCGGAAAAAGGGGCTGAAAAGATACAAGCTGTTTTGCGAAGTGGGGTATCAGCAACTAAGTTGCAACCCACACCCCAGGGTAAAAAGACCGCTGGGGTGCGGGGTGAACCCCGCTCAACACTTAGTACCGAGTCGCGGCAAAAACTGAAGAAGATGCTAACCAGTGGGGTTAAACCCCACTCAAAACTCAGCGGGGATTCGAGAAAAAAGTTGAACCAGATTTTGGCTGCAAAGTTAAAAGTAAATCAATATTTGGCGGAAAATTAAAATAATTTTTTTAAAAATATATAACCGAAGATGTTCAGAAGCCACAGGCATTTGGAAAAAACAGAGTACGTTCGTATCGGTTTAGACACACCGATCAGAATCCCGGGAAACAATGAGCACCAGGTAAAAACAAACTATAAATTCACAGTCACCGACCGAGACAACTGGTTTGACTGGTATAACGCCTACTTCCGGGCTGATTTCACTTTCGAGGCAACCGCGGATGGGGCGGCAGTTGCAGGAGACGTCCGGTCAGCCCCCATTAACGGCTCGTTTTCATTGATAAACAAACTTGTAGTAAAATCATCGGGTAAAAACGTTTACAACGTAGACAACATTCACAAGTTAATATTTATAAAGAACCTGCTGGATTTTTCTGATGACTATGCGAGGAGCGCGGCAAAAAATCAGTTTTGGTATTTGGACACAACGAATAGCAATAGCAAAGGGGCTTGCTTGCCCACGCCGGCCTCACGGTTGAAACCCTCATACCACTTAACAGATACTCATTCTTTGAAGAGCTGAGTGACAAGCTTCTTCCCCCCATGCAGCTGGAGTTCGAAATTACGCTACAAACGGATGCAGAGCTGATTTGGCAAAACGATGGCACCGATCGCAGGGTAGTGGTGAGAAACCTTGAGCTGTGGGTTCCAATGCTGCGTTTCACCAGCGAAGGACAGAAGCTCGCAAATGAAAACTTTTTGAAACCTCAGAAATGGACGTACCTGAATGAAATGGTCCAGCCCAGCACCAGTCGGCGTGACGCTTTCGGTTCGTGGCAGATAAATCCCGGTCTAAAAGACGCAAAACATGTTTTCATTTTCATTCAACAGTCAAGGAAGAAGAACGCCTTGACTCAAAACCCCTACTTCTTTGACACTTTTGACATTGACGGAGACAATTCAGCCAAGCTAGAGACCTGCCGGCTGCAGTACGGCTCTTCACAGTACTATCCGGAGCTGGACTACGACGAAAACTTCAAACTGCGAATTCTCAATGACTTGATGAACTACCGGTACCGCAAAAACGACTACAACACCGGTGTTCAGCTTCAGCCCAACAACTTCGAGACGCTGTACCCAATAGTCTATTTTGACTTACGCGAAAACAAGGATAACATGACCAACGACCCGAAGCAGATGGTTTTCCACTACAGGCTCAACGAGGCTACCAACGCGCAAGACTACAACATTTATGCAGGAATTTTGTATGAGTCCGAACTTGTTCTCAGGCAGGTGGGCAATGAGCTGGTGATGGTTTAAGAGTGGGGGTAGCAACTCAGTTGCTGATACCACACTGTGAAAATAAATTTTGTAATAAGTATAAAGATGACGACTTACTATCCGCACAAGATTTCACTTTCGGACGGGCAAAAAGTAAGCCTCGCGCGGGCCTTTGGGCCAGGAGAAGCCGTAACGCTCAGATTTAAAAACGAGGCTATAACTGGGGGTAGCGACATTTTGCACTTGACCGCCAGACAGATCAAAAAAATACAGCGCGCTATCAAGAACAAAACGGGCGTGGACATTGACATGAGCAAGACACAAATCAGACATGTGCGCAAGATGGCAAGTGGGGCAGGTATGCAGGTAAAACGTCCACCGAGAGGAGGAAATGGTATGCGCATCAACCCTCCACCATATATGCGCCCTCCACCATTTATAGGTTCTTGGGGCGACCAAAAAAAAGCCTACCTTCTTTGATGTTCCCTTAACTGATTATGACTTACAGCGGTGGTGCCAATACTTGCAAATCCCCATTAAAGGTATATTTGCTAGAGACGAGATCAGTGGGGGTACCCCACACTCCCCTTGCATAATCAACATGGATGATCTTGGAGGGCCGGGCACGCACTGGGTATGCTGCTGGGGTTCACCCGGGGGTGTGATGGAATACTTTGACTCTTTCGGGTTACCTCCGCCCGCAGAATGGGAAATTGAGTTGATTCTTGAGGGTAAAAAGACCTTTCTTCGGAATGACAACCAGCTTCAGTGGGAATTCAGCGTGCGCTGCGGCTACTACTGTTTGCTTTTCCTGAACGAACGTAACAAAGGGCGGACATTTCGAGAAATTTTGAGCATGTTTTCTGAAAATACGCGCGCCAACGAGGCTGTGGTGAAGGATTATTTTTCACATAAAGTATAAAGATGGAGGTTTACTGCGTGAAAGAAAAGCGTTTCACACCCAATGTGACGGGGAGTGAAAAAATCACAACCACAAAAAACAATAGAAGAATGTTAAAAGTAAAATGCGCCAGCTGCGGAATTACCAAGACACGGTTCCTTTCTGCTCAAGAAGGGGGTAATTTATTTGATTTCTTGAAGCATTTAAATCCAAAAGAAACATATGATGCCGTCAAGAAGAATAAAGTGCCGTGGATCGTCGACTTTTCTAAAGGATTCTCACTTTTGAAAGATGCATTTAAACCTAATCCAGTTTCTACAAAGACTGCGAAAGAAAGGGTTGCTGGATACAGACGTGATTACGCAAAGTATAAACGTAATGGAGGAAGTAAAAGTTTTAATAAATGGTTGATAGACAAAGGACTAGCTCAAAAACCGTCATTTTAATCAGTGGAATCAGCAACTGAGTTGCTAACCCCCAAAATGAATTTTTGCTTATTATATAAAAGATGGAGGTTTACTGTGTGAAAGAAAAGCGCTTCACACCCAACGTACCGGGAAGTGAAACATACGCAACCACTAAAAACGGTAGAAGGCTGCTTAAAGTAAAATGTGCAAGTTGTGGCATTACCAAGACACGGTTTATTTCAAATAAAACGCAAGGTGCTGGCCATGATATGAGAATTTATGCGGGTAATAGAGTAGATGACCCAACAAACCCCCTTTACCAACGTGGTGGGGCTTTTGATTTGCATAAAGCCATCGGCAAGCTGCCGAAACCAAAGAAAGGGTGGACACTTCCGGGCCACAACTATACAGGGCCGTACAATCCCCTTGAAAAACAGCTTTCTTACGACCCCAAGACGGGAAAGATATTAAAGATTTACCAGCAACCAACAGGCGCCACCGACGCAGTTTCAATGCAGCATGACGTTGATTATGCTGTATGTGCGGGCAAGAAAAATGAGAAAAGCTGCAAACATGTTGCAGACAAAAAAATGGTGAAGGCGCTTGACGCTATCCCCAAAAACAAACGGCAGTGGGGTCATGCCGCGGCGCGCAACGCTATCAGCTCGAAGCAAAAGGTGGGTTTGGGTGTCGGTGAAACGATCAATAAAAAGATCGGCGAAAAAATTCCAGGCTTTCAACAGGCTCAAGATGTGGCTGCTGCAATCATGGCTATCACAGGTGGTGATAAGGATTTGTTTAAAAAGTATTGGAGTGGTGACATCGCAAAAGGTGCCTTTAACACTAAAACCGGCCTGTTCAGCAAAAAGTTTTGGACAAAACCCACCAGAGTTACCGAACCGTGTAACCAAATAATTTACGACAAGAAAACCGGAAAATACCGCAACACCTATTGCGACTAGAACATTTTTAACACACATATATAGAAATGGATTCTGCAACAAAATTCAGGCGGGCTGAAATAGAATTGATCAAAAAGAATTTAGAAAACCAGTTGGTGCACTACTACAAAACCTCAGCCAAATTCAAACGGTGGCACACACATTGCCAAACGGTATGTGCCTTAACAGGCGGAGTCGCTACCATTCTTACCGGCTCTGGGCTCGCCGCTTCTCTTTCTGCGGTTGGTGTTGTTGTTGGGGGGCCTTTAATCGCAACTGCCACCTTGTTTTCATTGGTGTCAACCTCCTGCATGGTTACCATCAAATTTTTCCTGCGCAAAGCGAAAAAACACGAAAAAATACAGACCCTGGCTGAAGAAACGCTCAGCTCGATCAACTCTCTCATATCAACCGCTCTTGAAGATGGTGCTATCTCTGACGGGGAGTATCAAGATATTGTGAAAAAGTACAACACCTTTACTACTGCAAAGACAAAACTGCGTTTTTCAAACCACACTGACGGTGGGGGTAAAAGAACATCTAAGTCAACTGCTGTTTAGTGGGTAGCAACTCAGTTGCTGATACCCACCTTATAGCGGTTATAAATAATTTGTTTTAACATTTCTTCTCGCCACCATTTGTTGAAACTTTTTTCGGCTTTATTTCTGGTTTGTGCCATCTTCGGCAATCTTTTCGTGAGCTTTTCCAGTATTGCATTTTTCGCCGGCCAATCTCTTGTTGAGACCTTTTGAAAATAGTATAAAATAGGTATAAAAAACAAACGTAGTTACACGACCCGGGATTTAACAGCTTGAACTGGTAAATGACATTGCCCAAAAAAGTCAACCCCATATTGTCACCGACCTGATCTAAAGAAATGCCGGTTTTTTTTAGTACCGCAATTAAATACCATAATTTTGGGTGGTGTCTCACCTCTTCATGGGGCTCATCCCGCAGTGGGGGTTCCCACGCGTAAAGGTCAAGTTCGATTTCGGGTTTGATTTCTTTTATTTTCGCTTCCTGCTTTTTCAGCAACATTTCGTTAAGCTCTTTTTTTAGCTGTTCACTGTGGGGGTATCCCACACCCCTCAGGTAAGGTTTTGTAGTCATGTATATATGCCCGCGCATAATTATTTAAATGGATAAAAAATTAGAGCGGCGTTATTACAGCCCACAGGGTTACTGGAAAGGTATCTCCGCCATTAAAAAATTAGCGGTCGCTGCAAAGGTACCTGAAGTTGTTGCCAAAGAATGGTTGTTCAGGCAAGCGCTCTGGCAGATCTACCTCCCCGCCCCGCGCTACATCCCTCGCCCAAAATTCGACGTTCCTACACCCAACAAAGTGCATCAGGCAGACCTTCTTTTTCTGCCACACGACAAAGTGGGTCGTAGCACTTACAAATACGCGCTTACCGTTGTTGATGTTGCCAGCAGATTCAAAGAAGCTCAGCCCTTAACCTCTAAAAACTCTGATGAGGTTGCCAAAGCTTTTAAGACAATTTATACACGTGGACCTCTGAAGTGGCCTCAGATGTTGCAGGTTGATCCTGGGCGTGAATTTATGGGCGCTGTTACAAAAGAAATGGAAAATCACAAAACTTCTATCAGACGCGGCCACCCTGAAATTCATAGAGATCAAGCTATCGTTGAACGTTTTAACCGCACCCTGGCCGAGCGCTTGTTCGGGTATCAGTATGCGGTTGAGATGCGTAGCAACGAGGGTCAGCGGTCCACTGAGTGGGTAAAAAGGCTTCCCTCAGTTGTTTCTGCTCTGAACAAGCAAGTCACGCGGTTGATTGGTATGAAACCTGCTGCCGCA
Source organism: Meandrina meandrites (assembly GCA_963693305.1). Lineage (NCBI taxonomy): Eukaryota > Metazoa > Cnidaria > Anthozoa > Scleractinia > Meandrinidae > Meandrina > Meandrina meandrites. Next base: position 38,511,306 of record OY855906.1, read on the forward strand.
ATCAAGAAAAAAAATGTTTATGCAGAACCGTCAACTAAATATTTGAGACCTGTTGGTGTGAACGAAAAAAGGCTCCCATCCATCGTTATGGTTCGGTATTTGTACGAACCTGGCGAGCTTGAAGGTGGAACGAAAGAGCCACTGATCCAATCTGGTCTTTGAAAGTTTACAACATTGAACGTTCTTTTACCAAACCGGATCAGCCAGTTCTCTACTATTTGCATGACGGGCCCAAGCGCGGCTTCGTACGTGAAGAACTGCTGGTTGTGCCTCCAAACACACAATTACCTCCGGCTGTAAACTAAATATGATATTCGATTGGTTCTGTGTGTATCCCGTCAGGCAGCACCCATCGTTTGTCGTAATAAGCACTCAACCCCAGCTTCTCCTGCTCGTAAGTTACTATTTTTCCATCCCGCATCCGGAACCCTCTGTTTGTTGCCATATCATGGCGACCTTCTAGCGCTGCCTTGAAACGTTGCCAGGTTATATCGTTTTGCTTCCTCGACATACCCTTTGTGCTGAACTTCTTTTTTTCTCCTCGGTCGTCAATATAGTAGCATTTGGAGCAAAGTGCAATCATCCTGTCCCCCTCACACTCCAGCTTAAATAAACCAGGTGTTCTACTACTCTTCTTGTCCCATGCAAGCCGATTCTTTTTTTGAGCCTCAAATTCTGCTTTCAGCTCCGGTCGCACAATGTCCTCGAGTTTCTTACCAGAGATTGCCAAGTAGTTGCTATCCGTATCCATCTGTAGCAGCTCGAAATCTTTTCTGTCAAAGTACCTGTCAAGGAAGTCGTAATAGAATTCCAACATCCTCAGCTTTGCCAGCTGATAGACAGCGATTCCGATCTGAAACGGTCTTCTTATTGTAATCCGCGGCTTCCGACTTTCTAACTCATACGCCTCCCCAATCTCATCAAGATCTGAGAAATACGCGCTTCGCAAGGCTCTGTAAACTACCTTCTCGTCTTTGGTGTAAATGACGTTTGTTTGCCGCTCCAAGGCTTCGATGAGCTTTCCGTACCCACTGTTTCCCAACAATTTGAATATGTCGGCCAGCAGTGCCTTGCTTTCTTCTTTATCTCCTGTCCGGCGTGCCGCTGTCACTTGTGCCACAAACCAGGGGAAGATCTTTGCCGGTGTGTAGTCTATTGTCCGATAAACCTTTTTGATAACTGCGCCGTGATTCACATACCAGAGTAGTAGAGGGGCATATACTAATATCCTCTGTGCCGACAACGTTCCCATGAGTTTCTTATCTTCTCCTCGTTTTCTTCCAGTATCACGCAAGTATTTCAGCATATGCTCAGGGACAGCTTTGGCTGGCACCACTTTGTTGTGAAAGAATGGACACATTTCCTCGAACTTTTGGTGTAAGTGCTTTGGAATCTCTATATCTATTTCTGCATATCCGAACCAGCTTCCTTCTTTGAGTCTGTGCGTTAGTACTGGTGCCCCATCTGTTTGGTACTCGCCTGTGTAGTGAACGACCTTTTCCTTTCCACAAGGCATTTCTCTTAGCATGGTTGAGAGATACAGGGCGTTGGCATCGTATCCGAGGATGTTTTTGCAAAGTTTTGGTTCTGCTATTTGATGCGACCTTATTCTTGTTTTTCCAACTTCGTGGTATCTTGTGAAAACGAGGCTTGGACCTCCAACAACAGCTGCTTTCAGCATATCGTATGCTTCTTTGCTTGGGGCGTATAGAACCGCGCCGCGCTCAATTGCGCCCCTTAGCAAGTAATGTAAACTCACACCTGGGATACTGACTGCGTCTTTCATTATATCGATTCCCTTCCCTGTGTAGAAGTTTTTCATTTTTTCCAGAGCCTCAAGTCCGGATGCCACATCTAGATTGTTGTAGTAACACACCCAATCTTTGAAGGTTTCCATTCTCTTTTCTCGAAACGTCTCTTTGCAGGCTTTCCATTCCGACAGTTGTAGCCCGAAGTCTCCTTTCAACTTTGAATACCAATCCGGGTAATCTGGCAATCCTGGGTAATCCAGTTTTTCTGGTCTGTCAAACCACTCGTATGGGAAGTGCGATTTCTCTGCCTTACACTCGTAGGCTTTCACCCATTTTTCGTAGCTGGTCCCTGGACCGAGGTAGTTTATTATGTCTAGAAAACGCATGCCTGAAGTTAGCAAGAACATTATTTTGTTTCCGTTCTTTGCTACTTTTACTTTGTTGGTTGTGCCTGTTAGTTGCATTGCGAAGTGGTTTTTGATCAGATTTAGATCATATGCCCCTGAGTTGAACCCTAGTACTGGGACCTGGTTACACCATTCTTCTATTTTTTTCCTTTGTTTTTTGGGCAGCAGGTTTACGTCTGCTGGCATAAACTCATCTCTTACTTGTTTTCTGATGTTTTTACCGCGCCTCTCCAACTCCTCCATAAACTTGCGAATCAGCTCTGCGGGATCTCTTTCACAGATGTGAGTTGGCTCTCTTGAAAGAGTGTCACCGATGCTTACTGAGATTGGTACGTGCTCATTCTCGATTGTTAGGTTGTCTGTCGGATCCTTTCGCTTATTTTTGTCTCCGTACGCCTCAAAATCATACAAAAATAGCGTGTGGATAGCTTTTTGTTTGGGTTTGAGGAAGTTGTTCTTCATATTTTTCTCCGACTTCGCAGGACCAACACTCAATCACTCCGTAGCCCTCCTTTCGAAGGTGTGCTGTTCGCCTTTTTGTCGCTTGATAGAGATCTTCTCTTGTTTTATCCCCACGTTCAATTATTTTGTCGCGATCGTGGTGACATTTTGGGCAACCGTGCCAGTGGCAGCCGTGATATTGAAACACTGTCTTTGTCTTATGGTTGTAGCCATCGACTGGGCTTTTCTCTATCCAACGTTCTCCGCCGTGCCCGGACATTGCGTGATGAATGGTGATTTTCCAATGCTTTGCTACGTACTCAAGCCACTGAATTGATTCTTTTGAGGCTTGATGTTTTGGATAAAAGGCTTTCTCGTAAGCTGTCTGTGGCGCTTCGACCTTTTCACCTGGACAATCTATTACCGTTTTCCCTTGGGCGCACCTTTCTGCATGACGTTGGAGACTGTCAGATCGTGTGAATCTTGCGTGGCAATGGATGCATTCATAAGTTTTAGCCAACTTTGTAATGTCTTTTATTAAGAATGCGTGCTCTCCAAAAATACCTATTGTCATAACATTTTTAAACTGTGAAGCGGGATTTCTTGTTAGATGCCATACCACTTCAGTTCCTACACGCTCGGGAACATAAACCCTGATACCGAGCCAACCTGAAAAAGCAGAGCCTTTATTCAGGTGCATTTCTACCTTTTCTAATTCATCCAGTGAGGTTTTTGCGCAGTTGGTCGGCGTATTCCTGAGCTCGAAGAAACTCTTGGCTAGACCTTGTGCCGCTTTTGTACTTCGATCTGGTCTTGCTCCTCTGTGCACAGCAATACAACGCCATAGACACATGTTATCTCTATACGTATCCAGTGTCACCATTGCATGATTTCCCCGCGCAAGGTTGCGTAGCCAGTCTGGTAAGGGTCCTGTTCCCATCAGTGGTTGGCGGTCAAGCACAACCTTTAAATCAACTTGCGCGTGGCCTTCAAATACCCACTTTGTGTCTGGTCTATCTTTATTATCTGTGTCCAGACGGTTTTCTTCCCTCTCTCTTAACCAATTCTCCACTTCTCCGTATGTTTTTATCCAAGGGGAGCTGATGTTTTTGTAGTAGACAATTATGGTGCCGTCTTCAATGTTGCGCAACTTATACACATAAATGTGTCTTGCATAAAATGATGTCCGCACGTTCTTTTTTATTTTTTCCATCAATTTTGGTGTGAGGTCTCTATCCAGATCTTCAAAGAAGTTCCATAGAATATAACGCCGTCCTCTTTCCTCTGTTCCATCAATTCTTTTGCCGTGGTACAAATTAATTGTATATCTCTGGTATTCTTTCAAAGTTAAAGCTTCACCTTTTGGTTTTTCTTGGGGCGGTATTGGTTTGTAAGGTTTTGGTTGTAAAGGTGGTTTTAATCGCTTCTGTATTTCTTCTGGAATTGACTCGTCCAGCACATTCTTTATTATCTTTTTAACCGCAGGTGGGTTTTCTGAAATTAATTGCGATAAATACCGCAAATCTGCTGGGTCTAGTTTCGCAAGTTCTTCTTCCAAAGCTTCTAAAGCTTCTGAAGATTCGAAGTCTAATTCGGCCATTGTATATTATGTTGAAAAATATTTTTAATAATTAATTATTGAAACCTAATTGAAAACTTTTATACTGCACGGTGTCAATTCTCTAATTGCTTGTCCCCGCCGTGGGTTTCACTCCCTTTCACTCCCTTTCTCTTTCCCCTAGTAGTATATCCGGTGGATGACGAATACTACTTTGGGTTGGCCTTGAAACATTTTAAACGTCCTATAATCAAAACCTAAAGCGAGCTACGCGAGCTATGTGAGCGTTGGTCGCTTTAGGTTTTGATTATAGGACGTTTAAAATGTTTCAAATCCCGCGCCAACCCAAAGTGGTATTCGTCATCCACCGGATATACTACTCCACTCAACCGTTTCATCTTGGCAAATCATATAAATTAATATTCCACCGTTAACATGAATTTCCGATTGGCAAGTTAACAAAAGTCCGCAGGTGCAAAGAAAATTTTAAGACGTTTTCCATTTCCTAAAAGTACTTTAGTCCCTTCTGGAAAAAATAAAATGGCGATCTCTTTCCTTTCTACTGAATAGGGTCATTCAGAGAAGCCTTGCAGGACGAAACTCTTAAAATTTACAATTTTAAAGATGAAATTAAAAACTGAAGTTTCAAGCTATCCAAAAGCAAAAAGGATAACAGTGACAACGACTCGATCGACACCACGTCAACGCAGAATGTCACAAGACATAGAATTTTAAAAGAACTGTTTTCAGTTGCTCGCCGAACCCATATAACGGGAAAATCAATCTTAGAGGTAATTAGGCCTTGTAAACTGGTAGATCCGCGTGGCCCATCATGGTCAGCGATTATCTCCGGTTTGAGCAGGATGAATTGCTTAGAGATGATATTTCTTTAAACGTAACTGTTCTATTTCTGAAATATTTAATATCAGCACCCGCCCCACTATTTGTTTCAACATCATCTGGTTGTCTAAAAAAGAACTGAAAGAATGACATTTTACTTTGTGTTGACGGAGTGAGGGGAGAAATAATTAAGGATAACCGGTAGATGCCCTAAACTTGAAAGGAAAGCTTAGCCTCGTATCTTAAACTTGGACTATAAATTTAGTGTAGTTTTGCCCTTACTTCAATGTTCATTATCAAATGTTCAGTGCTTATTATCAGATACTTCTTCTTTGTAAAACTTACAGTCATTGTTTGCGAGTAAAACCATCTGCTCGGCTTGATGAATTGTTTTTGCAAATAAATAATTCATGGCTTAAACGCAATATAAAGCATTAAGCAGGCGCTTAGCTTTAATTCGTTATTGCAAAGCAGCTAGAAATTTCAGTAACAGTTACAGAATTTTGATCAAAACACTCCAGCTTGCACATAAACTACCCAGAGAGTCAATCACATTACAGTAAATTACAGTAATGGCGACAGCAAACATTTCTGGAGATGGAAAGCAGAAAACTATCGAGCAACTGGTGTGCTCGACAGGTTTAACTGCTGGAACACACGGCCAACTCACATTTCTTTCCGTCTTAAACATTTTTCTGTCCATAACTGCATTTGTTGGGAATACTCTGATCCTAGCCGCTCTTCGCAAGGAATCTTCACTTCATCGGCCGTCCAAGCTTTTGCTTAGAAGCCTTGCGACAACCGATCTCTGTGTTGGTCTCATTTCAGAGCCTCTCTATGTTACCTATTTGATGTCTGTAGTGAATGAACACTGGAGTATGTGTCGTTACGTATTAATACCACGTATAATAGCAGATCCTATTTTCTGCGGAGTGTCTCTGTTGACACTGACTGCAATAAGTGTGGACAGACTTCTCGCCCTGTTGTTCGGGCTGAGATACAAACAAGTTGTAACTTTGAAGCGAACCTACGTGATCGTTATTACGTTCTGGGCTGTGTGGACTGCCTTTTCAATAATGCACTTTTGGAATGGCCTTACAGCAATATTTTACACCATTATAGTTATAATATTATCGCTGTGTCTAGTCACCTCAATTTACTCTTACACAAAAATTTTCGTCACTCTCAGTTCGCGTCATCGTCAAAATCAAGTACAAGACCAAGCTCAACAACCGAACCAAATAAATCCACTGAACATAGCGCGATACAGAAAGGCAGTGTCCAGTGCACTGTGGTTGCAACTGACGTTAGTCGCTTGTTATCTGCCGGTTGGTATAACGATGGCTTTGGTGGCTAATATGGGATTAACTACGTCTGTTTTTCTCGCTTGGCGTTATACATACACTTTAGTGTACTTAAACTCGTCATTAAACCCTATTCTTTACTGTTGGAAGATAGACGAAGTGAGACAAGCAGTGAGGGGCACAATCAGACAAGTACTTTGCTGTTCATCGAGCTAACTTTTATCGATTAACATCATCTCTTACTTAGGCAACCTCGCATATGGCGAACGGGCGCGGAGAAGACCCTGACGAACAGCAGGTCACGTGTCGCCAAGAATATTGGAGGAATACTTTAATAGTTAACTGCTGTCGAGAAAACGACCCGCATCGAGAACGGGAATGGAAGCATATAATTATGACAGTATCCACATCCGATCGGGTCGCCCACTACCTCTCGGAGCGAGTTATTTTATTGGTTCCTAAAACAATACATAACATGCTATAACAATGCCCCTATCCCTGAATAACAGTAGAGGTAGTGTTTACAGCGGGCGAATGAAAATAGAGGTTTCAGAGAGGTAGTGTCTTACTGCATCTGATCCGAAGCAGAATGCGAGGAATCTAGAGATGGGAAATGAAAGGTTTAAGCAAGATGGTGAAATGATTTCGTAAAATTTTAATTTAGTTTCAGTAAGATTTCATACAGTACACTTAGAGCTGCATGTGAGACTTGAAGCTTCCTTCAAATGACTTTTAAGCTAAGGCCTAGCTTACCTCACTTCTGCTTTCATCTTGATTGCACCATATTTTACAAGAGAAAATTCAGCTGCTAGAGTAATGTTCTTTCAAGCGATTTTTTCAGTGTTTATAAACAATTCCTACTGTTGGCATTTCACCATCTGAAATTACCATTGTACTTTTGTTTGTACTTCTGTTTTTTTAGCTCAGCACGGAGGCTCTTTGGTGTATGCCAGCAGAGTGAAACTGAATGAACCTTGTTTGCGCATCTACATTATCAAAATATTATGTTTGTAATTTATGACTCACAGTCTGCGAGATTTGACTCCAGACCCCATCAGTTTTTACCTTCGAAGCGTAATTGAAAAATTCAGAGAAATTATCATGCTTACAAAAAGCCAGGAGTACTTGTCAAATTTTTTTTCAAATAAAGCCGATTAATGTTAGTGCCAACACAAGAAGCAGTTTCTTTTGAATTTCTCAGTTTCTAATTATTCGCAAATGTAAATATTTAAGCAGATGTCCACTTATGCGTTTCCTTTCCGTTAATGTTGGGTTCAGCAACAAGGACCTGTTTGACAGCCTGAATGAAAGGAAAGGAAAGTTGTCAACACAACTTGTGACAGTGCGCATAAAAAGTGGTGGTGTTGTGTATTTTAAAGACACGGACATTTTTCTAACATGTCTAACATGCACTTCTTATTCAGAAACCCCATCGATCGTATTCTCTTCTTTCCTCGAGGCATCCTAACAACATTCAAGGTACATTTGTCAATTTTATAAAAGAATTAAAATAAATTATTTGAGAAAATCCGCAGTAATATTCCCCGAAAAAATTAACCATTCAACCGCGTCGTCAAAGAAAATTTTAACACGTTTTCCATTTCCTAAAAGTACTTTAGTCCCTTCTGGAAAAAATGAAATGGCGATCTCTTTCCTTTCTACTGAATAGGGTCATTCAGAGAAGCCTTGCAGGACGAAACTCTTAAAATTTACAATTTTAAAGATGAAATTAAAAACTGAAGTTTCAAGCTATCCAAAAGCAAAAAGGACAACAGTGACAACGACTCGATCAACACCACGTCAACGTAGAATGTCACAAGACATAGAATTTTAAAAGAACTGTTTTCAGTTGCTTGCCGAACCCATATAACGGAAAAATCAATCTTAGAGGTAATTAGGCCTTGTAAACTGGTAGATCCGCGTGGCCCATCATGGTCAGCGATTATCTCCGGTTTGAGCGGGATGAATTGCTTAGAGATGATATTTCTTTAAACGTAACTGTTCTATTTCTGAAATATTTAATATCAGCACCCGCCCCACTATTTGTTTCAACATCATCTGGTTGTCTAAAAAAGAACTGAAAGAATGACATTTTACTTTGTGTTGACGGAGTGAGGGGAGAAATAATTAAGGATAACCGGTAGATGCCCTAAACTTGAAAGGAAAGCTTAGCCTCGTATCTTAAACTTGGACTATAAATTTAGTGTAGTTTTGCCCTTACTTCAATGTTCATTATCAAATGTTCAGTGCTTATTATCAGATACTTCTTCTTTGTAAAACTTACAGTCATTGTTTGCGAGTAAAACCATCTGCTCGGCTTGATGAATTGTTTTTGCAAATAAATAATTCATGGCTTAAACGCAATATAAAGCATTAAGCAGGCGCTTAGCTTTAATTCGTTATTGCAAAGCAGCTAGAAATTTCAGTAACAGTTACAGAATTTTGATCAAAACACTCCAGCTTGCACATAAACTACCCAGAGAGTCAATCACATTACAGTAAATTACAGTAATGGCGACAGCAAACATTTCTGGAGATGGAAAGCAGAAAACTATCGAGCAACTGTTGTGCTCGACAGGTTTAACTGCTGGAACACAAGGTCAACTCACATTTCTTTCCGTTTTAAACATTTTTCTGTCCATAACTGCATTTGTTGGGAATACTCTGATCCTAGCCGCTCTTCGCAAGGAATCTTCACTTCATCGGCCGTCCAAGCTGTTGCTTCGAAGCCTTGCGACAACCGATCTCTGTGTTGGTCTCATTTCAGAGCCTCTCTATGTTACCTATTTGATGTCTGTAGTGAATGAACATTGGAGTATGTGTCGTTACGTATTAATACCACGTATAATAGCAGATCTTATTTTCTGCGGAGTGTCTTTGTTAACAATGACTGCGATAAGCGTGGACAGACTTCTCGCCCTGTTGTTGGGGCTGAGATACAAACAAGTTGTAACTTTGAAGCGAACCTACGTGATCGTTATTAAGTTCTGGGCTGTGTGCAGTGCCTTTTCAATAATGCACTTTTGGAATGGCCTTATAGCAATATTTTACACCATTATAGTTATAATATTATCGCTGTGTCTAGTCACCTCAATTTACTCTTACACAAAAATTTTCGTCACTCTCAGTTCGCGTCATCGTCAAAATCAAGTACAAGACCAAGCTCAACAACCGAACCAAATAAATCCACTGAACATAGCGCGATACAGGAAGGCAGTGTCCAGTGCACTGTGGTTGCAACTGACGTTAGTCGCTTGTTATCTGCCGGTTGGGGTAACGACGGCTTTGGTGGCTAATATGGGATTAACTACGTCTGTTCTTCTCGCTTGGCGTTATACATACACATTAGTGTACTTAAACTCGTCATTAAACCCTATTCTTTACTGTTGGAAGATAGACGAAGTGAGACAAGCAGTGAGGGACACAATCAGACAAGTACTTTGCTGTTCATCGAGCTAACTTTTATCAATTAACATCATCTCTTACTTAAGCAACCTCGCATATGGCGAACGGGCGGTGAGAAGACCCTGACGAACAGCAGGTCACGTGTCGCCAGGAATATTGGAGGTTTTAGTTAACTGCTGTTGAGAAAACGAGCCCTCGTCGAGAACGGGATTGGAAGCATATAATTATGACAGTACCCACATCTGATTCGAAGTTTCTCTTTGCCTTTCATAAGCAGAATGCGAGGGATCTAGAGATGAGAAATGAAAGGTTGAAGCTAGATGGTGAAATGATTTCGTAAAATTTTAATTTTAGTTTCAGTAGGATTTCATACAGTACACTTAGAGCTGCATGTGAGATAAAGATAAAAGATAAAGCTTTCTTCAAATGACTTTTGAGCTAAGGCCTAGCTTGCCTCACTTCTGCTGTCATCATGATTGCACCATATTTTACAAGTGAAAATTCAGCTGCTAGAGTAACGTTCTTTCAAGCGATTTTTTCAGTGTTTATAAACAATTACTACTGTTAACATTTCACCATCTGAAATTATCATTGTACTTTTGTTTGTACTTCTGTTTTTTTAGCTCAGCATGGAGGCTCTTTGGTGTATGCCAGCAGAGTCAAACTGAATGAACCCAACCTTGTTTCTGCATCTACATTATCAAAATATTGTGTTTGTAATTTATGACTCACAGTCTGCAGGATTTGACTCTGGACCCCATCAGTTAAATGGCAGACAGACTATTTTCTCAATACTTTCCTGTTGTGAAAACTGTAGCTGATACTTTAGTGCCTAGGAAGTATACAAAACATGGACCCAGGTCCATTAACCACTCCTTATTTTCAAAAGCAAATTATTTGTGCCTGTCAGTCTAAAGGTTAGAATGAGGACAGGTTAAAAAACTCAGACTTATGTGAGACTCAATATCTAGTTCTTGCTACCTAGTACAGTATGTAACTGAGGCTTGTATTCTCAGTTATGATGGGCCGGCAGGGGCATGTGAAATTTATGTATTCTCCTCATGGATTTTGTTCGATATTGTTTTTCAAAAAATCGCTGAAATACAATGGAACAGACTAACCTATCATTGTATTATGAGATACAAAATATCTGGAGCTTATCTATTAGATTCATTGCAAACAAAGTTTAGCTTTGAAATAATATTAGGAAATTCCAAAAGTACATTGTTGAAATGACTGTGGACACAGCCCAAAAGGTAATAACCATCACGTAGGTTCGCTTCAAAGTTACAACTTGTCTGATCTCAGCCCCAACAAAAGGGCGAGAAGTCTGTCCACGCTTATTGCAGCCAGTGTCAACAGAGACACTCCACACAAAATAGTGCTTATTATAAAAGCTGCTGCTAACAGGTAGCGACAAATTTTCCAATGTTCATTCACTACAAAATTAAAAAGGTAACATAGAAAGGCTCTGAAATAAGACCAACACAGAGATCAGCTGTTGCAAGGCTACGAAGCAACAACTTGGACGGTGGATGAAGACTCCTTGCAAAGAGCAGCCAGGATCAGAGTGTTCCCAAGAAATGCAGTAATGGACAGAAAAATGTTTACACTTGAAATAAATGTAAACTGGCCGCGTATCGCAGTAGTAAAACCTGCCGACTTGTTCAAATGTTTTCTGCTTTCCATCTTCAGAACTGCTTGCTGTCGCCATTACTCTGCAATGTGATCGACTTTCGGTAGCTCAACTGCAAGGTGGAATGCTTTGGTCAAAATTCTCTAACTGTCACGGATGCTTTTAACTAGCTCCTTCGCAGAGTGTAAAGCTAAGCGCCTGTTTCATGCTTTATATTGGGTCTAGCCATGAATTGTTTATTTGCAAAAACAATTCATCTAGCCAAGCAGATGGTTTTACTCCCAAACAATGACTGTAAGTTTTACAAGGTAGAAGAATCTGATAATAAGCATTGAACATTTGATAATGAACATTGAAGTAAGGGCAAAACAAAACTGAATTTATAGCCCAAGTTATCTTCGTCAGGTTTAATAGCTGGCCAATATACGTCCACTTTAGTTTTCTTAAACTCATCATTAAACCCGATTCTTTACTGTTGGAAGATAGACGAAGTGAGACAAGCAGTGAAGGATACAGACAAGTACTTTGTTGCTCATCGAGTTAGTTCTTGTCCAGTTTTGAACTGAAATTATAAGTGTGACTTAGTTAGTTTGAACCAGTATTTCCCGCGGTGTTTCTAGCTGCACTTATTAGGGAGCTTAAGAAAACTACGACGGCAAGGGCAACGAGAACGTCACCAAACAAAAGGTTTAATGAGCAGAACAATAGCTCTTCACGTGCGTTTGAAATCTTGGTACATTTGCTAGCCGTTCTCTGCAAAACAACAACGTGAAATGACCCAATTCTACGTATTCTGGACAACAAGAACCACGACGGCTAATTTCGATTTTTCTATTTGGAGTTGAATGCTCTCTTTACATATTCAGCTTGAGCCAGTTTTTAAACCGATAGACACACTGAGTACATCTAGATAATCGCGAGATTTTCGAGTAAAATATACATTCATTTTTCACCAGGCGTTGTCCTTGGCGTCGCTGTCGTCATTGCTTAAGCTCCCTATTGTAAAAAACAAACGGTTTTGAAGGCATGTAATTATAAATTAAAGAGATGAAAAATAGCGCTCATGTCAATTCTTCTCCACAAGGACTGCACACGGTCGCTTTATCGACTTGTTTCGTTCAAACCACAGGTAAGTACTGGGGAAATTAAGCCGGGAGTTAAAATAGTTGAGAAACATTCTGACACGGAAGGAATTCTTTCGCTTTGTTAACTCGACCTGTCCTTTCTATTCTATAGCACTTGCAAAAAGAGCAATGATTGCAAATTGTTTGGAACATACACATTTCTAAATAATCTTCTTGCAAGAGAGTGTGCATAATTATGCAGTAGCGAGGGTAAAATGTCATAAAATACTAGCATACCAAAATTCAAATTGGCAGGTTGCACCTTTAACTATCTGGAGTATTAATTTATATATCCAAGTTGAAAAATCTACCTTTTTATTATATGTCACGTCGGGTCCTCGCTCGATGTAAAATCAAAATATTTTGAAGCTTTGCTACTGAGGAATCACTCTTTATCTGTGCATGTGGAATTTGAGAATTCAGTGTTTTAAGTGTAATCGTTTTAGGTGCACAAAGCGAGCGCTGTTGCTGTTTCTCTTGTCAAATCGTGCTTTTGAAAAAAGTATCTTTCTTTCAAGAAGGTTCGTACGTCGTCTAATGTTTACTAAGAGAAAACTAATAATATAAGTGAAATTTAGGCTAAAATTAATCATGGTATTTCAAAATATCACTGTTTAAAAAATGCATGGAAACTAAGCTGACACAACGAGAGTTCTGCTCGGGATTTCCACCATTTGATTGCAGGGCGTCAGGGCGTATATAAATTAAAATCTTTAATCAAACATCAGCAAATTTTTGAAAGCAATATGGATTGGTGTCAAACAAAGACAACTTAAGTAAAAGTTTTTGGGATGTAGGAAGTCTAATTATGGGTTTTCTTTCCTCTTATCGTATATAAGTTATAGGAGGACCTGTTTGTCAGTCTAAATGAAAGCAAGTCACCCGTCATTTAACAAAATATTTTTAATAACAAAGACAAGACATCAAGCTGGCGGAAAAATATAATAATAGTAATGAAAGGCAGGAAACTCGATCCCTACTCATTTAACAAAATATTTAAAATAACAAAGACAAGACATCAAGCTGGCGGGAAAATTTAATAATAAAAGCTACTCCGGGCAAAGTTTTCAATTAAGTTTTAAAGAAAAGCTCCTTGATTAATTGCAAGGCATTGATATCTTGAGTCATATCAGCTGGTGCGTGTTTATCGACTAGATTAAATCGATGGATTGATGTCAAACAAAGACAACTTTAAGTAAACGTTTTTGGGTCATAGGAAGTCTAATTATGGGTTTTCTTTGCTCTTATCTTATGTTAAATTATAGAGGACCTGTTTGTCAGTCTGAATGAAAGAAAGGAAATTAAAGTCGCCAGTCATTTAACAAAATAAATAAATAACAAAGGCAATACATCAAGTTGGCAGGGAAACACAATTATAAAAGCTACTCCGGACAAAGTTTTCAATTAAGTTTTTAAAAACTCTTTGATTAATTGCAAGGCATTGTTATCTTGAGTCAGCTGGTGCGTGTTTATCGACAAGATTAAACAGGAACATCACTTTTACACACGAACAAAAATGTCCTGTTGTTGTTTCTAGCCACGGCGTGTAGCATGAAGCAACTTTGATAACGCTTACACTGAAAATAGTTTTTCTTAAATAAAAGGTTTAAAATATTCACATATCCGTGCATGAAGCTGCTAGAAAGGGGAGATCCTCCATCTTTCCTGAAGAGCAAATAGCTTTTCTCGGGAAGGAGTTACAGTCGGGGATTAACAGCTGCCTTCAGAGCATTCGCTTTGAAGTTAATTCACTGAACTCCTGAACTCTTCTTCTCTATAAGGTTCAGACCTATATGTAGGGCGGAAGGGCCGAGGTAGTGTAGGAACGGCATGGCAAGAATGCGGCAGTGTAGTGTGTAACTATGTGTTTCCAATAATGACGTTAAAAAATAGGGACAAAGCTTCCGTGATACTAAGGAAGCAGTTTTCTGAAGCCTTCTTTTTTTAAATAAAACGCGATTATTTATAGTATGCCACGGTGAATTTAGTGACCTCAAACAAGCTGACAAACTGTTGAAGTTCACTTACAGCAAGCCGTTACATGATAATCCTAACTGCCGTAGACTTTTTTAAAAAAGCGACTTCTTAATTTTGCTCTTAAAAATGCTATATTATTCTGTCCGTCTCAGCTTCTGTACAAATGTGATAGCTTTCTTTACTAAATAACTACCCCTTTAAAGGCTGATATCACTTAAAACTTGCTTGTAAAAGTTTAAAAGATCGGATATTTACATCAAATCTTAGCAATTCACAAAGATGGACAATTTTTCGCCGTAACCTTGAGGAAATCAAACAAATGACATAATTGCAACTTGCAAAAAAAACTGGTCGATTTGTTTTGCATTATTTTCAAGCTAGAACTAAAACACGAAATTTGAAAAGTTCGTGCTAAGGTTCAGCGTGTTTTTCCCACGGTTTGAGGAATTTCGGACGGAAAGTCAGGTACTTTTGCTTTCTAAGTTGTCGTCGGTTTCCAAACCTGCATGGCTTAATGACCAGAAATTTTGCATGTTATAGCATTTGTTTTATTTTCTCTATATTTCGGGGTAAAAGTTTTAGTGATACCAACATTTAAAGGGGTGGATTTTCGTTAAGATAGCTATCACATTTATACAGCAGTTGAGATGCACAGAACAATAAAGCAGTTTTAAGAGCAAAATTAAGAAGTCGTTTTTAAAAAAATAGTCTACGGTAAGGATTATCATGGAACTTGCTGTGAGTTAGCTTTAACAGTTTGCTAGCTTTTTTGAGGTTATTAAAAAAATTCACCGTGGCATATCAAAAATAATCGCGTTTTATTGAAAAAGAAGGAATTAGGAAAAACGCTTATACTGAAGATCAGTTAACAAATTTTGCATGATCGCCGCAACTTTTATGATTTTACATTATTTCGGGATTCTTCTATCAGGCTTTAAAATTCTGAAAAAAATAGCATAATATTTAAAAAAAAAAACGCGTTTTAAAAAGGGACCTGTCAGACAAATAAATACCCGCGCGCCACCTTAATTAAAGATACCGGTAGTTTTAAGAATTTATGAAGTATTTCCTAAAATTGAAAACGTTGCTGCCTCGGACCCAATAGTTGGCCTACAAATTTGTAGTTTTGTCCTTACTTTGATGTTTTTAAAAAATGAAAAAAAGAGCAAAGAAACTATCTTGTTCCTTTTAAAAAAGTCCGTCTCATTCGGTGAGTGTAAAACCATCTGCTTGGGAAGAAAAATTAAAAGTCTACGGTAAGGATTATCATGCAACTTGCTTTAACAGTTTGCCAGCTTCTTTGAGGTGATTAAAAAAAATCACCGTGGCTAATTAAAAATAATCGTGTTTTATTAAAAAACACGAATTAAAGAAACCCACCTATAGCTCACTAGACAGATCTTGCACAATCGCCCCAATTTTTAGTTAATTTGAACTTTTGTTTCCAAATTAATTATTCATGCTTTCGACATGCTAAACGAAATAAAAAGCAGAGGTGTTTTCCTTGTTTGTTCATACGAAGCTGATAGAACTTTCAGCGATAGCTAATGAATTTTGATCGAAACATTTAAGTCTTCGGTTAAATTACAGATATTTTTCCTTTGCAGTGAAATGGAAACAGCAAACTTTACTGGAGATGGAAATCAGAAAGCAGTTGAACAGATGGTGTGCGGCTCGGCAGGTTTAGCTGCTGGAAAAAACGGCCAGTTGACATTTCTTTCCGTTTTAAACATTATTTTGTCCATAACTGCATTTCTTGGAAATGTTCTGATCCTAGCAGCTCTTCGCAAGGAATCTTCACTTCATCCGCCGTCCAAGCTGTTGCTTCGTAGCCTTGTAATAACTGATCTCTGTGTTGGTCTTATTTCAGAGCCTCTCTATGTTGCCTTTTTGCTGTCTGTAGTGAATGAACATTGGAATATCTGTCGCTACCTAATACTCGTACGTTTAGAAACAGACTCTATTTTTGGTGGAGTGTCCCTGTTGACACTGACTGCAATAAGCGTGGACAGACTTCTCGCCCTGCTCTTGGGGCTGAGATATAGACAAGTTGTAACTTTAAAGCGAACCTACGTGATCGTTATTACCTTTTGGGCGGCATACTTAGTCTTTGCAATAATGAACTTTTGGCATTTCCTTATAAACGTATTCTTTAACATTATCGTTCTTACACTATGTATAATAATCACCATCTTCTGTTACACAAGAATTTTTCTCAGGCTCCGTCATCATCAAAATCAAGTAAATGTACAAGGCCTGCAACAACCGAACCAAACAAATCCACTGAATATAGCGCGATACAGAAAGGCAGTGTTCAGTGCACTGTGGTTGCAGTTTGCGTTCGTCGTTTGCTATTTTCCACAAGGAATAGCTTTAATGACAACTTTTCTCACTTATCCTAGGTTATCTTCGTCAGGCTTTCTCACTAGCCAGTATACATCCACAATAGTGTTCTTCAACTCGACATTAAACCCGATTCTTTACTGTTGGAAGATAGACGAAGTGAGACAAGCAGTGAAGGACACAATCAGACAAGTAGTTTGTTGCTCATCGACTTAGTTCTTGTACATTATTGAAACGATAGTTAACGTTAAGAAGATTTAGCCAAAGCTGTCCGGCAGTAACAGGAATTATGAGTGTGACACAATCAGACAAGTAATTTGTTGCTTATCGAGGTATTTCTTGTACAATATTGAAGCCATAGTTAAGAAGATTAAGCCAAAGCTGTCCAGCAGTAACTGAAATTATGAATGTGACTTACTCAGTTTGAACCGGTATTTTCCGCGGTGTTTCTAGCTGCAGTTATTGTAAAAAAAAAAACAGTTTTAAAGACATGTAATTTAAAAATAAAGAGATGAAAAATAGCTTTCATGGCAATTCTTCTCCGCAAGGACTGCACACGATCGTTTTATCGATCAAGAGAATAAGACTCGAAGTTAAGACAACTATTTCGTTCAAACCACGGGTAAGTACAGGAAAGAAATAAGCCGGGAGTTCAAATAGTTGAGAAACATTCTGACACGAAAAAAATTATTAAGCTTTGTTAACTCGACCTGTCCTTTCTATTCTATAGCACTTGCAAAAACTGAGAAATGATGGCAAATTGTTTGGAACACACACATTTTTAAATAATCTTCTTGCAAGAGAGTGTGCATAATTATGCAGCAGCGAGGGTAAAATGTCATAAAATACTAGCATACCAAAATTCAAATTGGCAGGTGACGCCTTTAATTAATACACCTTATTCGATGGTTTAACGTATAATACGCGCGGATATTTTGCGAGTTGCGTAGTATTTTTCCGAGCTTTGAAGGGGCGAGGAAAAATACGAGCAATGAGCAAAATGTTGTGAGGCGTAATTTAAAAATCGTTAATCAAACATCAGCAAATTTTTAAAAGTAATATGGATTGGTGTCAAACAACGTTTTTGGGATGTAGGAAGTCTAATTATGGGGTTTCGTTCCTCTTATCTTATGTTTAATTATAAAGAGGATCTGTTTGTCAGTCTAAATAGTCGCCATTCGTTTAACAAAATATTTAAATAACAAAGCAAGACATCAAGCTAGCGGCAAAACACAATTATAAAAGCTACTCCGGACAAAGTTTTCAATTCAGTTTTAAACAAACTCCATTATTAATTGCAAGGCATTGTTATTTTGAATTAGCTGGTGCATGCTTATCGGCTAGATTAAACAAGAACATCGCATTTAGACACTGACAAAATGTTCTGTTCTGGTTTCTAGCCACGGCGTGAAGCATGAAGCAAATTTAATAACACCTACACTGAGAATTATTTTTCTTAAATGAAAGGTTTGAAAATAATCACATGCACCGTGCATGAAGCTGCTAAAGAGCGCCTCCATTTTCCCTTAAGAGCAAATAGCTTTTCTCGAGAAGGAGGTGCAGACAGGGATTAGCAGCTGCCTTCAGAGCATTTGCTTTCAAGTTAATCTTCTGAACTCTTCTTCTCTACAGAGTTCAGATCTATGGAGGGTGGAAGGGCCGTGTGTAGTGTGTATGTGTTTCCAATGACGATTTTAAAACATAGGGACAAAGCTTCAGTGATATTAAGGAAATTTTGATGAGACCTATCCAGTTTAAGGTTACAGATACTCGTATTATAATAAAAAAAATCAGAAAACACATGCAATTTTTTTGTTGGTCAGATTTTACACCAATTCTATTTTTCACTTGACGCTCGAACATGGCGAATGTTCATTTGCATTTATATAAAGGAGGTAAACGTAAACAGACCTCTACGTCGCCATTATTTTTGCTTGAAAAGCGACTGAACAATCAGTGTTCAACAAACAAAGTAAGTCCGTATTCCCGGCCAAAATACGTTATAAAAATCTAAAAGGTCGTAGAAAAAGCTTAAAGCTACCAATTCAAAATATATCATCCGTCTGAAATGTTAACACTCACACTTATCTTGTGCTTAGGATAAGTTGGACCGCCGGTATTCATTTAATTTGTCCGACAGGTCCCTTTTTAAAACGCGTTTTAGAAAAGGAAAACATTAAGGGATTTCTTAGAATTTTTAAAGCCAAATAGAAGAATCCTGAAATAACGTAAGATCGTAAAAATTATGACGATTACGCGATTTTCTGCCGCTTGGGAATGGTTTTGCTTTTGAACGTACCAAGCAAAAGCAAATCCCTTGTCCAACAACACAGAATAATTAATTAAGTCATGTAGGTTTGCAGACTGACAAAGTTAGAAAGCAAAAGTACCTGACTTTCCGTCCAAAATTCTTCAAAACACGCTGAAACTTCGTATGAGCCTTACAAATATCGTGTTTTTGCTCTAGCTTGAAAATAACGCAAAACAAATCAACAGAAATTTTGCAAGATATATTATTATTTTTTTATTTTCTCAATATTTCGGCGTAAAATTGTCCATCTTTGTTGATGTAAATTTGATGTAAATATCCGAGCAAAATTAAGAAGTCGTGTTTTTAAAAAAAAAAATCTACGATTAGGATTATCATGCAACTTGCTGTGATCGAACTTTAACGGTTTGCTAGCTTTTTGAGGTTAATTAAAAAAATTCACCGTGGCATATTAAAAATAATTGCACCTATAACTTAAACAAATCCTACATGATCGCCACATTTTTTTATGATTTTACATTATTTCGGGATTCTTCTATCAAGCTTTAAAAATTCTAAGAAATCGCTTAATATTTTTCTTTTCAAAAACGCGTTTTAAAAAGGGACCTGTCAGACAAATTAATATCCGCGGGCCATCTTAATTGAGGATAACCGGTTGTTTCTAGAATTTATGAAGTATGTCCTGAAATTGAAAACCTGATGGCCTCGGACCCAATAGTTAGCCTACAAATTTGTAGTTTTGGCCTTACTTTGATGTTTATTAAAAATGAATAAAAGAGTTCAGAAACTATGTTGTTGCTTAAGTCAGTCTCATTCTTTGAGAGTAAAACCATCTGCTCGGGAAGAAAAATTGCTTTTTATAAATTAATAATTCATATAGTTCATTTTGATAATATAAAGCACTTAGTTTGTCCGTTCGTTTTTGCAAAGCAACTCGGCTGGAAGTTTCTGTGAAAGTTCCAGCATTCCAGCTTGCGGTTAATCAACAGAAAGTCGATAGTATCGCAGAGTTATGGCGACAGCAAACATTTCCGGGGATAGAAAGCAGAAGACAATTCAACAACTTTTGTGCTCCGCGAGCTTTACCGCTGAAATACACGGCCAGTTTACATTTATTTCAGTTTTGAACATTTTTCTGTCCATTACTGCATTTATTGGGAATAGTCTGATCCTGGCTGCTCTTCGCAAGGAGTCTTCACTTCATCCGCCGTCCAAGCTGTTGCTTCGTAGCCTTGCAATAACTGATCTCTGTGTTGGTCTTATTTCAGAGCCTCTCGCTGTTACCTTTTATATGTCTATAGCAAATGAAAAATGGAATATTTGTCGCTACGTATTAGCAGCACGTTTTATAGTAGAATCTATTTTATGTGTAGTTTCTCTGTTGACAGTGGCTGCAATAAGCGTGGACAGACTTCTCGCCCTATTGTTGGGGCTGAGATACAGACAAGTTGTAACTTTGAAGCGAACCTATGCGATCGTTATCAGCTTTTGGATTGCGTGCACAATCTTTTCACCGATGCACTTTTGGAACGTTCTTATAACTATATTTTATGGCATTATAACTCTGTCACTTTGTCTAGTAACCACGATCTTCTCTTACACAAAAATTTTCCTAACCCTCCGCCATCTTCAAAATCAAGTACAAAACCTGCAACAACCGAACCAAGCGTATCCACTGAACATAGCGCGCTACAGAAAGGCAGTGTCCAGTGTACTGTGGCTGCAACTGACATTTGTCGCTTGCTATCTACCACAAGGAATAGTGGTAGCTCTGGTGGCTAATACTGGGCTTTCTTCATTTGTTTTCCTCGCTTGGTGTTATGCGTACACTTTAGTCTACATAAACTCCTTGCTAAACCCGATTCTTTACTGTTGGAAGATAGACGAAGTGAGACAAGCAGTGAAGGACACAATCAGACAAGTATTTTGCTGCTGATCGACTTTGCTCTTGTCGAAAAACTATTGAAACTATAGTCTGTTATCGCTAGTATGAACATGTAACCAAAGCTGCCAGCACTGAACTTGTGAGTGTTATTAACGGTTTCATATCAGCATTTCCTGTGTTTCTGTAAATCTATTTTAAATTAATCAGGAGTTATGCAATTTAAATAAAGAGATGAAAAATGGTGTTCATGTTAACTCTTATCCACTAGAACTACACACCATCGTTTTATACTATGAAGACTGTCAATACTACATTTTCGTTCAAACCACAGGCATGCAAGAAACGGCCGCGGCGGGAGTTGTTATAGTTTGGTGGAGATAGATGAGCAATTCTAACACGGAAATTAAGAATTTCTTTGGCTCTGTTATAGCAGGGAAAATGAAAAAGTCTTTTGGTGACAGGTCTTTCAGTGTATCTGTGCTTACACTTTGGAATGTGCTCCCAGCTTACATGCGAAATATTAGTTCTATTTTTATTTTTAAATTAGCTTTTAGCCTTTAGATCTTGTTAACTAGTATGTATATATTCAGTATATATAATATTTTAAGGCTTTAATATGGTAATGCGCTTTTGATCATTTTCTATGTTAAAAAGCACACTATAAATTAATAAATTATTATTATTATTATTAATTGATGATGGTTAGTTAATTGATATCGATTGCATCGACCAATCGATGACCAATCGATAGTCATAAATTAAATTTCCTTAATTATATCGATTGCCATCAATTGCTATCGATTGTCATCGATGTCTCGCAGCGTACATATACATCCCCAGGATATCCGGATATAGATTTACGCAATTCTGACACGACTCATCACGAGCGCACGATGCCTAAAGAGAGGGCTGAGGAAAGAGATGTGACACTCATTATAAAATGCGTTGCCATAACATACATAAAATTTTAAATCACGAGAATGAACAAATAAAGTATTTTATCGCTTTTAAGAGTCGCTGAGTTGATGTAATAAAATCAAAGGCCTCTCTGAGGCTACGACTTTTTTGCAGGATGAAGTAAATGCATTAGTATAAGCAGAAAAGATGAACATAGTTCGGTTTTGTTCCAAAAATAAATTTCTTTCTTCTGTCCCTTCTTTCAACCTCTCACAATCACACTCAAATCACTGCCCTGGCTCCGCAATACAATAATGCATAACGCTCTAGACACATACACGCTTTGCGGACCTATGTGTTAAGTCAGCTCAATGGGTTGGTATACTGCATTAGGAAGCAGGGAGGGCGAGAGTTCATCATGTTACTTTTCAGCTGCGCGCAATCCTTTTCTATGCCCTCGTTTTCGGAGCGATTGTCACCACAGCTGCGCCTCGTTAACCTTCGCTCATAGAAAACTCGGGCTTGTTGTCTAAGAAAAGTAATATTTTGAGCTTTGATAAGAACCCCTAAAGGAACCCAACCTAGGCATGGCTTGTTTATTTGTTTGACCATTAAAAGATATCAAAACACTCAAAATGGAATTTACATTTCGTGTGCAACCCTAAACGATAACTTGACACTAAATAATTTATATGGGTGCTTTTTTTTGGGGGGGGGGGGGGGGGGCAAAAAGTGATTTTTTTTTTATCACTTGGAATAGTCTCCGACTTTGTGTAAATGTAAATGTAACGTAGTAGTTAACATAGTAACGTCGATGTAAGTAGATTTGTAAATGTAGTTGTATATTTATAAAGTAATATAAGCGTAAAAATAAGTAAGTTTATGCAAGTCTGTGTAAAATGTGTAAAAATGTTAAAATAAAATAAAAAATAAAGTGAACATGTGAACCCGAGTCCTGTTGGGTGGGGCAGTAGTATCCTGTTTCAGTTATTTGGGAGCAGCTCAAACAGGATTAACACAAAGAATGGAGAGTGCCAAATGGCTGGGTTTGGAGCAAGACAGCAGTGTCATCTCGCCTGCTCTCATGCATCACTATTCCCCTTATTTTTCACTTGCCAGTTTACATGCTGCTCCCCAACCAACCAAACAAATAGAACAGGCTAGATATAGGGTAGGGAAAATAGAGTTCTTATCTTCTCATTATTAGTACAACCATTCAATAGGAGAAAAACAGGAGTCCACAAATCAGTGAGACAGAAAGGTTTAATACAGCTATAATGTTAGATTAACATGGCAACCAATGCAACTGGACTTGCCACAGTTGACACTGAGACAAAATATCACAATACAGGTCTGACCAGATAATTTTCTAGTTTTTTGTCCCTAATAATTTCGTGAACGACGTTAGACGTACAAACACCACAAACAATAAGTTTCACTACTATGAAAAGGCCTTCTGCAGGCAGGCATTGCATTCCCACCAAGCTAAAATCAGTTCATGTTTTCCAGAAACAGGGGTGTTTTTGATTCTGCTGGCCGTTTTAGCCTGGTAGTAAATGATGATGCAACCGCAGGTCCTAGATCACAGTTTTTTTTTATTCCTTGGAAGCGATGTACTTGATCAGGTCCACAACTCGGTGACTGTAGCCATACTCATTATCATACCTGTGAAACAGATTGGAAATACCAATTCTCATTAACTGAATGGCTAATAATGTATTGATATTAATAGAAGAAAGTAGAAGCTGGTCACAATTACATTGCTGTCAGTAACCGGTGCTTGCAGCCTCCACATTATGCAGGTTAATTTCAGAGAATGTACAATGCAACCCTATCATGTTGTCATCATCAAGTCTCATCCTGCCAGAGCCTAGCCCAGTTTCTGTTACATTAAGCAACCGGAAGTATTGTTTCTCAGTCCTCCCTGGATGGGATGCTTCTTTACCACTGTCCCCAGAATTAAATTTACCAGCACCCATAAACTCAGTTAGGAATGTGTCGCCATGCATACAACCATGGTACTGAGGGTCAGACAGTACGAATACAAACACTTCCACGACACTTGGGTGTCTTTCAAGGTTTGAAGGTATCAGTTTCATCATTCCCTCCACTTATAATATGGCAAAAATAATCAAACAGCATTCACATTTTCAGGACCACAAATAAAGCTCTCCAGATTGTTTAGAGACTGAAAAATTACTCTACATGACAACAAGGGCTTACCATGCAACAACCTTGACAAAAGTTGGACTAAGTTGAATTCCAGCTTTGGCATCAAAAATGCTGGAGTGAGTGTCTCCAATGAAATCACTAGACACCACCTCTTCTTCTGTGTATCCCAGGTATCTGCCTTGCTTGGGATCTTCAGAGGTTGTCTTCATAACTGCTTTGATTTCATCATATGTTGCCTACAAACAAAAGGTATCTTACTAGATTACAGTTATAAACACTCGTGCACCAAAACAACATTAACTCTGCCCCACCCCCTGTCCTAACCTCCAACATAAATAATAACAACAACAATAACAAAAAGAACAAAATACAATAATAATAATAATAATAATAATAATAATGATAATAATAATAATAATAATAATAATAATAATAATAGTTTTAATAATAATTAATTATAATTTCTAATTATAATCTTTATACAGGAGGGTTCACTAACTGAAGTGGTTTTTAGGGAGGTCCTGAAATAAAATAAATACATGTACCATCAAAATTAATGAAATAAAAATTAATAATAAACATGACTATTGACCAATTATTACAGCATTGATTAGAAATGTGTAAAAGCTACAAAATACACTGAAGATACAGTGATCAATGATGCAGTGTGGCTAGGAAAAGACCATCAATAACTTACCGGTTTCTTCAGTCGACATGTAAGGTCTACCACAGATACATCAGGTACAGGAACCCGGAATGCCATGCCAGTCAACTTGCCATTTAGTTCAGGGATGACCTTGCCGACAGCCTTGGCAGCTCCAGTAGAGGCTGGAATCACATTCTGGAGAGCTCCACGGCCATCACGCCATTTCTGAGTACAGAGAAAAAGGGCAAACAAATAAAATCATGCTTAACTGTCATCTGGTTTCTTTCCTTTATCAGCATTACTGATTGTATCTTTAACAAAATTCTCGATTTTGATTGGTTCTGCATGCCTCCATGTGGGTGTCCAATTACAGGGCTCATGCTGCATGCTTGGCCAATTTGAAATTGCTTGTGCGATTACTCCCTGAACTTGCTCCACTCAGTACAAATACCGTTACTAATGGCTGCATATGGTAATCAAATTATGGGTCGCTCACTATCTCTTGGAACGAGTTACTTCTTTGGTTCTTAAAACAATAGATAACATATCATAATTAACTTACAATGCCCGTAGCCCTGAGGGGAGGTACTGTTTATAATGGACAAATGAAAATACCGGTTCTAGCGAGGTAGCGTCTTACTGGGAATTTTGGGTGCAATATTGACATGTCTGATCTAACATACTTTGAGGTACAAAAAAGCAATACAAAATAGCAATGGCCTAGCCAGGTTCATTTTAAACCAACTGGCTCTATCATCCAAAAACCTCTCAGCTACACAAATACTTGGGAGTGAGAATGATATACCTTGCCACTTGGTCCATCAACAGTCTTCTGCGTAGCAGTTACTGCATGGATAGTTGTCATCAGCCCTTCTTCTATTCCAAATTTGTCATTCAAGACTTTAGCCACAGGAGCAAGGCAGTTTGTTGTACAAGATGCATTGCTACAAGAGAAGGTACAAAGAACAGTAAAAATAGCTCTTTTATTTTAGTTGAAGGTAAGAGGTTGTATCTTACAAGACTACACATGGACTTTCTGTCCATGAAGTTGAAGGCCTACACGTACATTCACCCTAGATACACTGCACGCCAAGGAACATACACCTGTATGTAAAAATTAACCCCCACCAGTTTATGTGACAGGGAGTTGAGTTGCTTCAATTTTCTTCCATCCTAATTTTTTTAGCGCTTTTTGGCTATTAAAGTGATTTGATAAATTTTGATCAGTAGTTTCCACTTTGGAGTGTTCTGGGACACAAGTGAGCTTTTCAAAACAAAAACAAATGATTGCAAAGCACATCGCTCCATTCAGTGACTGCAGAAAGAAGTAATTTTGGTTTGCTTGTTTTTTGTTTTGTTTTTTTTTTGTTCAAGCCTTAAAAATGCAACTTGATAGATAATATGGCTGCTTTTGAAGAGCCATGTTTAGATGTACAGAGGTACACTTTCCAGGTTCATTTCTCTTTTTTACTGTTTATAAGCAGTGGCTTATGTTTCAGGTAACTGGCACAACTAAACAACAACCATCTTGGAAGACGTAACAACTGGATGGGAAAGGAAACTGAGATGGCAGTGGGCTGCCAATAGCTAGGCATGGGAACACTGAGCAGAAATGGAAAGTAGAAAATTAATTTAACCCTAAAATTTGCTTTTAATGAGTTCCTTTGCAGAAAACAAAATTAAAAACAAAACAAAATTATTTTCATTGATTACACACGACATGACATTTACTGACAGCGATGCAGCAAGTGTAATTAACAAGATATGAACCAACCATATGAATAAATTCCCTAAACCTCAAGTGCTTTTGACAAGAAATTTAGAATTCATTGGCTAAGATATTGCAGAAATACCCAGGACTTTCACAACCTTGAATTACTTTTTGTGAACAAATCCAACAGGGCCAGAGTTTGTTTAAACACAACTGTACAGATATTTTCTATTGTAGAAAGCAGCAAATGTGCACCATAGTCAAAGGGGGAATCCTCACAGCATCTGTCAGTGTTGTTAAACAAACAATTCATTTCACAAAACCACCCATCTACATAATGTACATACCTAATGACGGTCATGCTCTTGTCATACTTTTCTTCGTTAACGCCCATCACAAACATAGGTGCATCAGCAGAGGGGGCAGAGATAATCACCCTCTTGGCACCCGCCTTCAAGTGTGCATCGGCCTTTTCTAGAGTAGTGAAAATACCAGTTGACTCGACAACGTACTCGGCACCATTGCCACCCCACGGGATTTTGCTTGGGTCTCTTTCTGCATAAACGGAGATGGGTTTGCCATTGATCACCAATTTGCCACCCTCTGATTTTACTTCTCCCTTGAATCTACCATGGGTTGAGTCATACTTGAACATGTAAACCTGGTTGATGGAAAAATAAGTTTATTTGTCAGTGTGGAAACTTTCTGATTGAGCTGCTTGAGCAGACATTTTTTCTATGGACAACAGTTTTAGGCAGTGGATGGTCACCTGCATGCAAAAGTCTCCTGCTTTTTTCGGCATTGAGAAAGCATGTCTAACAGCTGCTTGTATAAAGAAAAGTCTTTCCTGGTAGGAAAGGGGGACCCACTCCCCCATGGGATCTTCTACACCAAGCATTAACATGGGAAAGGACGTCTCTGTTGACCAGACAAAAAACTTCCCCCCCCCCCCCCCCCACAACCCACTTTTGGGTACATACTCAATACATGCATGTCCCAACTTGCCCTGGTGGGAGAAAGGAACCTGTCTAAGGGGCGAATTAGATGGTGCGAATTTGCCTACAATTATCGCATGCGACACACTTACACGATGACTACAACATGAATCACATTGTGTAAATCAGCCTACCATCCTTACAAGATATGCATGTGTGTAAATGGTCCATGTTGTTGTAGGCCTGTGGTAAGTTTGTCACGTGTCGTACCGTGCAAAGAGGCCCTAAAGTGTTTACAAAGAAAAAAGTGGGCATGACCTCCCCACCACCCCTCTCCCAGGGTCACTTCTACTTTTACATTAGTGGCCCTCCCCCAGTTGAACTTTGCGATTTCTCACTTCTTTATAAAGAAATGCCCAAAATCAATATCGTGCCCAGGTTGACTTCATAGTATGGAGGGTGATCCTTTGACAAAACATGCTCGAACACATCAGAACTCCCACATTTCCAAGCAAATTTCACGTGGGAAGAGCTCTCATTATTTCAAATAACGCATGGGATTAATTGTGCTTCCATAAAGGTGATGTTACACAGGACAACTTGCAACAAAAATTGTTCACCGTGTAACATGGTACCGGGGACGATTTTTTGCGCAACATTTTACTCGGCAACACGTTGCGAGTTTTTGAAACCAAGTCAAAAACTTGCAACGCAAGATGAGGAATATTCAGAAAGTTGGCTCGTGTAACAGGGCCGCTGTCGATTTTTTGCCCAACGCCTTCCCAGAATTCTTGCCGCTTCCGATCTCGCGCGAAATTTAACGAGCCCAGGGAAGTCCCAAGGGACTTGGTTTGTAAACAAACAAAATGGCGTCTGCTGTTGATTGTGGCGACAAAGAGATACAGGTTTTAGAAGCCCCCGAGAGTAATGTGACATTAAACGACAGAGGATGGAGTTAATTGCAGTAATAACTCTCTCTCTCTCTCTTTACCTTTCTCTCCTCTTCATCACAGTCTACGCCATCAACTAAAAGAAGCAAATTAACAAAGTTTTGACGTCACCACCAATAACGTCCATCGGCCACCATCTTTGTTTACATGGCCTGGACGCGTTGCTTGGATACGCAAAATGTTGTGAGTCGGGTTGGGTGAAAAATCGTCTGGTGTAACATGCATGTTGCCAAGTTCATTTTGTACGATGTTGCGCGAAAAGTTGACTCGTGTAACATAGCACGAAAAGTTGACGCGGCGTTGCCCAAAAAATCGTTGTTGCAAGTTGTCCCGTGTGACATCACCTTAATCAGAACAAGACTACTGGCTGGTTGAAAGCAAAGTTGTTAGAACCTCCACTGCCACACCTACTTTTAGACAAGGGCAAATAAAACAGTCTGGGTACATGTTCATAGGGCGACACCTTTCTCTTGGCATGGCGAGGAAAAAGACTGGTACCATACTGATGCCAATCAAGACAACGGTGTAAAAAAATATTTAATTTTCCAACAAAGTTCGCTTCCCAGTGGCGCAATTAGAACTGTAGGCTGACATGTGCATATACCTTTACTCACAAGTGTTACAGAGAATAAAAGCTAATCTTCAGCCAACAAAAAAGACAAAACAGTCCGAAGGGTCAATGGCGGCAAAGAAATCTCGGCTAGACAAAACTCAATTATATCACTTTAACTGCAGAATCGGCATTTCGAAATCGCGCAATAATCAATTCTTTGAGAGCTCGATATTGAAGTCAAAGGGCAGAATTTTAAACAATAAAATTCCTTCTTAAAGAAACCGCAACAGAGATCAGATCGGATATTTGCATGTTATAAAAGCTGCATAATTTACCACGGAAATAAACGATTATGAACTGCATATGTTTAAATGCACGCAAACAAACTAAGCTAAAATATATTGCTCACCATGTACTCGACATCGAGAAAAGGGTCGTTCACAGCGACAACTTGAACACCCTCGTGCTCGAGCGAGGCTCGCATAACAAGCCGTCCGATACGTCCAAAGCTGCAAGGACAAGACATTTAAGTCATTCTTGATGCTAAGGGAAAGCTACGAAAGCGAAAAGCTGGAGAAAACGAACACAGGCTAAAACAGTTTCGCAATTCGCTCACCCATTAATCCCGATAAAGACCATCTTGACTCAGTTCACTGGTGTTTTACTGATGGCAAAAAATAAACAATATTGTGATCAGCCCGAAGAAGGCTTAACCGTAGCAGCAAAGGAAACAACATTAAATTAATTTTTAGAAAAATCGGGTTATAAGAATGACAATTTACCTACTAAGACCAACAGAGTTCAGCTGCCACGTTCACCGACAGAATGCAAGGAGGAAGACCTGTGCAAAGCGAGACCTCAAGTGCAGCTGGTGCTGGCTTGTGATTGGTCGAGACAGAGATCGTGGGTCACCTGACCATGGGTCGTGAAGCCCAGCACGGAAAAATGTCTGTACTTTGTTCAAACAAAATGAACACGTCACAAAAAAATATGGTTTACTCGCGCGGTGACACGAGGAATTCGTTCACGAGGCGGGATAAGCGCGCGTGGGGCAAACCTCGATCTTAATTTTTTTTTATTAATCCAGTAAAAGTGATTAGGGATAGAAGAAAGAAAATTACTTTTTGGAACAAGTCAGAAGTGCTGCCAAACTTCAAAGTGCTCTTGCGCGGGGGTCCATCTACTAATTTTTAACTTCAAATTCTAATTTTAAAATCACATTAAATCTTTAATATTTGTTATTTCTCCAAATTTCACTAATCCTTTGAGAAAAACTATCTCTACCCAAACATCCCCAAAAATCACCCAAAATTTTACAAAACAAATGAAATGAGCTAAGGGTTTTGGGAATGCTTGAAACGCGAACGAGATATTCGCATTAAACCCAAGTTAAGGTGGGGGTAAAGGTGAATTTGAGTGAAATTTTAAGAGTTTTAAAGAAGGGATAGAAGAAAGAAAATTATTTTTGGAACACCACCAGACAGTTGACCCCAACGCAAGAGCACCCCATGTTGTCAGGGCCAGTAAGGCACTACCTCTCTGGAACCTCTATTTTCATTCGCCTGCTGTAAACACTACCTCTATTGTTATTCAGGGCTAGGGGCATTGTTATGACCTGTT
Source organism: Meandrina meandrites (assembly GCA_963693305.1). NCBI lineage: Eukaryota > Metazoa > Cnidaria > Anthozoa > Scleractinia > Meandrinidae > Meandrina > Meandrina meandrites. Next base: position 38,541,730 of record OY855906.1, read on the forward strand.
ATCTATCGTTTAAAGAACCAATGAATTATCTCGTTCCGAGAGGTAGTGGGCGACCCGTTGGGTGTCCATCTACTAATTTTTAACTTCAAATTCTAATTTTAAAATTACATTAAATCTTTTATATTTCTTATTTCTATAAATATTACCAATCCCCAAAAATCACCAAAAAATTTACAAAACACTGCTAAACATAGCTTTGTGGGATGAACAGAGGGTTTTGAGAGTGTTTGAAATGGGAGCGAGATATTCGCATTAAACCCAAGTTACGCGGTGGAAAAACGGGCTTCAGGCGAACCCCCGCCTTAAGCGGTGGGAAAACGGACTTCAGGTGTACCCACGCCTAAGGTAGGGAGGTATGGTCGCTTAATTGTTTGTACACTGGACCTTCAGATCAAGCTGTCTGGGATCAATTTGGCCAGGGTGATTAAGGGCCCTAGGCAAGATCTGTGAACGCCCAAAGGCGCAAGCCTCAAGGGGGACCTGGGACGCCCCCTCCCCCCCCCCCCCCCCCCAGAAAATTTTGAAATCAAGAAGCTATTTTCAGCATTTTCATGGGCTATTTCTTCATAAAAATCAATACCATCCAACAACCTCGTTCCCAGGGTCTCTCTCTCCCCGCGGGGAGAGAGAGACCCTGGGAACGAGGTTGTACCATCCAATTGGGGATTATTTTCCCAAATTAATGTAATTCGTTTGTAATTTTAGGTTAAAATCTTGATGAGGCAACTCAACTTGCCTCTCGCTAGCTACGGCTTCTCGCTATGATTGCGTAGTGTTCTTGAGCAAGATTCTTCGCACCCTTGGCACAAAGAACGGTGTGAGGGGGGGGGGGGGGGGGGGGGAGTGAAAGATGAGATGTACCTTTATTCCTTGCACTGTTTCACATCTAATGGAAATTCATTGGAAGCCTGGAATATGGTACATTATTACTAATGGCAAGGGAGTCTAAATCCGAACGATGTGATTGGTTCTTTCTTCTGTCGGGATTTTGCCATAGGGGCCGTTTCCGTGGAAATGGTCGTAAGCCGTGTAATTTTTTGTTTTACGAAAGCCAACAAATTAAAAAATTGCAGCTAAAACGAGTGCCATTATAATAAACGACTTACTAACCTCGCTTGCTCAAAGTACTTTGGAATATTGGCCCTCGTTCGTGGAAGAACGGACCTCACTGCACTCGGTCCGTGCTTCCACACCCTCAGGCCAATATTCCCCAGTACCAGGCCCTCGCGCTCGGTTGGTAATAACTATAGATGGAATTCAGAAAGCATACACAAGTGCAAAGAAACTACAAACTACAGCAATATTGTTTGTTTTGTTTCTTTAAAGGATGTTATTTACATTTAAATGTACAGAAATTGTCAGTTTTCTTTGTCCACAGGAGTTGTGCCTAAAATTTAAGAGTGAATCCTACAACTGCTGCAGATCCTTTCTGTGAGGTTGGCATGCGGAAACCTTGACTTCCATTTCCACTGTCACCCTCATCTGCCTGCAAAAACAGACAATCACAAGGGATCAAAGATGAGTAAAGCTAGCAACTCTCTCCTGACACAGTCTTTGCAGCAGGGCATTTTGAGAATATGATGTTTGTACTATTCCATAGAGCTACATGTATGTTCAGAGAAATTATACAAAACTTGACATAATTTGGAAAAGACCCAGCTTTCATGAAACCCCCCCGCCCCCGCCCCTCTCATCCTACTCACCAGCTTAGCAAACATAGCCCCACCCTGTGGGGCTTGAGGACTGTGCTCCACATCCTTTTTCTTGGGTCTCTTTGCCATCTCACTCTTGGCAGGCCACGTGGGAAACATGGAGGGGTCTACTGGCTGAGGCGACTCCTAAAGGGGGGGTGGAACAAGTAAAAAGAGTAAGATAAAATGGCAGTACATCATGTCCTTATCCCCCTCTTTTTGGTAAGAAGCCAAGCTCAAGGTTAGTAGCCCCAGTAGTCTACACCTTTCTGTGGCATGAAGCGACTAGAGCATTGCTTCTCCCCCGGATGAGCAGTTATTCAATCACAGGTTATTATTCTCCCCCCCCCCCCCCCCCCCCCTCCCAGCATTTTGTCACATTGACTTGGTTGTAAGACACACCACAAGAGTTTAATGTTTTGCACCAACCATGCATTACACCACCACACGTACAGGTACCATGTGAAGACCAAAACTTTGGTCCCTCAGCATTTTTTGCTCTTTTAAGTCCAGTCTTCATTCCTATCCAGGGAAGGAGTGCTGGTTCATTTTCCAGAACAGTAACTGTTAAAAAGTTGTTCAGTTTGTTATCTTCGAACGATCGCTGTTTTTGTAAGAAGCGTTATCATGTTACAAGAGTTTCTGTGGGCCTCCGCACTCGTAAACAACAAGAAGCGGGCAATGCAAAATGGGTGGGTCAGATTCTTTAATCAAACCTACTATTTTTAATATTGGTCCCAACCTTCAAGCTTCACAGACTTTGGTGAGACTTGTTAAATAATATGGATCTGCCACAATTTATGTGACAATAATTACAGGTTTAATAAAAGTATTTTGGATTAATGATTTTTGCACACACTTACAGAGAAATACTCATGTTCTAAAGCTTTATCTGCAGTAATTCTTCTGCTGGGATCATAAGTCAGAAACCTGAAGAAAGGAAAGATAAATATATGTTTCAGCCTGAGATAAAATTATAATGGTGCAAAGAATCTGCTGCCTGCCTGTTTCTTCTGACAACCTACATGTATAGTTTCCTCATAAACTAAATCACTTACATGAGACCCACAGCTGGCCCAATCCTCACCTGTTTAACAAATCAAAGCCTTTGTCTGTTAAATGGGCACCAAATTTGTTCCTCAAGTTATTGAAGGGATAGTCAGTAAATGTCATCTGAAAGAAAAGTTGAGCAATTCAAAAGGACTGCACATACCGGTAGTACATTATTTTTATGGACTGCTCTTCTTGTATATGCCTTGTTAACATACTACTTTACAGACCCCTCACTAGTTACATACACATGTTAACTATTCATTTACCTTTTATATGTAATACTAAATACAGTCAACTTTCTCTCAATCTACACATCTATAAGATGGACACCTGGTGTCGGTCCTGTCACTGTCATTTTTCAGTCACCATAACTAAACTTCCTATAAGACAGACATGCCTCTAAGACAGACAGTTGGAGCCAGTCCCAATGGTGTCCACCTGAAAGGCGATTTACACGGTAGAACTTTCTCTCATGTAACAAGCTTATGACAGGCCTACAACATGACTAAGTCCCATTTACACATGCGTACATCTGTCGTAAGGATGTGGTAGGTTGATTTACACAACACAATTCATGTGGTAGTCATGGCATAAACTTGTCGCATGTGAGAAAGACAGTCGTACTATGTAAAATGCCCTTCAGAGAGAGTTGACTGTAAAACTAATTCAGTGTGACTCAACTTCTATGAGCAGTGGCCACACAGGGACCCCAAGGCATCCAATGTACTCCTCAGGAATGTTGGATGATGCCACAAAACTTGGATCAGACAAGTTACATGTACCTTTTTAACTGCTGGAAGTTCAGAATAAGAGGGTGGTCCAGGCCAAATCTTGTCACTCGGTGTGCCAAGGTCCTGAAACAACAAGCAAAATATTGCTTTTAATTTCAAGCTCTGCCTAAGGCTTCACAAAAGGAGTGAAAATGCAGGTTCCAATGGTGTGACAAGAGAAGAGGAGCATGAGTACAGGTGTGCAAGTCACGTACTGCAGAATCAGTAATTACAGCGCTACTGAGTAAACAGTTTAATACAATGCCTTACTTTAAATATTCTGTTGATCTGGTCTATTTCTGACTTGCCAGGAAAAAGCGGCTTCATGGTCAACAGCTCGGCAAATATGCATCCAACCGACCACAGGTCAATAGGGGTGGAGTACTCCTAAAACACAGTTGCACACCCTGATATTATTATTATTGAATTAATACAAGCACATAAAGCAAGTTTTTACACTGAAAGGAAAAACATCCCAGAATTTCAAAAAGACAAATTTAATTATAATCACAAAACACTCTTATAGGTAATCATGACTAGCAGGACTACAGTGTAAATAGTGGAAAAAAAATGAAGGCCTTATAAAGTTCTTTCCTCGCGGCATTTACATTATTTTACAGTGTCGGCAGTATGATGCACTGTTACATAGTTGCTGAGCATCATGTGAACATACCTTGGTGCCTAGCAGCAGCTCAGGAGCTCTGTACCATAATGTCACGACAATAGGTGTGTAGTTCTTAAGTGGAGAACCATACTCCCTTGCAAGTCCAAAATCACCAACCTACAGTATGACCATGATAATCACAAAATATCAAATAAAGAAGGGTGGCTTAATGGTAAGCGCGCTTGACTCCAGATCAAGTGGTCCAGTGTTCAAGCCCTGGTCGGGGTCACTGCATTATGTTCTTGAGGAAGACACTTCATTTTCATAGTACCTCACTCCACCCAGGTGTACAAATGGGTACCAGCAAACTAATGCTGAGGGGTAACCCTGTGATGGACCAGCATCCCATTTAGGGGGGTGTAGAAATGCTCCTAGTCACTTAAAACCGGGATAAGCAACTGCTAGTATGGGCCACTTGGCTCGACGCAGACCATACAGTACCTTACTTTACTTCACTAGTAAATTAATAATTATTCCTCACAATAATTTAACAATTTAGTGTGAAACTTTTTGATGTGAACCAACCTTAAGGATTCCTTTGTTGCTAAGGAGCAGGTTGGATGCCTTCAGGTCCCTGTGTAATATCCAGTTGTCATGGAGATGGGCCACTGCTCTAAGAAGTTGAATCATCAGTGTTTTGATCTCACCTATAAAACAGTGAGACACAACATGTACATAACTCTCCAGGTACACTGCAGTACATGTAACAAGGATGCAGCTAACAAAATACTAACCAGGCTCATTACAAATTCAGCCAGCTTTTTGGTTAAACATAAACAGTCAACCTTATTGCTGGTATTGTGCTTAGGGCTGCAACGATACACTGGTGCACCGGTGAACCGCGATATTTTTTGTCACGATACGAATATCGATAATTATTTGAATGGGATATCGCTGTATCGCAAAATGAAAAATCATCAAAAATGAAAAATTACTTTTATTACCAACATTCAGAAATTACTGTTTTAATCAGTTTTATGACTCCTTAAACAAGTACAGGCCTTTTTTAGCCACAGGGCTTCGTCGTTGCTTAGTATCACTTCACATGCTTCCAGTCACACATTTTTCAAGATGGTGGCACGAAAGCATACGTAGTTTCAATAAGTTGTCAGCTGACACAGTCTTATGCGCCCGCAACAAAAACACGCGGTTCGTTCGTCACATTGGTTCTTTCGTTAAAATGTCTTCCTCTGCAGTTGAGTTACAACTGGCACCGTCCTCTTATAAGTCAAAGGTATGGAAAGACTTTGGATTCAAAGTTTTTTACAATGGCCAAGGAGTAAGACACTTCTCGTTATATTCTTGTGTTATTTTTTACCATTTGTTAATTGTTATCAATGGAAATTAAAGATTCCAAAGCAGTTTAGTAACATTACGTCACTTGTCAGTTGTATGTTATGATGTATCGTATCATGTATCGTATCGTGGCACTTGTACCGAGATATGTATCGGTTGCTAAGAAAATGTATCGTTGCAGCCCTAATTGTGCTGCTGTAACGTCACAATTCACAGCACCAGTGACTTCATCATGAGACAAACAGTATTACTTTATTGTTAGTACTTTCATGGCTTGTGAACCTTCAGAATTATCTACAATGTAATTCTAAAGTCTTCTTTTCTTAATTCTCTGGATTGAGCGGTCCAGGTTTGAGGCCTGGCTGGTGTCACTGTGTGGTTCTGTCCTCGTGTACTCAAGAGCCGATACAAAAGACCAAACAATACATTACAACTAACTAATGACTCTTAAGCAAAGAAAATACAATGGTTATTCCCTTGTGCACCGGTACACAAGTACACAGCCCACTGTGTTGTGTTCTTAGGCAAATGGGTACTAGCAGATTTACTGCTGGGGGTAAACCTGCAATGGGCTAGCATCCCATGCAGGAGGGAATAGAAATACTCCTAGTCGCTTCATTCTAACTAAAACTGTGATAAGCTTCGGCCTGGTGGGCCACAAGGCTCGTATGCAGACTATTCCCCCCTCTCTTCTAAAAGCATTTCGCTGTGTGCATGCTCACCAATTCTAAATCCTTGTGTCATATGCTCCATCAGGACTTTGAGATCATGTTCAACATAGTCCATGACAATATAGATCTTATCCATGTTGCTGCCAACAACTATTTCCTGCAGAAGCAAATCAATACAAGATACTCAATTATAATAAACTTATGCCTAAGATATGAATTATTTTGGCCAAAGCCATGATGATAGCAAACACTTCACTGACTAAGCCATTTTGCTTGAATCGCTGACAACTACAGTACATGTTACTTTGTTGCACTTGAAAAATATACATAGTGCATTATAACATAATAATATCATGTTTAGCACAGATACATTTACACTGTATGCTAATCACACGTATTCCAGCACAGTTCACTTACCCTTACTGTCACAATGTTGGGATGTTGTGCTTTGAGAAGAGTGTTGATCTCTCGTAAAGATGTGATTGGAAATCCTTCCTTCTCCCTCTCCATTTTTAATTTCTTTAACGCAACTACGTCACCTGTACAAAGAAATCAACACTGTCAATTCTTCAATTTTTCATGATTTAAAATGTGATGTTCATGTACATGTAGATTGTATTTTATAATGAATTTCCCGACAAAATGTTTTTTAAATTAGTTTGACCGATATTTTCCTTTAATTGAAGGAGAATACAAATCCGACTACATGTAGTTTGATATCATTTTGGCCTGAAAGTCATTTTAAGTACCACATTAAATACGTATACATGTATACCACAAGAGTCAAAAGGCGTACTTCTACAACTCGATAGAAGCACAAAACTAGTATTTTATGAGCTGTTGACGTAATGATGGCGCAAGCAAAATAAACAAGGTATTTAATTCTTTTTCCTTGTGGTGTTTTCTGAAAGAAATAGAAAACATGTTTTCTGTGTTTCTATCGAGTCATAGAAACACTCATGAAAGTTTGGGGAAAACTTGCAAAAGCTGTGGGAACATTGGCCTGTTGGCTTGTGTTACCACAGCATTTCTCATTCTCCCAAACTTCCACTTCTGTTTCTATCACTCAATAGAAACACAACATGTTTTCTATTTCTTAAGTGTTGTATCATAATAAAAAATCCTTTCAAGAGACACCTTTTCATCGCCTGAATAACGTACAAACACACCTGTTCTCTTGTCTTTAGCTCTGTAAACAACCCCATACGTCCCCTCCTCAATTCTGTTCAACCACTGAAATTCTTCCACATTCCTGCAGCCTCGGACAGCTGGATAATACACAGGAAGTTTGGCTTTCATTTCTTTCTCATCTTCCTCTTGTTCACCACCAGAAAGTTTCATTTCAGAATCAGAATGTTGTGCTCTTTGCTTATCATCTTCCTCACTACTACCTTCGCTTTCTATGTCAACAACTTCATTGGTGAACTGCCTTCTCTCGCGTGCAGTTAGGATCAGCGCTTTTCCCTCGACTTTCTTTGGTTTACTTGGCAAAGTACCTTCTCCTCCACCTCTGCTGTCAATTGTGGCTTTCTCAGAACTTTTTCTTCTACTCCCGGTACGGTCTTTCCCCTTATTGTCAAGTTTTGTGGATTCAACTGCAGATGACTTACGCTTTTCTAAATCCTTTCTTGAGCTCTTCTTTTCACTATCAATTTCCATTTCAGTATGTTTTCCTCTCATACCTGGTCTCTCTGATTTTGTTTTACTACTTTCCTTGGCATATGATTTATGTTTCTCGCGACTTTCCTTTTGTTTACTATCTGCTACATGAACATCCCCAGATCTACTCTTTTCATAGGATCTACTCTTGGCCTTGCTTTCAGCATGCCTCCTCTCCACTAGATTTTGATATTGTGAATGAGTTTTCTCCTTCTCAGTATTTCTACGTTCTTTATCACTCCGGATTCCTGAGGAGCTTTCTTCCCTTCTCCTATGAACTCTCTCTTGGTGGTGATGTCGCTCTGCCTTCACTTTCTGTTTATGTTTCTCATCTGTCGATCTGTGACGTTTCAGTTGCTGCAACTCTTTATGAAGATCCTCAGATTCAAATTCCTCTGCTTTGGTACTTTCAGCAACTTGTTCAATTTTTTGTGACACTCCTTTTTTAACTTCTTCCTGTTCACTTTCTTCTGAGCTGTCACTTTCACTCTCCTCTTCCTCGCTATGCTCCTCGCTGCTTTCTTCTTCGCTGGAGCTTTCTTCCTCCTCCTCCTCATCATCGTCATCGTCATCCTTTGTGAGCGCCTCTTTAGTTCCACTAACTTTAACCTTTGTTTCTTTCTGTGGTTTGCTTTTACTTTCCTTTTGTGCACCTTCCTCTTTAACGTTGTCGTCGTCATCATCATCATTGCTGTCGTCTTCACTACTACTTTCCTCACTTCCACTGCCAGATTCAGATTCACTGCCTTCTTTTTTCACATCAGCTGTTTCCTTTGCTTCTTTTCTTACCCTCTTGGTAGCTGTTGCTGTCTCAGGGTCGTCCTCACTCTCGTCTTCGTTTGAGTCCTCTTCTTCACTTGATTCTTCTGGTTTCTTTGTTACTGTGGCTTCTGAATTAAAAACAATAATAAACTGTTTAATTACAAGATCAGAGCTTTTTTTCTCTCTACTGATTCCTATAGTTTTGGTATCAAATCAAGACAATAGTGGGAAAATACTTAGCTTTGGGAAAATGGGGTGTTGACGGGCAATTGTTTTTGTTAGACGAGCAACATTTGTTGCATTGCAAGGTTGTAGAAAAAATTGCCTGATGTAACATGGCCTTTACTCTCCCAGCAATCTGCTACAATGATGTTACTACAGTGTATCTACGGGTGCCTTTAATATGCCTCACTGGATAAAGCACTTTTGGTGTCTTGATGAAGAAAACAGTGCAAGATATTTGATCCTAGCAATTACAGTATATTAATGTAAAAACAATCACATTTTTCTAAAATGATTTCAAGGTTTTATAACCGTACCTTTTTCTCTTAACTCTACAGATTTGGGTTTCTCCTCGACATCAGGATTGCTGATTGATGAATACCTCCTTGATCGCTTTTCTCCTCTCCTGCTCTCGGAATCAGATGGATCACTAACAATCTCTCCTTCTTCTTCCTCTGTAGCTTTCCTTCCTTTCTTTACTCTTATCCCAGCAGCTCCATCATGATCATGAGATAACTGAGGTTTCACTTTCTTTGGTGTTCCACTGGTTGGTGACGCTACAGAAAACAATGCAATTAAAAGTTCTTAGGGCTTTGCATTGTGTATTGCTTAGTAGTAATTTTATTTATACATACAGATGCCAGGGTGCATTCAGTTTAAGTTATTATGCCAAAGATCTTTGGTGTGGGTTTTAAAATTTTGAGGTGTACCCACGCAAAAGACACCAAAACTGAAAGACTACAGATTTTTGGTGCGAAAACCGAAAAACCAATAAAAAATAGCCAAAACCGAAAATCCCAACCTCATAGAGTAGATTTATTTTATTTTATTTTATTTTATTTTATTTTAAGATTCCAATCCTACACCTCAATTCTTGATTCAAAGAACACCTACATATAACTGAATATGTGCATTTTTAAAATTTACTCACTTGGAGACAAACTCAATTGTTCTGGGCTAAGCTGGTATATGATTTCGCTGCCAGATCCATGCAATGGAGATCCTTGTTTTGACGAAGTTCTCGACTCACGTCTAGCTGAAGTCACTGGGCTTACACCTCGTGAATTCCCTCCCGATGAGCCATTTCGCTCCTCTCCAGGTTCAACGTCCTTTTCTATTCGCCTCCGTTTCTCTTGTAGAATCTCATCTAGTGTCTTAATTTTAAAATCTTCTGGTTTGTCAGGAGTTCCGTGGCTGCCGTCATCGGGATCAATGTCATCGGAGTCTGCAGGTCTTTTTCGGTGCCATTTATGTAGGTTTGAAGACATCATAGAAAGAGATGTTTTGTTGAGGTTATTTCTTTAAAAATCTCCCGTACAAGTTGTATTTACAGAGTGTTTCAGCGCACACTTTCGTTCTAGAATTCACCTGTAGAATTCCGATCGAGCTACAACGCCGCCATGTCGTTTTCTATCGATCCCGTGCTTCTTTGCGGGTATACTAGTGGCCAGGCGATGAGCGGCTCAGAATAACTGTAGGCATGAAACGCGTGCAGAAGATCGGTAGCTTCCTGACGGCCGACGGAGCGGAGACGTACTTGCCGTTTGCCGTAAACCGGCAAACGGCAAACGTGAGCTTGCCACTCTCCCTTCTCTCCCTAGAAAAGAGGGAAAAAAATCACACATTCACAACAAACACAAATCTACTCATTTCGGCGTACAATCGTCAAGCGGCAGACTGCAGAAGTGGAATTTTTGCCGTTCGCGGGAAAAACAAACGTCATGCTTAACCTCTCTCTTGTCACAATCTTGCTTCCCCGTTATTGTAAAGCAAACGCTGCGCTACTGGTTACCGGCCATTACAATCCGATCAATATAGCAAATCATGGCTGGGAAATAAACAAAATGATATCGACACGCGGCGATAATTTTATTCCATGTCAGTGCTACAAGTCGAGCTGACACGAACGGAGAGCGCGCCAGGGTCTACTGCCAAACTGGAAACGAGAAGATAAAGATGCGAAAGTCCATGATCGCCCCTCAACAAATGGTAATTAAAATTCAAAATATTTCCTTTCTGTATTTCCACTAAAACTTCCTTTCGGAATTTTTTGGTAAACAAAGATCTAACTGAAGACCAACAACATACAGCTATTTCAATTAACGTTGTCGGATTGAAGCTCAAAGCTTAAAGACAAGACCGAAAGGTAGTATGGGCGAAGAAAGAGTGTTCCACGCGTGCTGAATACTAATGAGATACAGCGATATAGCAAACGAGACGTTTTTCGTTTCCTTTCTCTTCAGACATGTGTAGAAAAGATCCTTTTTCGCCTCATTTCATTTAAAAAGAATAATCCAAACCACATAACGGCGAAAGAAAAGATACAAGAAAGGTTTCACGGAAAGAAAAACAAATATTCCACGTGCAAAAATACAAACTTGTAGATTTCCTGAATGGTGATATGCAAATTGCAGTAAATACCCATGCCACCATTCGGTCTTGACTCGTAGGTTTGAAGATTTAATCCGACAACGTTAATTGAAATAGCTGTAAATAAAAATAGCGGAATTCACATTTTATCAGATTTTCTACCCGAGGGAGGAGAGGAAGTCAAATGAGTAAACGTTTCTGTGTTATACTTCAGGTACGACTGATTTGTAGGTTTATATTACTATATTTAGAGTGGAAGCTGCATCATTTCTAGCTGGTTTCATGTGGATCCTCTGCCAGATCGAAATAGAATTTGAAATGTTGGTTTTTCAGGAGAAAGGAAAACCGGAGAACCCGGAGAAAAACCCTCGGAGCAAGGACGAGAACCAACAACAAACTCAACCAACATATGACACCTGGCCAGATGCGAACCCAGGCCTCACTTGTGGGAGGCGAGCACTCTGACCACTGCGCCATCAATGCTCCCCTTTTCACACGGAAAACCTCTCTACGTGTGACGTCAGAACTCGACTACTTGGAACTGGAAATTCCACATACCTTTATGAAGCTGTAAAATTTTATCGCAAACAATTCAGCGCGTTGATCGCCCGCGAGCGAGGTTTGACCTAACCACAGTACCTGTTAAGGTCGCTACACACGAGGGGACCGGTCGCAGGGACTGGAAAGCTAGTCTGACACGTTGCAAGTGGGTAAAGTCCTTTTTAACGACAAAACCACATACCGGAAAATCATCATTGGACGGGCAAGATATTGAAAGAAAGAAAAACATGAGATGTAAGAAAGGGTTTCCAATTTATTTCTTTATTCACATTCCAGTTTTTGAGGCTTTCAGAAATTGTGTGATAATATCAATAATTAATAATCTAAAGTGGTACCACCTTACCGATACCATGACCTGCCTTAGCACAGTACCACCAAAACAAGCTAGGCTTTTTTGAATGATCATAATCGCTAGCTTTTAACGCGCTAAATTTTAAGTGGAATGGTGAATTGATAAAGTGAAATAAACGAAGAAGCGTTCTCAAGTCAAAATATTCACAAAAAATTAACACCAAGGTTGTTTATTTAAATTACGTTATTGTTTTTCTTGAATGACGTGTCATCCGAATTGACAACTATTTGACAGCTGATTTGATTACCGTGAACAACCCATGGTAGTTTCATTTCAAAGTAATGTAGTAAGCCTCCGTTAATTATATATGGGCGTGTCATTATTAGAGACTTTTCTGATCATAACTATATACATAGTTTTAGGCTCCCAGCAGTTTAAACTAGCCTGGAACAATGTTCGGAGGAAAAGGTTTGATTTTCATTGCCGTCGCAGTCCTGGTGACGACGGTTTTCGTCGCAGGACACGTTTCCGGAGCAGGTATGGCTTCATCCAGTAATTAAGGAAAATTTGAAAACTTTTCACAAGGAAACTAACTAAGAGCTACGAAAAGGGAAGGCGAAAATTCGGAACTAAGAAATCAACAGGAAAAGACGTCAGCCTTCCTCGTCACGACACAACTTCTCAACTAAGTATATTGTGCGAGAAACCGTACGTTTGGAAAAGTGTCCCACGTCCTTTAAATTCGCCTCTCACGGACTCTTTTCCCAGTTATAAATCCTAGGGAAGTAGATTTTTCAGATTGGAAAAGGGTAGGGACCCTGAAAACTACTCTCATTTAAATATTTAAAGGAGCTGTGTCGCAGATTTTAGGCAAATTTAGGCATGGCCTTGGCCAGAAAATTCTGTGAAATACAAAAAATAACCGTTTAAACAGTGTAGGAACATTTCAGTAACACAGCAAGTACAAAAGAACGGTTCGGATGGCCAAAAGTGAAGAAGATTGATGAAACGGATTGTGATATGGGTTTTTGAAAAACTGTTGGGCTGAACAGTTTTCAAAGTTAATCTCATTTGCCAGTAACTTTAAATTATAATGCCTGAGAGACACATTCGGCTGCAATGAAGCTATGGCTTTGTCATTTAGATGCACAGAAGTAATTTCTTTGCAAACATTAAGTTTCATAGCGAGTAATTGGCAAAACTAATTAAAACATACTTAGTTTAAGTCAACCGTGACAAACTGAGTCCCTTTAAAGATAAATTTTTAATGAATTGATTGGATCTTTCTTTCAGAAACTAAGGAAAACCACAAGACCCACAATCCTAGCAAGGCTGGACTTAACATCCTTTCCAAAGAAAGCTTTCAAGACAACAGTACCAAGAAAAGGTTTTTGTCAGGTTCCTTCAGCAAACGTCTGTTCGATCAAAGAATACTCGGCAGGGACAATGTCATTCGCAAATCAACGAAAGACACCAGTTTTATCCAAGGGATAGCATCAGGAACACTCCCCATAAATGACTATTTTGCGTATATGGTGCAAGATTTTGCCCTCCTTTCCGCTGCGGTGAAAGCATTTGAACATGCTGCTCAAATCATGGAACTAAAAGGGGAACTTGAATTTGCTCAACGTTACCACGCTGAAGCTCGTCTTAACAAACTCAAATACTACAAGACGATGTTTAGAGACTGGCGACTGAAGCCGGAAGCAGAAAGCGCGGTATTGGGTCCTACTGTTCAAGCGTACAAGTTTCTTCTGACTTATGTCAGCGAACATCATCCCAAGTACCTTGCTATAGCCATGTTGCCACGCACTATGCTCCACCGTTGGGTAGGTGATGACCTGTTCAATTCAGCGCGGACAAGGGACAACCTATATTTTGGCTGGATTGAAGAAAACAAAAGCAGGGAGCCCGGCTATCAAAGCTCACTGGAGGAGTTTGTTGATGCGACATTCAGCACACAGGACGAATATGTGAAGGCCATTGGCATTTTTTGCCGAGGAATGTTGCACGAGCTGAATTTCTTCCGAGAGGCTGGCCGTGAAAGTCGCAAAAGCATCCCTGAATTTTGCAAAATTATGGATTAACTATATTTGAAAGATCGCATGCATGTAACTTACACTGCGTTCTGAATTGAGCTATTGTGTATTGCATTATACCAAATTGTAACGTAAAATAACCTGAATAACATCACGACATGTCATGATGATTGTGGTGAATATTCTATCTTGATCATTAAATAAAGTTAAGTCGAATTTGAGCAATGAAAGGAATCCCTTTATCTGTCTATAACCATTTTACAGCTATCTTCAGTATAACTTAATTTTGTCTGAACAATTAAAAATCGCTTTACTTTTAGTTATGTCATCGAGCGCTTTCACCGTTGTTTGGCATTGAGGTTTCCAGTACCCTGTACACGCACAGTCCCTTCGATCTTTTCTAGATCCTTACCTGTCGAGGAATGATCGAAGAGACTCTGCCAGCAGGCTGGGTAGTTTCCAGACTTTCCTCTTTAGCTGTAGCTCGCTGCGCTCGGAGTTGTGGGCCTGTTGCACCGACTCGCAAAGTTCCCTGGCATTTTTTATTCAAATAGGCGGTCATATCTGACGGAGTAAGGAAATTTTGTATTTTCGGAGTACCGATTTGCAAGAGTGAAGACTCACTGTAGATTTCCGTCCCGGGAAAAATTGATTCGTGAAGAGTGGAAAAAATCACGCTAAAACTGAAATGAATGTTGTGGATTGACTGGTAGAATCGAGACCTCTGGCCGCCCCCAACACCGGAAGTCCGCGATTCACGGACTCATTGTCAAATCTGAGAAATCTGATTGGTTCGAAAATACAGACCGAGTACTCTGTGCATGCTCAAAAAACACCACACAAGCTGAATAATTAGCGGACCAAAACATTACTTTCGGTGCCGAAAGTGACACATGAAGCGTTTTGTTTCTCTTCGGCTGCTCGGAGGTGAATAGTACTTTCCAACCAGCGCGCGCGGAAAGCACTGCTCACTTGTCTGGTAAATACTAGACTGCATGCAGTCTGTTTTTCTCTCGAAATTCAGAAAGGGAATGCTGTAAACTAGGGTTTAGACGGGGAGAGATTGTGGCGAGACAACAGCGCGCGAGGAAAAACCCTAACCCTAACCCTAACCCTAACTCGGTTTTTTCTCGTCTCGTCCCAAGCCCTTCCCGTCCATACTGCCTGGTGGTTCGCCCAGTTCCCGATATAAAAGCGCTCTCTGACCCTTAGAGAAAAGACTGACTACAAGTAGTCTAGGTAAATACTTACTCAAATTATTCGGCAAGGCGAGAGAAATTGGTTAGAAAGAGTAAGCCGCGTGTGATAGATTACCACCAAAAGGATTTCAATATTTTCACCAGCCCTCCTCCCCCTCCCCCTCCCCTACCCCATAAGAAATGAACTGTCCTTTAGATAAAAACGGTAAACATTTCTCAGTGGTATACTGTAAAATTCCAGTAATAATACCCCCTCCCACCGCTTATAGCCCCCCCCCCCCCCCCCACCCCCCATCCCGGTTATATGCCCATTTAACTGGAAACAAAAAAATACATCCGGTTATAAACTGAAAGAGAGGTAAGGTTACGGGAGATGGCACATCTTGTCAGTGGTCATTAAATGGGTTTATCAAAAATTTGTTATGAAAAGTACGGCTGCATACCATAGGCTCGAGATAGCTTATGTTTAATATGACTCATTTGCAATTATAAGTTCACACTGGACTAGATTCTTGACATTCGGTCTACCGTACTATTGCTCTTTACATGCGGAGAAATAAAAAATAAAGTTATGTACATTGGTGGCCACACCTGCTCATCTGCAATGTAGCATCTTAGTAGCCTTTAAGACCACGTCAGTTAATAAATTCACCATAAATTGTAATGAGGAGGAGATTATCTGAGGCCTTAGCCCTTTCAATCATAGTAATAACAACATTATCAAATGTATACAAAATCCAATTATTTCACATTAATGATGTATTTACTAAAACTATTCAAAATATATGTTGAAAAGATGCCTAGCTGAAGAAGTGTTTCTTGAACTTTTTTGTGAAGGAGTTAAAATTTTTTGCCTATATGCTATGTCTTTGGGCAAACTGAATCATTTCATTCGTTTGTGATCCTAACAAAAAGAGTGCCCATGGGAGTTGATTATTGCTGACTTAGTTTTTTTAAAAACTAAATTAAACAATTTAAAATTTGTAACAATAATTTGAACGTAGTTGCAGTTTTATAGCACTCAATTAAAAATAAGTAATCTGCGTCTTTTAATCCAGCAAAGGCCATCCCAAAATTTCCAGTCTCTCTTCGTAACACAGGTCTTCTCCCTTCTCGCCGAGCGCACACTTGGATGCACCTCTTTGTACCTTCTCCAGTGTAGAAATGTCATTCTTTAGGTGCGGGCTCCATACTAGCCTGCGTGCAGAAGTCTCCTATTTCCTTTGCTTCACGCGGTCCTCCATACCGGTACACAATAAATCTAAATACACTGTAAATATCACACGAACGATTGTAAACGGGTAAAACTGACACAAATTACAAAGATAGAATGTTTGATCAGGATGTAGAGATTCCGGCAAAGAAAGCTGCCATACGTTCTGGGCTTGAAGAAGTGTTACAAAATGAGGCAATTTTTCGGCACAGGTTTGTCAGGATCATCATCCTGATTACGACCCGCATCATGATCGCCATCCTCATTGTCCGGGGAAGTAGGGCCTTTAATCGTTTTAATTTGATAGGTAGCCTTACTGCAAGCGACTCCTTTCCAAACGCCTTTTACGGATCTGCTTGCGCCCCCAAAGTCGAACATCAGCTCGTAAGGGATTTCCATTTGAACTTCATCTACTGTCGCTGTGGCAACTTGCGTGCTATGTGCGGGAACGACCAGTGGGAATTCATACGAATTCGTGCTGGCGATGTTGATACATTCTTGGAAAGAATGATCGTGCGAGAAGTTAAAAGAGAGTTGACAGTTGATCTCGCCAATACCGGGGAAGCCAGCACTAAAAGTCGCCCCGATACCATAACTGAAGTTGACAGTGTGTGTGGTTGAAACTGTTCTTCCTTCAGTTACCGAGAAAGAGAACTTCATCGTTTGCTGTACATCAGTGTCGTTTTCCATGCGCCTTTCAGAAACTAATTTTGGCCGTTGTGACGAGATTCTCGTCTCGTCGATGATGAATTTCATATTGACTAGTTTGACGTCGCCATGTATTCTTTCAAAATCTGTGTTCAATTGAGTCAATTGCCGCTTTTTCCCTTCTTCTGGACCAAAAACTGAGTAGGCGGCCAACCAGGCGGCAGCTAATCCCATCCTTTTTATGTTATTCGCTAATGTTTCTGATATCTCTCGTTTATCGATGATATCCCGGCAATACTTTTCCATTTTTTGCTTATCTTCCTCAGCTTCGGAAAAATAATATTGGCGATTATAAAACATGATGCATTGTTCTCCTTTTCTTATCTTTCCTGAATAGAATCCGGCACACTTCAGCATGGATTTGATGTCTTTACAAGTTGATTCTGATAGGAGCCCTTCACATTTTTCCTTGAAAGAGATGAAGTGCTGTCCTGCGTCACTCTTGGCATCTGTCTCGTCTAATCTCGCGTGCCGTCTAAAGCGACGGTCGTCTACCGTTTTAGCACAGAGATAACAACGTATTTCAGCGTAGTCTCTTAATTCCTTTGCAGCATCCGTTGGAAGTATATTCAGTGCTTTATTATTACTAACCGTCATGATTGAGAATTGATCATGCAACTATGATACCTCAGTTGCAAAGTTGACGCCGTCTCGGATCGACAAAGGTGGAAGCGGAACTTCATTCCTCGTAGGGGTGCATATCACAGGAATGTTAATGAAGCTTCGGATGGCTTATATTGACGTTATAGGTCGTCAAGTTTGTCATCTGGTGTAGTAATAACAAAAGGCTGTCTCAGTGCTCCATTAACTTAGGTTCTTCTTGACTAAATGTTTTTGTGACGTGAATTCACAACAAGTATGCCCTGAAGCTACTTTTACAGTGGAAGACCGTCTGTACAAAGTTTAAATTTCTTTGTTTATCAATAGTATCTATAAAAGTAAGACTGAATTTTTCCTCGCGTCAAAAAGGCATGTATCTTCTATATGGCAAGGAAATGTGCAGGGAAGCTGTCAACTTGGCGGGTCTTCGAGAAGAAGGCCCCCATGGAAAGAAGTTTTCGAAAAAAGAATTAATAGCCGAGTTAATGTTTTGCATGACGGAAGTGTAACTTGAGCCTCCGGTTGGGTCAGTATGCGTGTGCACTTAGAGCACGCGCAGTTAACTTGAAACAAAAGAGACAAGCCCACCCCTAACAAACGTTATGGTATTGTCAACTCACCGTGGGTTTTTACTAGCGTAATTGATTTATAAGTCTTTTATGGAAGTGCAACGCCACTGCCACTGCCACTGCCACAGCTACTGCCACTGCGCCTTGCATAACAGGCGGGTTTGGGACCCTCATCGAAAACATCCTCAATTTTCCTCATTCAATTTGTCTGTAGCAAGATTGAGAAACTAAACAGCTAGGTATAAATTACGATCATATTGGATGGCTTCGAATAAACAAAGTTGAAGCACTCCACTATGATTGATTGGGCGATGGTAACCGATCCTTTTTTCAAGCAAGATGAAGGGCGGAAATGCTTTCCAACAGATAAATCTCTATCCAGTGGACTGCGCTATCCACTGGATAGCGATTTATCCACCATTCAAACAAACGAGACCGATAGATACAGGGGGTGGGAGAAGTAATACCGGAAGCTAGACAGTCAGGCTTATCGCACGAAAGTAATAATGCTGAGCCGTTTGCCCCCAAAGGTGCACCTAAATCCCCCAATTTTTAAGCGATGACGTCATTTTATGACGTCATCGGTTAATGCTGTAGAGCGGAAAAGCGATGGAATTTATGGAATTTTTGGTGTTACGGTGTTACGATTACTCCCTGAATTGAACCGAAGAGCAATGGGAACTAGGTGCATTGTTTGTATTCTTTTTGAGATCCGCCATCTTGTTTTTTGGCAAAGGAAGATATTTTTTTGCAGCTTGTATCATCACCGATCGGCAAACCTTATTTCATTTGTAGCTGTTAAATTGAGATTTCGAGTCTGCAGTGACTGTTGCACTTTATCAGTTATCGAATAAATTTGGCATAAAGTTAAGAAGTGATGTCTGTCGTGACTGCAGACGAAGCAACCGATTATTTAGCAGTTTTGAAACATCTGTTGAAAAGGTGAGCCATCTTAAACCTTTTTTTAAGCGATGACGATGACGTGATCGATTAATCTCGCCGTGCGAGTGGACAGGATCTGTTGTTGTCTGTTGTCTGTTGCCTGTTGTGATCAACCGATCTGTAGAATGAACCGAATACTGGGAAAAGAAATCAAGTCAACTCAACAAGAAATCGTCGCATAGAACTCAAAGCAAAATACTCCTGGGCCGTTAGAAAGGACTAATTTAAAGCATAAACGAAAGAAACAAATTATATTTGATGCGTTCTATAAGATTTAGTAAACAGAAATCTCTCCATTCTTTAAAACAAAAGGTGTAAACAATTTTAGACAGCGTTTGACCTTGCATCGTATATCGTATATCGTGTGTCACGCCAAGATAACGCAATTTTTGTTGAACAATCATTCAGCACAGAAGTTGTCAGTTACTTTTATGTACCCTAATTTTTTGACAAATGTCCTGAAAATTATCAAAGACCCCTTGTGAAACGTCATCGCTTCTGCATGCATCGCGTGCCGTTTATTTTTTTCGCTAAAGCAAATTGCCCCATGGCATATTTTTGTGGGCATTTCTACGCAAAAAGAATCAAGTACACGAACTTTGCATATCGTAGTATTTGTCTTGTTTTCTTCAGAAAAGTGCATGCAGTAGATGGAAAGAAATGCTCACCAAAATGTCTTGTAGAGGGTAATGTGGCACTTACAAGAGGGAATAGCACTTCACACGATACAATTTTACGTCTCAAAGCAAAGAAACGAACGAAATGGGCCTGGCAAGCTATCGAAGTTTTCGTGATGCTCCCGGGTGATGCTGCATGATGTGATGACCCCGGAAACTTGCAGGCAGTGCTTTTATTATAGCTGAGTTTTATATATTTTAACAGATAAAGCCGATGAATCTCTATGGTGGTCAGTAAATGTCGAAGAGAAACTTGTACCTTTAGCAACTTGGTGAAAGCGAGATAAACTGGATTACGGTCTTCGCAGCGAGCAGCTTCCCCATCCATATATCACCCACCTTTCGTACAATTTTACTGCATATTCGGTAGATGAATAGAAAACAGTATTAATACCTTTTCTCAGGGAGCCAATCACAGCGCCAGTCACGAGAGGTGCGTACTGACACACGTTGTCGTGAGGATTGTGGTGAATATTCTATCTTTCTATCTTGATAAAGTTCAATGAAAGTACCCACTTGGTCCATGACCACTTTACATCTATCCTAATATCTCAATTTTGTCTGAATAATTAAAAATCGCTTATATTTAGTTGTTTTTGTGCGCTTTCATCTTGTTTACATAAGGTTTCTATCTAGCATCGGATATAGCACCCTGCACAGTCGCTTCGATCTTTCCTAGATCTTGACGTATCTAGGAAAGAACGAAGCGACTCTGCCCTGTGTAGATTTCGAGACTTTCTTCCTTAGTTGCAACGCAGTGCGCTCGAATTTGTGGGCCTGTTGCATTCGCAAAGTTGCCTGGCCCTCTTGTTTTAAAAAAGGCAGTTACAAAGGGAATGGAAATTTTGTCTTTTTAGAGAGTGCGGATTTGCAAGATGGGCAGTGGATTTCCTTCATGGGAAAAATTCGATTCGTGAAGATTCACGCGAAAAAAATTAATGTTGTGGATTGACTGGTAGCTTGCGAATGCAGACAAATTTCCGAAATTTCCGAGCTCTTCACAGCCTCTCTACTTTTCAACCCGAGAGAAACAGCGAGCGTCTTCCTTTAGCACCAGACGTTTTCGACGCGGCGACGGCAACCGGAAGTAAGTTTTACTTCCGATCAACGTTTCCCGCCGACATGTTCAGCCGTCGCGACGTCACTTTGCCTATTTTGCCGTTGCCTGTAAAACGCGAGTTTAACCTTGTGATTTTTGTGCTTTTATGTCACTTTGCTTTTACATTTTCGCCCGTATCCGACGCCTAAACTATTGTTCTTTCGTTTTGAAGCCTTTATTTGGAGATTATGGGATATTTGTTACATTTCTGAAGCTTTTTGGATCATACCGTGTCGGTAACCACGACAGTACAAATGTAAGTGTTGAAAACATGTTGTTTACTTAGGTGATTTATCGTGTTAGATTTCTACTACCCACTGTAATTGCCAGCTTACTGTGATTCGCAACCTTTTACGATCGGCAAGTCGGTTTATTGGATCTCAGCATCCACAATGAAACATAATAAATGTAATTTTACCGAACTTTCTTTGCTTTTCATTCGGTGTTATGAAATAGACAAATGACCGCGCTGTTCTTCTGCGTGAAATATAAATTGCTAGCGAATTTTTTCTTTCAAGAAAAAAATGTCAGGCTGTGTCAGGCTGTAGTTCATTTCGGGAGTTAATCTATAAGTGATTTATCAAGCTCGACCATCCACATTTTTTGAATTCTGAACTTTGCTCAACATTCGGCTTCATCGATGCTTTGAGGATCAAATCTTGCATAGAAATTATTGTGCTGAAATTCTGGATTTGTAGTGGAGTAGAAGCTATCCCACAAGCCCAATAATTCTTCGTTTAAAATATATTCTTATCCTGATCGATAATAGCAGCATTTTTCTTAGAACTTTTTCACAAAGTTTTTTTTGAGGTTTTTGAAGCAAGTTTTGAAGTTGCCGTCCAGAAAACGTCCTTTGCTAAAGCTTTAAAATTTTGTGGCAGCAACAGCGCCCTCTATTCCAGGTTCCCTCGGTTACAGACGTCGCCGTCGCCTCTAAAACGTCGGTGCTAAAGGTCCCTAATGAGCCTGCGCGACAACAAAAGCCGCACTCAAAACAGCGGCAGGAATCAAGCCCAGTTTTGCACTGGCGTGCAGTTCTCTCATGTCTCTTTTCCCGCGGAAGAATCGCGGGCTGTGAACAGCCTAGCCAGTTTCTGACAACAGCCGAAATGGACCGTTTTCGTATTCTCGGTATTGGACTGGAACTAGCTTGCAATGGAGGCTTATGGGGATAAATCTTTTCTAATGCAAATCACATGACGCTTTAAAATAATGATATTCTCCCGCATTTATAGCCTTCATTGCACGCTAGTTCCAGTCCAATACCGAGAATACTACAGTCTATTCCGCCTGCATTCGCAGTTAAATTCTTATTGACTGAAAAATTTAACGATTTCGGATTCCGGTTTCGTTTCTGGGCCACTTTCTTCCAGGTTCTTCATGTTTTCATTCGTTTGTGCCGACACAAACACAACTTCATTGCTCACACACCAATAACCGGTAAATTGCGTTTATTTTATTTCATTTGTTCATGCACGCATCTTATACTTTAATACCCGGTCAAGTGTTCAAAACCTTAGTTCATATTGCTTTATTAAATATATTTCTTCTACATTTTTTGGATGAAAATACTCTCTGATTTTTCTACGTATGTATTTTGCTCAACGAATAAGTCTTGCGTTACAAGCCATCATGCGACGCTTCTCTCCAGAAGTGTTGCGTGACGACTCAAACATTGAAATGGCTGCGAAGTTCAATCTCGTCCCAGGGCGCTCTTTCCTTTAAAATGGTAAGGGCGACGGCCACGTTTAAATGGAAAATCATCCTGGGGACAAGATTATTTAAAGTGTTGCTTGTATTTCGTTACAGCTCAGTATGTGTCGATTCTGCTGTGCGTATGGAGTCTAAGTTATCTGAGGCTGATGGCATGGTTTTCTTCATAATCTCCTTGTCTTCCGCCCACTCTTTTTCATAGTAAATTCCTGCAGAAGAAATAATAGCACTGAACTGTAGATTTTCTTTGTAATTATAAGTACTGAATCCTGCCAACTTTAAAACGAAAATTCAAAACTTTGTAATCCGTTTCAATCTTCCCCAAACTTCAACAATCATCCTTATTCCTTTTTGTTAAAAAAATACCATAATTTAGAATGTTTATTTTTATAATTATTATTTTGGGATTCCCTTCGATAAGAGAGTGATTTTTATTTCGCAATAATATATTTCCCAACATTTTCCGAGTCAAAGGTGTAACAATTTCATCCTGGCAGTACCAAGATTTTTGAAGACGACCCGACCATATCCAAAGCTAGGTACGAAGATTTACGAAGACGTTCCATAGTTCTCCGAAGTTGTGTTTCGAGGGATTCGGGTGAAGTATCGTCATTTAATATGGACCTTTCTTTTATTGCCTTGTTTCAAGTTAAAGTTTAAGTGTGTTCAGCTAAGGCTGTAATAATACCTTACTGATCACCTCCGAGTTAAACAATTAGAACGCGTGAAAAGCACTATTCAGGAAGGTGTGAGAAATTGATCCGAAAGCGTGAACTGCGCGATATAGTTGCTTACCACCTATTAAGCTCCATTAAATTGCATATAACTATGATCGTTTCTTCACTTTGTATCAATGACATTGTCACGGAAATTATATAGATGTCAAGATACCTCCGGAACAAAGGTGTAAGTAACTAAGTAAGAAGTAAGAAGTCCAAGAATTTGTTCACCAACCTGATTTGTCGTCGTCCTTCTTTTTCAGATATAGCTTCAAAACATCGTCAAGACGCTCCCTCATTTCACCTTCGGACACAAAGTCAGCATTTTCAGGCTGCAACATGTTGTAAAGTTCCCTAGCTACTTTAGCTGAGCCACCAAAGTCCTGCAGAAAAGAAAGGGTATATGTGCAAATAATTTTTGAAAAAAGAAACCGTTTTATTTTATTGTATTTATTTATTTATTTATTTATTTATTTTTTACAGCGAGTTCGTTTTATCGGGTTACACTGTGTGTTTTTTCCCGAGTCTGCCACTAAGTCATGTTTTCCCGCGCTTGACACCGGCTGCAACGAGGTTACATGTTTTCCTGCGTTTGTCACAGGTTGCATGTTTTCTCGCGCGTGGCGCCGAGCGACATGTTTTCCCGCGCTTGACGCCGGGCGGTTACTGGACTTCCCGCGCTTGCTTCAAGCTCTGATTGGCTGATTGCACTCTGCTTGATGACTGTGGTTTTAGCTTTGCAACAGTTGTTACAAGTAACTACAACCTAAGAGCACTCTGACAACCGATAACAAAAATTTTTGGTTTTGGGTACCACCTTACCTCATAGCGCACTATCAAGTTTTGAACACTTAGTTTTCCATGTCCATCGTTCAAGGCTTTATTAAAAACAGACCTGAAGATAAGAAAAAGTTTAATCAGCACCTTAAAAACTCAACTTACATTAAAGACTATTTTAATTTCAGACAGAGGACCACTCTTTCAGTTTTTATTGTCGTGTCACCATCCATAAATGAAGCAAGCCACTGGTTGGACACCTGGCTGGCTGGTTCTTGTTAAGATAGCCCGATGTCAACACTGGAGAAAATTTGTGAAAAAAAAACTTGAAGCTGCATGTACTTTGTATTTCTCCCAATATCTATCTTATGTTTGCTTTTGGCCATCTAAACATCAATTTTGCTCAGTAGCTTATGGCCAGATTATGAATTGATTCCCCTACTCCTGACCACATGTAGGGGATTAAGGATTCATCAAAACCAAATTTTTCCTTGCTTTCAGTGATACATTTAACACTTTGAAAAATAGGGAAAGTATACCTGCCAACTCTCACACCTTTGGCGTGAGCCTTATGCCTGTGGATCAAAAACTTCCATCTCACATAATGCAAGAATAGAAATAGTATGTGTAATCAATGATACTTTCCCTGAATTCTACGATTTTAGGACAAAAAAATTCTTGTGACAAGGTTGTGTTTGATAAAACACATCCTGGGACTGGGACCCGGAAATCTTCAGAGCGTCTTAGGAAATGTTCGAAACATCCTCAGAAATCTTGGGACCACTTCGCATAAACCCTGATTACAACGTCTCACGCCTTTGACTCATAAAAAAGTTGGCAGGTACAGGAAAGCAAGCCACCTATTCCCCACAAGTGCACTCAGTATCTAAATTCTCCTTACAAATCAATCCACTGTCAAGCAGACTGGTGATAAGAATTAAGAAAATTATCAACTAGGGTATTGTAAAATTCCAGTTATAAGCCCTGGGATTATACAACTTCATAAGGGGTTTTGGGTGGGCTTATAAATGGAGGGGCTTATATCCGCGGAGGGGTGGGGGGATGGGGGCTTATGTACATGCAGAATAAAAAAAAAACGTTTCGAAACAAGCCACGGCAGTGTTGATTGAAATATCTTCTTAAGGTGATTCCACTGAATTGCATTGCGCATCCTTGCTGCGCACGATTTTTCGCGTCATTTAGCGCGCGCACGAGCGCTCGCGCACACAACATTACGGCATTTCCTTCAGATTAAGCTTAGCAGGGAATTAAATGGTTATTTTCTTCTAAACGAGCACGGTGACCCCCATTTTTTAATGCATCAACTTAAATGACATACGGTTGACTACAATATATCGCGATTTAAAGAAAAGTTGATTATTCTATTTTGAGATATTTTTATTTGAATTCTTTAAAAAGCACGTATTTTGGTAGTGCTGCTTACGTGCGCACGAAGCAAAATCTCTAACTTCTTTTATAATCTTAATTCCAGTTCAATTAAAATAGTTTGTTATGTAAGATTAAAGTCTATTTTGTATAACTGATTCGATATTTTAATGCAAGAAATGATTTTTTCTAGAAATGATAGTTTCCTTTTCGGATTACTAGGATTCCTAATATAAACCTCGTGGGTCATATATTTACCATAATAGCCATCCAGGTTGCACAAAAACGAGCATGGTGACCCCCATTTTTTATTGCATTTTTGCAATGTTCATAACATAATTATGAACTGGACCAAGTCTTAGAAAATTTTGATTACTCCTTCTTTTTCAGTGGAATCACCTTAAGTTAAAATGTCATAATAAAGGAATATTTAGCCCTGTTCAGTACTGGCATCCAGCAGAGGGGGTCTTATAACTAAATGTATCTTTTGTTTTCAGGTAGATGGGCCTATAACCGGGGGTGCTTATAAGCAGGGGGCTTTAACAACCTGAATTTTATGGTATATTTTCTTGATGAACCACAAAATTCCCAGAACTAGCATTGTAAAAAATGTATTGCAATCTAAAGAGAATTGATATTTGTATCTCTTACTTGACATCATCAAGATCAAACAGAGCGAACTCATATTCCTCAGTGTTGGCTGGATCGCCATCTACCTCATTAGCCATCTGTTTCACTTGTTCAACTGTCAGTGCCTCGACGTCTTGTTTGGTGGCATAGCCTTTTTTGTCAACATCCAATACTCTTAGAACCTTCAGAAACAAGGGCAAAAAAATGTACTCAGTTCTATATTGACATGTATACCAGTGAGAACAAATCATTCAACAACATTACCCACAGGCTGTTCAGGTGTACAGCCTTGTACTGTAGATATCAAATCAAAGACCATTTAAATGTTGCCTGGTTAGGTTCTCATTTCATACTCAGATTTGTATTTCCCTAACTTACTTTTTCTGCAATGTCTCTTCTCACATCTTCGTATTCCTCCATAACTTCACCCTGTAACAACAACAGTAAAACTACACAGTCACTCAAAATGTCCCTCACAATGATAAGACTCCAAGTTTGGCAAAATTCTTAATCCATTTAGCATTCAGTTTGTCTTCCTTACTTCAGTCAGTAGTTGAAAGATATCATCAGCATACAGACGCCTGTCTTCTCTGCCTTCAAAGTGGGAGAGGTACTCGTCTCTGAAAGGCAAAAAAGGGTACTTGCTGTAAACAAATAGTACCATTTAGCTGCTAATCTGTGTAACCTGAGGTATACAGTCAGTCACTATGTATAATTTGCGCTACTGGATTACGGAAATATTGAACCAATTTTTTATCTTTTCTTTTAAATCAGTCAGCATGACTGAAGCAACTAGAAACTTTCATTTGTGAGTTCCCCCCCCCCCCCCCCCCACCCCCCAACTCCACTGAGCAATGTGCCTGGGATTTATTGGCCTGCTTTTGAATAATCTTTCTCCAACCATGCATTGCATAAATGCATACATGTGCACCACCAAAACACGTGTATGCAAGGGTATGCATTGCACGGGTGGAAACAAGGTGCTGCAAAAGTAAAGTATCTTGCTCATGAACACAAACATAAGGACACACTAAGCTATAATTGCTCAACTCTTGACCTCATTAACAAAATAAATACTATTTATACATACTTCATTTCAAAAGGATCTATATTGCCCATGGTTTGTGGCCCATGCCCAGGATAGGTCCAAACCATGTCGACATCTGACAAGGGCGTGTATTCTAACTTGGCATTCTCACATCCTGTCGGGTCAAACTCTGTCAGCCGTGAGAACAGAACTGATACAGCCATGTTCTTTGAGCCATACGATCTCACCTGATGCCAATAACCTGCAAACAAAACAAGGACAAACTCGTTATATAATTACAGTTTCTTTACCTGCCAACTATTTGCGGGTGGGTAAAGTGAGTGTAAAATTTAAATTCAATTCTGGGGAAGGCTTTTAGCTGATCTGAAAAGTGGCCGTCCAAAATTTTATGGCCTGCCCTCCTTGGGATTCAGTGAGGGCTTGCTCCAAATCCCATTAGGAAATTTTCTGAGAAGTGGCCTCCACAACATACCTGCATAGACACTCATCTGGCCAGAATTAGCTTGTTCTGGGAATTCAGGATCCAAAGATTTCTGTAGATAGCCCCAAACCGATTCTACACTCTTACAGTATACTCTCCTAAATAAATGTTGATCCAATGAATTACACTTACTGTAGGGTAAGAAGAGGCAATCCCCTGGCGTCATGTTTGCATATTGCCATCTCACTTGTTTGAATTTGGGATACTTGATAAGGTTCACACTTTGAACATCCAGTGTGGCAAACCCTCCGTAACCCCTGTCTCCATCAGCTACTGGTATCTACAGTCCGCAAATCACATAACAATATTCATGAATGAAAATACAAACGTTACTCTACTAACATTTTTAAACCAGAGTAACATTTTTATTGTCAATCATGAATTAACCACCTGGTTACAGGACCATTTTTAAAACCACATAACAACAGTATTGTCACCAGGGTGCAAAGAAAATGACTTTTCTAGCTTCTCCTTTAGGCAAGTTGGAACCATTGCGTGCTAGGCCAAAGGTCTTTCACTCGGTAGCCTTAATTCATATGGCCCATCACACTTGAAAGTGAAGTGTAAAATCCACTAGTCTGACAGGAAATTCCAGTAGCCCAACCAGCGTAGCTAGAATAATAATAATAATCCAGACACGGTTTCTTTGCATGCTGGTCACAGAGTGCTATCATACTGAGCTCAACAGCATTTCATCCCCACGTACTGGGCCTAGATGTTCAATGGATGGACGATGCTATCTATTGGATAACACACTATGCAGCAATTTTTATAGTGATGAGCCTTATAAATACAATGTATTCGGAAAATCAATATGCTCCAAACAACTGTGTTTGAAATTTGCATATAATTCATTAAGAAAGAAAAGAACTGTGTAAGTCGGGAATGCATTGAAATAAATCGAAAAGCCAGGAGAAGGATCGAGCAAATAATAAAATTATCATGAACGCCATTTACAAATCCCTTATTAAACCTGACTTATCTAAGGCGTCACTTCAGTCTGGTCTGATCTTAATGCGGCTGCTAAAAAATATTTAAACAAGTTAGCTATCATAACCATACTTTAACCAAGTTTAGTTTTGTGGAAATTTTAACTGGGTTTCTAAAAAAATAACCCGGTCAACTCTCTTAACGCTGCCGCAAACAACATCAAGAACCCTTTTAAATACATCTTTGAAAAGTGCTTTTCGTTTTATTCTTGACTGGATTATTTTATTTTAAGATTTCACAAGCATCTCATGACTTTGAATATTTGGTAATTAACACCACTGTTTAACAAATTTAACATCTTTGACATGCAGCTGAATAATGGTGGATATTTTCCAAGATGAAAGTTAGTCACAAACCTATACCTGTTTCATCGCTCAAACTTTAAAATTCTACATGTATTATTAAGCAGGGGCACCCAACGACCGAATCTTTCCAAAGACGTCAGAAGTGTCGTAAATGGATTTCTCTATGTTCTAGAAGGCTTTTTAGTTAATTTGGAGATGCCCTAAAAAATATTTATCTGTTCGGATATTTAAGGGGAACTTTCGTCGTTTCGAAAATTCTAGGGTCCTTTTTTGAGTCATCCGAAAGTTTTAGCTATCCTGATGGATCTTGTCGAAAGTTCGAGGACACTGAGAGACCATATTTTCACTAGAAAATTTTAGGGGAAGTTTTTCGTTATACGTGTGCCTATCGAAATTTCGCGAAAATACTAGGCAATATAAATGTTTATCCGAATATTATAGGCGTTAAACCTATTCATCCGAAAACGTTAGGGGGTGTAAATTATACGACAGGCTTTCTTTAACGTGGCGAGGAAGGAGAAGTGATAATACATAATAGGCACGCACTGCTGGCATTTAGAAAGAAGCAAAGCTGAAAACATAGGCTTTTCTTTATATTTCCGTTCTGATCTCACATTTGGTGACGAAACACTGCATATACTGTACAAGGACAAACACCTTTTCTTGTAGGTTTACGAGCGTTTCTGAACCGATCAAGGGATTGTTGTTGGCGTAGGAGTCTTTTTACGGTCAAAACCGAATAATTTGATCGTTTTAGATGCTCTGACCACAAAAATAACTTCTCCAATAATCTGATAAGTAGGCTAATGCCGGGCTCAATCACCTCAATTACCTTTATCTTTCATTAGGTTCACGTACATTCCTGATTACCTCTAATGCTCACCGAAACTTTTAGCAGCTTTTGGAATAATTAAGCCAAACGAAAATTTTAGAGAACAAACAAAACTGTCCGAAAATTATGGGACATGATAAAAGTGAGCACGTCAATTCCGAAAATTGTAGGGAAACTTTATGGTTTTCCGAAAAAATTTGAGAAGTCTAGAGCGTCGCTGGGAAAAAATGTCGAAATTCTTAGGCGACCTTCCATCCGAACAGATATTTTACCGAAATATTCCGTTGGGTGCCCCTGATTAAGGTTCCATAAAATATATAAAACTATAAAAATACTAAATTTTAATTTTTGATTATTTACAATAATTATTGCGATTTTTGATTCCATGGCAACCAGTCTTGCTACCAAAAAGCTGGATTGATTTTCGTGGTAATGTCAACAATAGTCTACAAGGAAGTATTTGTATAGCGATTATTTCAAATTACCATCTAATTGAAATGCACTAGTCACACAAAAGACAAAAGGCTTTTTTACAAGACTAAACAAGCAAGCATGATTAAGAAATTATTTACCTTCAATGCCTACAATATGCCTATTCATTGATAAAATTTTACTGTTTTGAAAGTTGCTATTTAAAATACAGAGATTAAAATTACTTCTAGAAGCTTAATAAACTTACGTTTTCCTCGTTTTCCGGATGAATCAAAATCCAGTCTTTGGTCCCATTTAGTAAACAGTTGATGGCATTGTCAGCATCTTTATGAAGCATACTCCTCGTTCCACCTGAACTTAACCAAAGATTTGCTTCTAAAATTCTCTCACTAAACGTACCACACATTAGAAAGGGCAAAACCCTGACTTCTGTAGATAAAGGATCTGGAAGCTGCGAAACGGTGTACGAATCTTTTTCTTGGTATGTGTCGAGAAAACTTTGAATCGTGTCCCTTCCGAGGCCTCTTTCTCCAACCGGGACATGATCTTTCTCTCGTTTCGCTTCCAGCTTAACTTCAAGCTCACCGTAATTTTCTTTTAAATACTGATCGGTCCATAAGTGAAAGGCAGGGAATTTTTTCGCTGCTCCACGAAATATAACGGGTTTTCTAACGCTTGCATATTGATCCCAAAACTCTTGCGGCGAAGGAAGCCCGTGTAAAATTTCCACATGGCCTTCAGAATCTCTGTGTTTGCCTAGTTCTAGGCCATGACCTCGAAGAAGTTCTTGATGACTCAAAGAAGTGGGAGCTAGCCCCAAGATAAACGAAACAAACAGGTAAAACACAGCACGTACAGCCATAACAAATCCTGAGAAAATTTCAGTTTTAGCGGAAGTTCTGGGTTCGTAAGAGCCTGGTTTTGAGCATAGAAATGAGGCAAACAGCTGGGAAAAATTTGCATGGGATGTACTGGACTGGACTGTTGGCAACTGTTGGCTTCCGTCGGCGGAGAGTGAGCACCTAGTATTTTTCTGCTAACGGCTTTTTTGTTCCCCAAATTAGTGCGGTGACTTGATATTCTTTGGACGATTTTCTAATGGCACAAAATCCTCTACTTCTTAACTGGACATTGTATCTATTAAACGGATCCGGCGGCGTGATGGTCCCAGCTAAACAATCTGAATAATTTGATAATTATTCTCAGAATCTGAGGAATCCTGAGGAGGTTTGAGAGGAAAATCATAAATAGGAGGTCGATTTGTTTGTTTGTTTGTTTTTTTGTTCACACTTTGAAACTTTACCAGGGGATTAAAGGAAAGCAAGAGCGTATATACTCCCTTGAAGAATATGATCTTCTAGCTGTTACGTAACAGCTCGAAGATCATTTTCTTTTCTACTCGAAGCCAACAAGTTTTTCGAAAATATCACCTCAGATGTTTTCTCAAGGTTTGTGAGAAATGTCTTCCTTTGCGTAACATGTAATATCTTTTCAGGGTCGTACGCGCCCATCGGCGACTATAGTTATAACCCTCGCAATCGACTAAGTAACAAAAATTCTACCAGAAAAAAAAAGAAACATTTGCCGATGGCAAAGAAACTGCAGGGCGCAAAAATTGAACCCACAGCAGAAATTTAAATCACAAGCCAAATTCTTCGACTCAAAAACGTTAGCCAGGATAAACAAATCGTATTCAATGATGCAGGTCATAGGCAATTCCGCAACAGAGATTGTACCGAATCAGACAATGACCTTTCCAGTGTCTTTCGAGATGATAACTAATATTGAAACCATGTGGAATCGCTGTTTGTTATTTTTCGATGCAGCGTTAAATTAAGAGAGCATCAACGTGAAACTTCAAACCTCGATGCAGTTTTAAAGAGCTTAAAACAATTTCATCTTCTTTGGATTTAGTTAATCGCTTCAAAAATGGAACAGATTGACCTTGATGACGGATCGCTTCAGTAAGTGCCGTTGACTGGGTTAAGATAAACAAACAAAAAAACATGCAGTTCAGCGCGCGTTCGAAAGCTTTTGACAATGCGAATTATAATATAAAAGATTGGATCCGTAGAGAAAAACCAATCCGAAAAACGCACACAATCTGTTGTGGAAACGTCGAAGATGCTACCCTTCTACGGAAAGCCCTCAAATTTGGAAGCCTTCCCAGCTACACCGAAAAACTTACGCAGAGCGACTACAACATTCCTTCTTCGTGGAGGGAATGAAGATCAACTGCCCCTGAAATCAGAATGTAATATTATCAAAAGTAAACCATCGTTACGCCAAGAGGAAAAGATACGAATTAATGTCAGCGGAAGACGATACGAAATCTCTTTACAACAACTGCAGAATTTTCCGAAAAGTTTGCTGGCCGATCCGGCAAAGCGAGAACTTTTCCATGATGCAGAAAATGATGAAATATTTTTTGACAGGAATCGAACAACCTTTGAAACTGTTTATTACTTCTACACAACGAGCGGAATGCTGGTTTTTCCTACTAAATCCTTTTCTCAGCAACTCGTAGCAGATGAGCTGTACTACTTTGGACTTTACGACTATCTGAGTCTGGAAGATAAACATTATAGTTTGCCTCCACCAAGCGAGATATCAAAGAAGTGCATGACTCAAAAAGGAAGCTGTCAAAACAAGGTTTGGGAAATGTGTGAGTTTCCCGAGTCTAGCCCTGTTGCACGATTCCTCAATTTGTTCTCGCTGGTCGTAATAGTCTTCGCTGTCGTTCTTTTGTGCATCGAAACTCTACCAAGCATGCGAAATTCGACTTCTGGAAAGGACGTCTTCGCCACTCGTGTGAACCGAACCTTGATTACAAACCAAACCACTACTCCCCCTACCCACAACAACACCTCGCGTGCCCTGAAAAAGTTTTTCTCCGGAGCGGAACAATTTTGCATCGCCTGGTTTACGTTAGAACTTCTAGTACGATTTGTCGTTTCGCCAGAGAAGCGCAGATTCCTGCGCAGGTTTTTAAACATTGTTGACATCGCGGCGATTCTTCCTTTCTACATTTCCTTGATTGCGTCTCGAAGCTACGATGTTCCTTTGCACGTCATCAAAATCTTCCATCTCTCAAAGATTTTTCAAGTTCTAAAATTCTCGCGCTACATTTCGATGATGAAAGTGCTCGGTAAAACTGGCAAAGCATGCCTGCATGATCTCTGGACAGTTGTTTTTCTAACTTTAATCGGAACCGTTTTATTCGGTAGTGTGGTGTATTACAGTGAGCTGTGGGGAAAAAGAACGGAGTTTCACAGTATTCCTGATGCATGTTGGTGGGCTGTTGTAACAATTACCACGGTGGGCTATGGTGATTTGGTCCCAAATACTCTTGGTAAGTATAAATTGAGCACATAAATTATTTTACGCTTTTTATCCCTCACAACACCCCTCGCTATCGTCGTAGCCCGGGCCAAGCTCAGTTCACCCTGCGTGCGTTGCAAGATCGAGATAAGAGCAGAAATTTATTGCTGACAAGATTAATCGCCATGATCAAATGCCGTCACCGCTCACAAATGATTTTAATTAAATTTTGACGTTTATGGTTGGTTTTCCAAAATTCTACGCCAATCAAAAAAGCCATAAACAGTACTTTGAACTAACTATCGGCACATGCCTCTTTTGATGTTCTTGATCTCCCTGAACGTTTAATGCAAAACCGAGATAAAGATGCGAAGTATCATAATGCCGGCTTGGATAAAATCTGCGAGCAAATTAGCCTATATACTCTGATCTGCCTCTGGCACGCAGTGCTGGTAATAATAGCCTGTTCTATAGTAATATCTACTTAAACATGGCTATTCTAGCTGCTGCTGGGTAAATATCTTTATTAAAGAAATAAAAAGCGCATCCGAGTGCATTGTTGAGTTATATAAGCACGCGGGAATTAAGAACACGAGAGAAGTGCTCTAACTTCTGCCGGCGGAACGTGTCCAGGCCCAGACTTGAATACAGAAAACGCGGGGAAAGAAGTTAGTTTTGTTTATCCTCGTACGACACTGTCGCTTCTTTACGTTGTTGTGTATAGGAGAGTAAAGACATTTTTTTTGGTCATTTCGCAGCTGGAAAGATTGTTGGCGGCGCCTGCTCTGTTTCAGGGGTTGTACTCATCACACCACTTCTGCCAATCATTTTCAACAAGTTTAACCGGTTTCAAAAACTGGAAGACAGCAGGATATTATCCCAGGTTCGGCCCATTGGGTCAGTGAAATAACTTTAGATCTGTTTGAAGCCGAATACCTACTGGCATCGACGCTGTGGTCTGCAGTTTTTGTTTAAAAACCTTTTCACATAGAGAGAGATTGCAAATGATTCTCCATGAAATATTGGCGAGCAGAAGAACTGGCGACTCCAACATCTACAGTGGCGAGCTCATGCTTTCGGACCCCCGATGAGCAGCGAGTCAAATAAGCGCTTCCAACAAGTCATTAAACTTTATATAAAAAGTGGTTTATTTAAATACAACCTTAGCCAACAATTTATGTCTTGATTCTGTTATTGCTATTTCTTATATTACACTGAGATCGATGGAAAATTAGTTACAAAATAATTACATTATTTACGGAGCGGTTTTCTCATGGCTGCTGTGATGGTCAGAAAAGCAAACGTTGTTCACTAGCACCAATCTCTAAGACGGAAAATAACGTCATTAGCCAATCAGAACTCGAACCTAAACAGGGCAACCCGCGGCAAGCGCGGGAAAGTGGCGATTTTCGTTTTGCGTCTGATTGGTCAAAAAGACAACGCCTTCAATCTGATTGGTTAAAGCGCATTGCACGATCTTTTTTAACCAGTCACAGCGTTCACAACACTAGACATGGGAAAACCGCTTCAATACAGAAGAAATACTTGTATTTAAAAATATTAATAGTCCCAGTCCCTCTATTTCATTAGCTTTGTTAATTTTCACTCTTCCCTACCCCACAAAAATATCTTGATTAAAGATTTGCGACCAGTGCGTATGCATTTCCTGTGACAATTTTCAAGTCGTGTCAATGATTTACACAAAAGATGATCTACAAAATAAATATCTAACTTTAAATTAACTAATTAAATATATCTATCATCTGAAAAATCATCTCGTAAAATAGACAATCTTGAGCAAGTAGAAAACACCGTAAAAATAAATAGCAAAATAAAGTGATTTTTTTTTGGTTCATAATAGTGTTTCTGTTTCTTTGAAATGATTACAAATTTTTCATTTGAACCTGAAAGCCAAGAATCATCATTATACCAGAGTTTAATTTGAAAAAAATTGTGGACGTGGTTTTAACTATGAAAGGGATGTTATTTAATTAGCCATGTTCTAAACGAGCAGGGGACTGGGTACGAACATATTTTCTCTTCGGTATAAACATTCAATATCGATTGATTTGAAAAATGGGGCACGTCATCTGAAAGAGCATCCAAAAATTAGTAAATTCACCAAATCTGACGGTTATTGGTTTAAACCCAAAGGCATGGTACACTTAGTATGGATTGGAGGGACAGGCGTCCTCCAATCCATACTAAGCTCTCTTATTTTAAAAGTGTACCATGCTTTGCGTTTAAACCAATAACCATCAAATTTGGTAAATTTTCTAATTTTTGGATGCTCTTTCAGATGACGTGCTCCATTTTCAATTCAATCGATACTGAATATTCGTACCAAGAAAAAATATGTTCGTACCCAGTCCCCTGCTCGTTTAGAACATGGCCAATTCCATGTAACGTTTTTCTTCAATTCAATCATTTATTGTTTACAGTCAATTTACAAGCAAGCCAAAGGTTACTCGTGAACTTGGAAAGAAGATCGAGAATAAACGCTTCGAACTCAGTTCTCGTTTTTCGATACGAAATTTGTCGTCCTGAAGACGTTAAACAGCTAAAGATAAATACGAGTACATCTTCAAGATTTTCAAAACTAGGACTCGTTGTACTTCTGCATCCATAATCTGAATAGCTTCTTGGTCTTGTACATTCGCCATTCTTTGAGCAAACGACGGCGAACTAAAGTTAGTCGGTACCACGCCATGAAAACCTATAGAGAAAACAGAAAATTGAGGATTTATTTCAGAGTTAAACAACAAAACATGAGGGAAAAGAATAAAGTCGAGGCAACGCATTTATGTAATTGCTTTTGCCAAAGAGCTTGGTCAGTGATTTCGAGCACGTCCCAAACTAATCCAGAAGGAGACGTAAAGCTCTTCTCGCGTCCCTAGCGAAACGTCGAGATTTCAATTCGTCGCAGTCCAACCTCATTATTTTTGGCGGGAAATGGATACAACACTAGCACACCAGCACACCAAACGGGGGCAAGTGGTCCATTATTATGTGCCTCGATGACCGCGTATTACCTCAGATAGCTGCTTTTTCTCCTCGTGTTTCATCATCAATTCAGAAACCCTCTTCCTTATCAACTGATGACGCCACTTTGTCCAGAATTTTTCGTAGACACGGCGATCAACCTGAGCAGATAAAAAGAACAATTTAAGATAGCTTCAAAGCCATTTCAAGGACTCTCAAAAATTTAAGATTTCTCGAGGTCACTCTCTTAAATTCAAGGCCTTTTAAAAGCTTATGAGAGAATTCGGGTCCTTCATCTCAAGGACTCTTGAAACTTCAAGGTCTTTTCAGGACTTTGTGTCATATTCAAGAGCTGTTGAAGGATCCTTTTCAAAATGAATTAACAAGGACCTCCATTATCCTTCAACGGAAGGACTTTTCATCGTTACACAACTCTAAGTTTTCAAGGCTGTGAGAACCTTACACTCAAGAGAAAAGAGCAGGTCCTTACTATTTCAGTGGCAATTGAGTTTAAGTCGATTCTCTTCTTCCACATGATGAAGTGTTTTTCTACAATACGCGACTCCTTCTGTTTGTTGTACAACTCCAGTTTCACGTCATGTAACCAGGCACGGAAACACATTTTCCTGAAAAAGGCAAAAATAATTCATAGTCAACGTACATCGCTGATAACAAAAAAGTGCTAGTTTTTAAAATTGAGCGTATGTTCAGAAATCGCCATAAAATTGGCTCACTTGTCAAAACATGAAATTTTTACTACGCAAGGTGATTATTAAATTACAACTCAGTTCTGTTCTTTTCTTGATCTTTTTTTTTTTTAATTTACCTCAGCGTTTGATGATAATACTGGTCAGCAAATTCTTCTTGTTGCTGCAACAAAAACAAGAACACATATCAAGACTTGGAAGCCGAGGGCATAAAATATGAGAAGAATACAACATAAGAAGTATAATCTTGTACAGATTCATGCACAAAACAACACGTGCTTGGCTTGTGCTCCGCTTGGCACATAATCGCTCTGCACATTACCTAGCTGCACACGAAGTTTCCATACAGCACAAATATCGCAAGTTCATGGTACATTACCTTTGCCTTTTCCTTCTCTGCCTGCCTTAGTTCTGCCTTCGCCTTCCAGTCTGCAAAAAACTGCGAGAAACAAGCCAGAGCGAAAGCATTAATACTCTCAAGACAACACGGCAGCCTTTATGAAGGCGAACGGTTGCCACACCAGGTTTTCAAAATTCCCTGAATTTTCCCAGATAAAAATAAAATTTCCCTGACAAAATTAATACAAAATGTCAGATATAGTTGAAACATCGCTGAGACCACGGCACTGATCTGAAAGGTTTCTTCCAGCCTTCAAGGGTATTAAATCAGAGGTGGTATAATTTCAATTTTCCCTGACTTTGCTTCAAAATGTCAATTTTCCCAGACTAAAATTAAAAATTCCCTGACCTTGAAAAATTTTATTTTTCCTTGACAATTTCCTGCCCTGTTGCAATCCTATTATACACTCAAACCACTTCATACCTTGCATGTGATAGTCTTGTTACAGTGTTTCTCTGCACGGCTTTTCAATGTAAACTTTTTCCACTGTGCCATACAGCCCTGTTTCACTCGCCTGTTATGATGAACCATTTGTCCGTCTATCTGCTGTTTTTGTTTACGAGCGACTTTGAGCGCTTCGCGCCACTCATAAAACATCCGAGAAACCTGTGCAAAAAGGCAAAAATTTAGCATTAACTGGGTTCTCGCGAATGCATTTAACGTTGAGCAGAACTTTGTAAAGACAGTAACTTTATTTTCCATGTTTTGCAAATCAGGAAAACTGGTCGGAAGATTTCCATACTTTTGCACATTTTCAATCTCTTTAGAAACCCTTATACGAGCCCGAAGCCGTTTAAAATTGTTGTTGTCGGTTTTACAGTTTTGTGAAAAATCTTAGGTACACGTTGTTCGCAATTAAAAGCTTAAAATTATTTTCATCATGAAAATAATTTTAACAACAATATTCCATCTTACTTTCTTGTTCATCGTTTGGTCTTGATAAGATTTAATCTTCTTGCGTTCATCAATTCGTTTCCTCGCAACTTTCCGCCATTCAACCAGTGATCTGCAAAATAAAACAAAGTATTGTGATTAATAAAATTGTTTAAACTTTTAAGAAACTACAAGATTCTAGCCCAAACGTTTACTGAATTCTCGGGAACTAGCCTCCATTTTACTCTACTGTCCACAGAGCAATCAAGATAGCTTTGGATTCGAGTGTAACCGAACATTTATTCACTGCTGATAAAGGCATTCTTCCAAAGAAAAAAAGTTTGATTCAACGTAGAACGTCAAGACACGAAGACAAAAATGCTGCTGCAACTTCCCCAAAGCGATCAAACTGTTACGAGGATTTACCGACGAACTAAAAAAAATACGAAAAGTAGGAAAAATATAGCTAACCTTTTTAGAACTGTTTGGTTGTGTAGCTCTTTCGCTCTTTGCATCTGTCGAGTTTTCTCCGTCCATTGTACGAAGTACGAATGTACAAGGCGCCGGCCATGTTGTGTCTGAAGACTGTCCGCCATCACGGCTTGTTTCTTTACCTCTGTGAACAGAAAGCTCCTATATAAGTACAACTGCAAAAACTGAACTTTCGACAGCAAAGATTTACATCGTTTACTTACTTATTGTCCACTGTTTCCAATGGCGACCAGCTTCGCGAGTCCTTCTGACTAGGATTTTCTATGAAATAGAAGAACATTAGATTAACACTTGCGGAATAATCGCCAGCGAAGGGTAGCTATTACAATGTTACCTCTCCGACAAGGGGTTTTATGAAACACTATTTAAATTATCTAATCACTGAATTCCTAAAAGCGTGGTTTAAATTCAAACGAAATCCTCGAAAATTAAACGCTGCGGTTCACGTTTTCCATAAAACCTGGAACTTGAACATCTCAGGCTTCTGTTTTGCAGAGATCGACGAAGGGTCCATTTAGATG
This sequence comes from Meandrina meandrites, assembly GCA_963693305.1. NCBI lineage: Eukaryota > Metazoa > Cnidaria > Anthozoa > Scleractinia > Meandrinidae > Meandrina > Meandrina meandrites. The sequence continues at coordinate 38,581,396 of OY855906.1, forward strand.
GTGCCCGGTGTTTACTTTCAAAACATGAGACGGTCGAAAGAAAATATCGTCTTTATTGCCCCTTAGATATGTACCAAGCCGTATATCGCACGTGCAATTTGCCTTTGAGTTGTCTGCCATTGGTTTATTGATGAAAAGATAACATCAGTTGGAACAATTTGAAAGTATACCTCTTGAATTTTCTCAGAGCCTTTCTTTGTGTACAGCGCAAACCACCATCTTGCAAAACACTAAAGAAGAAAATTAAAAACGTAATTAAAAACAAAGTTACAAAAACATGAGAATTTCGGACCGTCTTTCTTAATTTTGCCCGAGAAATACTTCATCCTTTGTATAACTCAACAATATTACCTTTTGAACGAGCTTTTTCTGGTAGGATTTTTCCGCCTTGCATCTCAGCATAAACTTCACCCATTTTACAAGGCAGTAGTGCAACAATTCAGAATCTTTCTTTTGAAGATGCTCCTCTAGGACTTCAAGGTTTCTCATATTTCGCTGGAATCTTTCTTTCCAGGTTTGGAAAGAGTTAGATACCTAAAAGAAAAAAATTAAGAACACGCGCTAAATTATTTATGAAAATTATTTGTGTGTGTATTTGTGGCTACGAAAATTAGTTTGTCTTAAAGTGGTTTAGAACCAATAAAGCGCTTCTTTATTTAACCGCTAAACTGTCGCGCTAATTCTTGGGTAATTGAGCACTAGTAAACTCGCACTGAACTAAACAACAATGATAAATATTAAATAATTGCCGAGTAAACCACAACGAATCGAATGATTCTCAATTCTGAAGGCGACCATGTAAAGTTTTCATTGAAATCTTAGTAAACAAAATAAATAATGGATGGGGTGGATTGAAAGTTCCGAACAAAAACAGTTACGTTTTTCTTCGTTAATCAAAGCAAGAACTTCACAACGACTTCAACTACATCGGTCACGGCAACACACATGCTGAGCAGATAACTTCGGAGAGTGCTCGTTCCCTCCGAAACTGTTCCGAGTATCCACGAGTTTTTACCTATCAAGTTCATTCCTTCAGCTGAATACCTACCAGCTCTTGTGCCTTGTTTTGTTGTATTTCTTGTAGAACTTTACGTTTTTCTACACGAGAGCGCACATACTGATGCAATCCGAGCAACGTGCTATGGTAGAAAAAAAAGGAAAGAAAGAAAAGCAGATGAAATAATCAGTTTGTTTGCAAAGTAATTCCAAGCCGATTTGATATATATACAATTCTTTGGGAATCCTTCCTAGGAAGTTACTCAAAAAGAAAAATTGTTTTCGCATCCTGGTTTTATCTCTTTCTACTGTAAAACTCATTTAACAGTGGCCACTCGCAAACGTTTCTACTTAATTTTTGACAGTCTCAACACTGATCTTTTTGTTGGCTTTCCAAATTTCTCAGCCAATCAAAGAGACAACAACTACACGTGTAATGTTTCAGCACGTGACTAATTTGAATTCTCCGCCCCCCCCCCCCCCCCCCCCCCCAGTTAAACTTGGATTTTGATTGGCTAAGAAATGAGACTGAAAACCAACATAAAGATGATGAACATGAATGAAAAGCTTTGGTGCGTTTCAATGTCCAAAACGCCTCCAAATAAATTTGATTTTTTTCTGCTTCAAAATATTTCACGTTTATCTCTTTACCTTCTCATCATTTTTTCGCGAGCGTAGGTCTTGGCTTTCTGTACTTTGTGAGCCTCGTGCACCCAGTAGTCAAACATGCGGCGTAACAGCTTCTTCTCGGAATCCTCAGCGATGTGCATGGCTCGTGTGTTCAACACCTTCGCTTCTGAATTAAGAACCAAACAGAGAAAGAGTGAGATAAAAAGATTTTTTATGTTATATATAGTTTATGGGATCAACATGCAATTTCTCCTTACAGTATCAATTAACTTATATTGCGCAACTATCAATCATAAAATTTTCAATTGCACATTGCAATGTTAAAAGCTAAAAAAATTAAATTTAAAATTGACTGACTAAGAAATGTAGACACATAAAACAAATGCAGAATTGAAAAGCTTTCGCGAATAAAAAGGCCTTGATAGCTTTCTTAAAACTATTTAAATAACAGACGTATGTTTGTAATATAGACTGGAAGATGTTTCCACAGTTTAGGGACGGTCACATGAAAAGAACGATCCCCGAGCGTAGCGAGTGATTTGCAAGTACTATAATATCCAGTTAACAACTACATTCTAAACCGACAAAATTAATCAAAATTTTCACTGCACCTTCTGTTATGCTCTTCCAAGTATAGATAAGACGGCGAGTCTATGACAAACAAGAAAAAAGAATAAAATACGCCATCTATAAAAACGAACCCTAGGGCAAGTCTTAAGTTCAGTTTTCCTCCGTTCTCTAAAAACAACATTTCCAAAATCCCAAATTCTGTCTGGGTAAACGACCACTGAAAACCAGCTATGGCTAGGGTGACTTTCCAATCGAAACATATTTATTTTATTTTAATTACTCAGATAGAGAAAGACGAACATAAAAAAGTAGCTCTAACTGTCGACTTACCGTTTTCCTTGAAGTGTATTCGTCGTACCAACACAAAAACATCTGAAAAATCAAACGTACACAAAAATTCAACCTTTTAAAGGTTTCCTGAATGTGCTACACAGTGTAAAGATCCAATTGCAGTCGTTGCGTGAATAAAAATTTGATAATAGTTTGTGTTTTCATAAAAACAGCTTTACAATGCAACGGAAAGGAGTTTCATTAAGCCGTACACGCTTAAAACTCAGTGCAATCTTTGGTGAATCGCAGTCTCTCGTAACACTCGGACCCAAATTACGTTGCATTTCGCGGAACGTTAAAGAAAAAGTCTTCAGTTTTAGCCCAGGACTTTACCAAAAGCTAGAAAACTGAAAAAAAAATGTTCTCCAACAACATACCGAGCGCTCTCCAGAGTTGACCGCGGTAAGAACAGCAGCAGCTAACAAACAGCTGACAGCGCTGTTCATATTAAATTGTGTTGCTTTGAAATTAATTATAACATGAAATTTAGCTAAAACCAACATTGATTTATTGACAGTTTAGGTATGAAACAGGAAAAAAAAAACCTTAAATTTTGCGACTAATGAATGTCTCATAGAAGTCAACTCGATGAAACAAAATTACTTCGAAAGTCACAACAGAAAAACTCGTTTCCATTCATTTCATAAAAAAAGTAGAGCAAACAAATTTAAGAGGAATTCATTAACTCTTCTTAGCGCGCCATAAAATCTAATGAAAACTGGCAAAATCTCACTCTTAGTAATTAATTACGACAAAGGGGACAAGTTTTCTGTTTGTATAACTATATTTTATTATTGAATTTTTCCCACTTATTGAGTTTGTGGAATATTAAATTTCTCACAACAAAATTGGGTTAAAAAAGCGCTTAGGAAAAAAGTGAAACTTCTTTGATTTTGAAACACATTGCTCTCAGCGAAAATAAAATTAAAATTTTTCAGCACTTTATCCAAACTGTCGATTTCTCCCAATGACTGCTTCCTATAAGCGATTTCGGGGCGTTCTACATTTAATCTAGCGTATGTTAGGCGAATTTTATTATATGTAATTAGAAAGGACTCTACATATATCTATACAAAACAAGAAAGCAGTTTAGTTTGCTGTTTTCGCGTACCTTCTTTTGCATTGCCATGACGTAATACTTGTCAACCCTGATTTCCAGCGTATAATCTCGCCACTCCTCAAAACATTCCCGTAATACATTGTGGTCGCGCTGCTGACTGTGAGCCCGCGATACCTCGGAATGTGCCAGCAGTTGTTGCCAGAATCGGAAGCTTCGAGCAAGCTGAGAAAATTAGACACAAGTAATTAGTCTGTCTGTCTGTCTGTCTGTCTGTCTGTCTGTCAACAATAAACAAATCAGTTTGTTTACCAGATTTGCGGCAGAGTTGTTCCTGAACGCATGCATGGCGCGTCTGTTTCTTGATCTTTCCAGAGCTACTTCTTTCCAGTCGACAAACAAGCTGAAAATAGACCAAACAACACAGCCACTCAGCTTTGAAATTTAATGCCAACCTCATAGGTAAACTGTAAAAGTTTTTTCCCCTACCTTTTCATTACATGCATCTCGTGAGTTCTCTTGGCTAACTGCAACTGCTGTGCTCCACTTAACCACTCGGTAAAAATCTCTCTTGTGATTTTCAGCTCCACAGAGCGACGGAACAGACGAGCTTGCTTTCTTCGCGTGTTCATGCCTTACACAGAAAAGAAACAAACAAAAAAATAGCTTCAAACAAAGGTGGTTGTTTTATATATAATTTCGCTTTCCTTCTTCCGTCTCCCCTACTCCCTTCACGCACCCGCCCCTTTCTCTACAGTCTGTCCCAGATTGAACAGCCGGTTCACAGTTCACTGGCAATACAAAATGTTACCACGCTTTACTGCTAAGCCTGCTCGTAGGTCACACTTTCTTATTTGCGAAATGACACTCTACTAAGTCGGCAGGTTGTGCTCGAGTTTTTCAACAAACCATCCAGTGTAGAAAAAATTACTTACCACTCGCCCAGCTCTGCCATACTCGGAGAACTTCTAACAGTCGATCAGCTTCCTTGATCTACAAAATCAAACAAAAAAAAAAATCAAAGGTACCTTATCGCGTTTTCTTCATTATACTTCAAACGACCTTTGTTACTAACAAAGGATCTAAGCTATACTGACCTCAATAAACTCATCCACTAGGCTGATGGCCTGAAACCTTTCTTTCCACTCTCGGAACGCCTTGAGAAGGAACAAAAATATTCGATCACTGAACACTAATACAACGAAAAGTACAAGCTAAAAAAGCTGTGATGAACTCATCTGAAAAGAGATGTAAACAATACTTAAACTCGTGTAAATAAGCCATTTCCGAGTTACCCTTTGCCTCTGTTTCAAAATGAGTCTACGTGCGAAACCATTCAAATGAAAATGAGTTTGATTTGCATGAAAATGGACATGTAGATGAAACTCATTTTCATATGAATGGTTTTGCACCTAGACTCGTTTTGAAACAGAGGCAAAGGGTAACTCGGAAATGGCCTATTTAACAGCAACATTCTGTTGATGTTCCGTCTATCAAACCATCTTAATAAAAATAATTTTAATTTTCACAAAGTTAAATTCTGTGTCAACAGTTACTAAAGCGTTCCGGTGTTTACAATCACTTATGAAGAGTACCATGCCGGGACTTATACCTTTCTACTCCGCCCAGGAAAGTAAGAAAAACCAACCGCACCCTTTAAACACTCAGTGTTATATCTAATGAACGATATACGGTAAATGTGATTTGCAGTGCAAAAACCACACCTCAAAATTACACTTACCATTGTCAGAAGTCGCCTCTCTTCAAACAACACTACTTTTCTTCTGTTAGAGACCCGAGTCGAGGCGAGAACATGCCACGCCACAAAACACCTGAAATGAAGCACCAAATAAAATTTATCAATTTCCGCACTCAATCGGAGAAAGCAAGAATTGTTCAGATCTCACTGTCTTCGAGAATTAAATGAGCCCGCGGTTATGGTCAAAGACGTTGTTGCTTTAAGAAACGTGACGTATCCTGATGACGAGAAGCTGACGTAGAAAATTTCGGTGAGCTCGCGAGGTTTTCGCGCGCATTTTACTGATTGTTAACAGGAATCCGAAATATTTCGGGTGTGTTTCCGAGGACTTACCGAAAACGACTTTTTGCCGATGCTGTGGAAGGCCGTGAAAATAGGACAAAATGACGGAGGTTATTTTAACTAGAAGAATACATGGCTGGAAAGACCTCGCGAAGGTTGAATCGGGGTGAGGTGTGCTTTTAGGGGGAGGAAAAAGGCAGCTGTTTGAATTTTGATTCAGACGTTTTCTAAGCTGGGGCAAGAAGGGAGCGCCCAAAGCCAAAATTCTTTTTACTCAGGTAACTTTGAATGTGAACTATGAATAACAAAGACAGCTTTGCCTCACTTTGGTAGAAGTCTTTCTGTGTACAGTCGTTTGGCGTCTTGGCTTTTTCTTGTCATCTGTACCCAGTACTTGAAAGCGTGCCGCACAAATCTCGCACTCTGCTTCTTCTGAATAACTTGAGTGGAGCTTTTGTCTTTCTCACTCACTACAATCGAAAAGAAATGTTGTTTTCATTGCAAACACCTGATTTAGAACTCTCCTTTCTGTGAATTTACATTTAAAAACAAAACTTGAGCATTCTGTCATTACCATCTGCTACAATGATGCAGGACATTTCCTAACCTGCGATCAGGTGTTTTTCTCTTTTGAGAGCATGATCACAGTTTAGATATTTCCAGATAGCCTGTTCCAGATTTCCAGGCTGTGAAAAAGCGAACTATTTTCTTTCACGTTTTCTCCACAACCTGGACAGCCTGCACAAAACCTTTTTATATCCTGTTGTGAATGGACAAATCCATCCAGTGGCAGGGAGGAGGATTTGAACCCGGGATCTTCTAACTCACTACACGATGCATGGGTAAATAAATTATTGATTGACTGACTGACTGACTGACTGACTGACTGACTGACTGACTGACTGACTGACTGACTGACTGACTGATTGATTAATTGATTGAGTGATTGATTGATTGATTGATTGATTGATTGATTGATTGATTGACTGACTGACTGACTTACCAATGGCTTTCTTCTGCCACTGTCCAATTAGTTCTTGTAGCTTCTTCTTAGCAGAGCACTAAAACAAAAAGATGAACTAACATTAGATGGCAACCAACTCCTCTAAGAAAGAACTGTCCAAGGCCTTGCAAAACCACAAACCTACCCGTTTCTTCCACTTTTGGAAGCCTCCTTTGAGCTTTGTGAGCCTGCGGTGTTCATCAGCCAGCGACTTCCTCTCCTCCTGAATTCGCTTGGTGACTGTGTACTCGTGCCAGGTTCGTAGACATTTCAGACGAGACGCGTCAAGCTGGTAAGAAAAAGAAAAAAAATGTATTTTTGCCTTCTCTGTTCTCCGAGTTCGTATTGGCAAAATAAACTCGGGAAATCTCGTACAACTTAGTGATTTGCAAATCTCGCGCGGACTTCTTGTTTTAATCGCTGCATTTGGCGACCGACAGAAGTTCATAACAAGAAAATGGTTTTGTTTTTGGAACAGTCAAACGCGCTCTTGCTTTTCTTCAGAGCCTTTGATTGATTTTAGCAATCTTTATGTTGGCTTTCCATTTCTCGGCTAATCATAAACCAAGTTTGTCTGGGGGACTGAGAAGACAAACTAGTCACGTGCGGATAAGTTGCACGTGTGGTTGTCGGTTCTTTGATTGGCTGAGGAGCATGGGAAGCCAACACAAGTTGTCAAAAATCAATCAAACATTTTAGCAAGTGAAAAAACCGCACAGTTCTCCTCTAAACTCTCCTCAATGAAACTGAAAGAAACGCGCAAATTGTACGAAAATTTCTAGTGTTCCGTTCCAACCAGGGAAGAGAATTTCTTAAAATGAATGTCAGCAAAGTTCCAGTTTGATGTCCAACCGAAATTTCCCGATTTCAAAGTGGAAATTAAACTAACCCAGTGTTGTCTTGCAGTGACCTTCGTGTACAGCTCTCTTCTCCATGTTGCTAAAGTATTGACCAATAGATCCATTGTCTTCTTGTTTGTAATGTAATTCAGCAGTTCCCTTTGCAATTTTCTCTGCCTCGTAAACTTCAACCACGTTCTGAATGTCAGACTAAGCGGCAGATTTCTCCAGTGAAGAATGGTCTCTGTTGCCACAAGCTCGCGATCTCGCATCTCACTCTGACTGCTGCGGCCAGTGAATGAGGTGCACGAAGCAGTGCTCATGCGGTCATCCTATTAAAGACAGTGCAGAATCTTAATTATCTTGACTGATTTTCATGCCATTTTTATAATATTCTTTGTAACTGTTCAGGTTGTTTTCAAACTGCAAAGATATCTCTTTCTTTTTAAATCGCAGCAGCAATTCACAAATATATATTTATTGTATTCAGTTTACCACCGGTATAAATAGATTTAGGAACTCGCGATCGATCTGATAGATAACTCAGTGGAATATGTAAATAGCACCAGAATTATAAAAGTCATGGACTCAAAATTTCCCCCAGTTTTCTTTGTAAACACCTTAGTTCCTTCACAACTGCAAACCCGCTTTCATTATCTGAAACTGCTGGCTACAACACAGTAGTTTGCAAAATCAAACCCTTTCTGAAAAATTTTCGTTATGTTATTTGCCCCAAGTGTGTTTCAAACTTTTGTATTTTTTACTTACTTGATTTTATAAAAGCCATATCTTAATTAAAGTTGGCACTAGTACCTACCAACCCACCCCTCCCCCATCCATCTCTACAATGTCGCCCTCCTCCTCTCCCCACCCCCCTTACCTCATGATCAGATTCGCTGCTTCCAGAGTGAATCCCTGTATCATCCTCTGACTTCACGGGAGAGAAGTCTTCCAACCTGATAGGAGGGGTTGACGGCAAGTGATGCTCAGGACTAGGGTAGGGGGAGGGGGCAGGGCTGGAATGGTTTGAATTACACACCAAGGGGGAGATGGGACGGGAGTCCCTTAGGATGGATATGGGGGAGTTGGGTCGGATGTTGGGGCTTTCTGGTCTTTGTAGATGATCCATTTGGTCAAATCTCCCTGGCAACGAAGCGATCTGAAACAAAAACATAACAGACCTTTAAAGTCTGTGGATAAAACTCTAATGTGGGACATCCAAATGAAAGCTTTTGAGCAGTACTTTCATGTTGTACTGCTTATTATGCTGTACAAGGTGGTTCTAACTTTTAAGTCTGTGGATGAAACCCTAGTGTGTGACCATTGAAATGAAAGCTATTGAGCAGTACTTTCATGTGGTACTGCTTTATGGTATACGTTGGCAATAGAGAGATTAAGCATGACGTTATACGGCAACGCGAGCTTGACTTTCATTTTGTTACCTTTTTATCGAATTCTAAAATAAATCCCACAAAAAATTGGGAAAAAAAATCATGCGTTCATGACAAACATAGAGCTACTCATTTCCGCGGAATTTTTGGCGTTCGCGGGAAAAACAAACGTCATCTCTCTAATGACTTGTGTGGCCCTTCAAATGAAAGCTATTGAGCAGCACTGTCACGTGGAACTGTTGATTTTCTTGTGCTGTTGTACTTACGTCATCATCTCTCTCCTTAAGTTGCAGTCCAAACGTAAAAACAGAGCCCGACCCTCTCCGGATGGAAGCCCCATACCCCGAGGATGTGAGCGCGTCGGAAATGGTCGAGCCGAGCGTGGAGCCCAGAGTCGAGCCCAGGCCGTTGCGGAAAGGAGAAGGAGAGAACGAACCAAAGGACGAATCCAGACCGGACAGGGAGGTGGCAAACTGCTGCATCTCACGTTGGAGAGAGTCTTTAATGAATCTGTGCCACGCTTCAAATATCTTCCGCAGAAAACCTTCCTTCTTCGCTTGGGCGTGATCTCTGATTACAGACAAGAAAAGAATGATAAAAAAGTACTGCTTTTTGGCAACATTCCGGAAGTTACAGTAGCTTCCCCTCCTTCGAACATAAGCCATTCCGAATTCATACACCCAACAAATCTTAAACGCGACAATCCTTCCAGGCTCATATTTAGTTTTAAAGAAAAACATGATTTCCTCTGGTTATACACCTTCTATTGGAGGGATTTGTTTTGCATTTTATGTCGCTAAAGAAAGCTCAGAAGAATGAATGATGGACAAGGTTTTTTTACATCTCACCTTGCCCACTCCTCCACGCGGTATCGCCTGATCCACACGGCCCAGGCCTTTCTCGTAACTGAGTTCCTGTAGAAGTTGTCAGCGGTTTCTTGTTGTTTCAAGCGACACTCTCTCTGATGGTCAGCACATGTTCGCCAAAATCTAAAGGCCCACTTAACCAGTAGTAGACCACGAGCCTGCAAATAACAGGAAAAAAATACGGTTACAGTTAGAGTTGTGCGTTTTCCAAAGTAAATAACTTGATTGATGGTCAAAGTTTGAAAAAGAGTCACAAAAAATAAAATAGTAATTGTTCATTTATTTGCAACGTGAATTTGACTCACGATAAAAAGGGTACTACTTCATGTTACAGCAAATGAAAGCTCCCCTTTTCAAGTGATTGTTTTCAATGTATATTTCCACGTTCCAACTTTTGGTACGTAAAATTCCACCGACCTATTTCCGGGAGTCTTCAGCTGCTATATTATCGCCTGTGCGAGAAAACGTGCATGTCAAATAACTTAAAGCGTACGCTGGGGACTACGACAGTTTTCAAAACGCTGCGTCACCTCTGTCTCGAAGTGTTTTTTGTCGCTGGTCATGTTTACTTTACAGAGGTCGCACTGTAACACTGTATCATAGAAACATAGTAATATTCTTTGCATTATCACAAGGTCGGTCATCTCTCAGGTCGAATAAGGGTGGTGTATAAAATTTGTGTACAATTTCAAGCGTTTCTATGGAGGGATGAGGTTATCAGGGCCATTTTACCTCCTTCCCAGTCTCCTCAATCTTCTCCTCGGCCCTGTGCTGAACCTTCTCTTTCCACAACGAGTAAAACTTTTCCATCAGCTCAAATCTTCGCGCCCGCATTTTGAGTTTGTTGAGTCGCTGGTCCTTGACATGAGCTGTTGAATTTAAAAACTGCGTGTAAGTGAAACGTATAACGTAATAACACATAACAGCAATTTATAAGACAAATAAAATTTGCTTGACTCATAAATAAATGTGTTCTTACTTCTCCAAGCTGTAAATGCCCTGGATAATTTGTTCTCTAGCAGTGCTTCCTTGGCTTGTCTTTCCTTCACGCGAAGATACGCTTGATCTCTGCAGCAATAGCAATAAAGAAATCACAAAAAAAAAAACATGAGAAAAAATATCTCAATCGCAAATAAGGCGAGTTGAATGTACCACGCCTGTCTGGCAATCTGAAATCAGGCATTGATCACAACATTGCATATTCAAATCTTACCTCCAAAACAGAAAGTGCTTGTCGAGTATTTTTTCGGTGGCTCTTGTCTTTTGATCGACAATGTTCTTCTGGCGATGCACGTGCAATCTCCAGGCATCAAACACCCTGAAACAACATTGCAGTAGCAGATTCTCACGTGGATCGAAGGAACCTTTCTCTCACAGCGCAACTTGAGGAATAAGCCCTCGATTTCCATGGATTTTCTTCACTCAGTCAAATATTGCAATTTTACCTTCAATTTCTCGAAATTTCCCTTGAACGTTCAAGAAATCTGGATTTTACTGACCAGTAAAACGTGTAAAACTGCAATTTTACCTTCAATTTCCCGAAATTTCCCTTGGATGTTCAAGAAATCTGGCTTCTACTGACCAGTAAAACATGACAACATACCTTGCCATTTCTTTTCTTTCTCTCCTGGCCACCATGGGTGAGATAATCTGTTGTTCTTGGTTCACAACTCTCCATGCGTGTAGAATTCGAGCTTTGTGGTTCCGTGTCAAAATAGCTCGTACTCTGAGTACTTTCTCGTTCTCTGCATCTACTTTTCGTTTTTGCTGTCTCCATTTCTTGAACATTCCTGATAACAAAGAATATCACTTAGGACAGGACAACTCGGATTAATATTAATCCGCGGATTATAATAATAATAGATTGTAATAGGGTTATTATAATCCGGTAATAGATTATTATAATCTGGTAATAGATTATTATAATCCAGTAATAGATTATTATAACCCAGTAATAGATTAAGGCACGGCAAAAAATTGGAAGGATTAGATTATTATTATTAATATCATCCGGATTAATATTAATCTCTATTATAATCGAGATAAAATTCCTGTGAATGTTCGGATATACAGCTTTAATAACAGACACACTGCAGACATAACACAGGACTGACGGGACATAACACTGATCACATCAGTCACATGACGATCACTTGCATTTGCTAGAGCTGGTAGATACCACGATGTTGACCCTAGAAGTGAATGAAAAGGAGCAAGCACCTCTGGGCCAGCGAATCCATGCCGTGGGCACGCGTTTTTATAAAAAAGGGGACCTTGAGAAAGGGAATAACTACCGGCTGCATAGAAATAGCGACAATCCCAAAGACACGAACTGTTTCGAGGTTCGGAGCCGGCATATCACGATGGCAAAAGAGTCAAAAGAGTTCAAGAATGTATAAGATAGTGATAAGCAAGTCTAAGATCTTTAAATAATGCCAATCTTCGGAAGCTTTGGACAAAGATTAATCCTAGGTAGGAATAATATAAATACTACGTGCAATTAATAGGAATCCTATGTAGGATTAATATTAACATTAATATTTAAGTACGATTAATATTAATCTTACAGAAGATTAATATTAATCCTAATAGATTAAGGCACGGCTCAAACCTCAGTAATAGATTATAATAATCTATTACTGGATTATAAATAATCTATTACTGGATTATAATAATCCATTACTGGATTATAATAATCATTAGGATTAATATTAATCCGATTAATATTAATCCGAGTTGTCCCGTTAGGAAAACTAAAAAATGCATTTTTTGAGGGTAGAAAGTCTGAACTAAGCAAAGCCTATTGAAACACATTTTACCCTTTACATGTACATCATGTTAAAAGTAAAACAAAAGCTGGCAAGAAGCCTTGTTTTTTTGTTTGTGTTTGTTTGATAAACTTTCTAGAAGCCCGTTAAAACATTTTATGTTGGCGTAACTCTCAAAAACCCTTACAAGAAGCTCGAGGCGATTGATGTCAATCATTTGCATTGCTCGGCCAATCAAAAATCTTAGTCTGGGAGGCGTTGCCATGCACGTGCCAATAAAATGCACTTGCAGTTGTCTATCCTAGGGTGGTTTTTATTAGCATAAGCACAAACGCAACTAGCAGTATAAGCGCGTAAAAGAAAGAACTCACATTTCCTTCAGTCGCTTCATTAAAATACCTGCAAGTTTAATCAACTTACCCTTCATTGTCAAACGTTGCCAGATGCTGCGATTATCGATCAATCTCTGCTCTAGGTACTTTCTCTTCAACAGAACCTTCCAAGCTTCACAAGCTTTCCTGTTGAGATGCAATTATGCGATGAATTTGATACGCGAGTGACATGGTGACAGAAAATTGCTGCCGAAATTACTCTTTGTATATACTTACAGTCGAAACCGAAGAAGCGTGAACACCAAAAATTATTTCTGGAATGTTTATTGTTCTACGACCAATCAGATTCGAGACGTAACCGCAACAAACCGCAACAGTAATTAGCTCAAAGGTTTCGATTCTTTTATCACGAAACGACTTTTTCTTCTACATTAAGTCTTGAGATCACCACCGATTAACAAACACTCTGGAATTATTAATTTTCTTCCATTTCAGAGTTGAAGCATAATCAAAGGATAACTATAAACGATAAATACTGAAAAGAGAAAAATAATCGAACAGACATGGCTAGACAGCGCGTCTGGAAGCGGAATAAAATTGATTTTTCACAGCAAATGCAAACTTGCGCGCCGTTGCAAATTCAAATATTATGTGTGCCGTTAAAACTTGAAAAATGGGTGCCGTTGCGTGATATACTGGGCCAGAGAATTTTGCTGCAACGCGCTTCGTGAACTGTTCTGGCTCCGCATCGAAGTAAGGTAGAGAGAACATTTTTGTTAAGTTTATTCAATAAATTTTTTGGTGAAATGGGGAAAAGGATAAAACCTAGAAATGTTTGTAAGTAGAAAAAACCGAATAGGCCGTATTTTTTTAAAAAAATAATCAAAAATTCTATTCTGCTTCCAGACGCGCTGTCTAGCCATATCTGTTCGATTATTTTTCTCTTTTCAGTATTTATCGTTTATAGTTATCCTTTGATTATGCTTCAACTCTGAAATAGAAGAAAATTAACAATTCCAGAGTGTTTGTTAATCGGTGGTGATCTCAAGACTTAATGTAGACGAAAAAGTCGTTTCGTGATAAAAGAATCGAAACCTTTGAGCTAATTACTGTTGCGGTTTGTTGCGGTTACGTCTCGAATCTGATTGGTCGTAGAACAATAAACATTCCAGAAATAATTTTTGGCGTTCACGCTTCTTCGGTTTCGACTGTAAAGATTAGTTTTTAAGATTTATAAATCGAGACTGTAATCCCACGAGAGGAATAAAACGGATAGCATCTATTAACATTTTGCTTCTATTTCCTTATATAAATATCAAGAAGTCTTCTAAAAAAAGCTGCTTCATGCAGGATTATCTTCTAACCTTGCACAGCGTCTCGACCAGTTCATTCTTGCTTTCTTTCTGAAGTTAACAACTTTCATGGCAAACAGCCATCGATCCATCATTTTTCTTGACGCGAGGTGATTCTTCTTTTGGATCAACTCTTGCTCTTTAGTCCTGTACACAAAAGCATAAAACCTATCAGCACCGGCTCGCAAAAACACTCTGCGCAAATTTCAAATGATTCAGGACCAACTTTACAAGTTTGAACGTCTAACAAACAGACGTATTCTCCTCACCCACTGTCCCCACCCTCCCTGAAAAAACGTCTGAAATTCGGCCCGAGAAATTCCATACTGATGACGTAGCTCTACACTCTTTGATTGGTCAGATTTGAATTTTTGCGCGAAATAACAACCAATCAGGACACTGCACGTTGAGATACGTCATCAGTGCGGAATTTTCGCGTCGAAGCTCGGACGATTTTCTTGTTGCTTGTGTTCAGTCCCCTCCTGTTTCCTTTCTTGCGGGTGAAAAATGAAGAATTTAGCACGCGAAGAGAAATTTCTGGTTACGAAGCCACTGGTGAATGCTTCGTGCAAAGGGCCATAAACACCTTCACCTAGAACTGACCTGAGAGCTTTCTTCATTTTCACGTGCTGTCTCCAGCTGTTCAACATGATGCCGGTAAGCGTGCGTTCCAACGAGCCAACAAACTCTCTCCTTCTTTCCGTCTGTTGTTTTGTGAAGGATGACCATCTGTTAAAGAATCGACGCTTCTTTCCCTAAAATGATATTCAAAATTATCAATTCGTCTAAATTTTTAGGCATTGCGTGGGGTAAATTCTCCTCAAATTTGACTCACGTTATGTGGTTCTAACTTTTCAGTCTGTCGATAAAACCCTAGTGTGTGACCACTCAAATGAAAGCTATTGAGCAGTACTTTCATTTATTATGCTGTACAATGTAGTTCTAAATTTCAAATCTGTGGTTGAAACCCTAGTGTGTGGCCATTCAAATGAAAGCCATTGAGCAGTACTTTCATGGGATACTGTTTATGTACAAGATGGTCCTAACTGTTATATCTGAGGGTGGAAATTTACGAAAATTAGTCAAATTTATACCAAGCTACTAGGATACCTTTTTGGCCAAAGCCTTGCATAGATGACGATGAATGACTTTCCTCTTGTATCGCAAAAACCACAACTTGAAGATCTTTCTGCAGACGAAAAAAAGAAAACACTTTGAAATGACTGTAATTGAAATACAGCATACCTAACAACGCTCAAGTCATTTTGGAACCCACACAAAATTACATGCAAACTAAAGGAGACGGCAAAATGATGACTTGCATAGTTAAATTGAAAAATGCAAGGAGGGAAGTAGTTATCAATTTAAGCTTCAGGGAACGGGGAGGGGGGCATGAGGTGATAAGGACACAGAGGAGGAGTGCAAAATTTTCAACAACAACAAAAATGAAAAAGCGACAGCTCACCTTTGCAATCCACCTTTGTAGCTCCTATCCGCCTGCCTGTTCATCAGACGAACCTTCCAGTGATGGAAAGACTGCTTAACTAGCTTGTGTCGATGATACTCTTTACACATGCTCTGGAACCGCAGTCGAATTATTCTATAATGCCACAGAATGGTAAAAAAGACGTCAAAAAACACTATCTTGGAAGCTGCAATTTTTTAAAATTAATCGTTAGGGCTTTGCGCAAAACGTTTATTAAGTTGCTCTCCGCTGTGGAACTCATTGACTTACTTCGCATATTGTGTCCAGTTTTTCCAGCAATAGAAAGCTTTTACCACTATGCGTTTTCTGTAAAGTGAAAAATTTGTAACATTTTTAGGACAAAGATAACTGACCTCACGCGGCAAAAACGTAGAGTATACAGTAATCGCAGTGGTTTTCATGTAAACAATGCTATATTCCGGGCATTCCCTTCCCAGCTCTATAACCCAAGCCTTGTGTTTTGTGTTGTAGAACGACAACAGTTTCATTTTTTTTCGGTTTTATTAAAAAGTATAGCGCAAAAATATAAATGTGACTTACGAGGTTAAACTGTGGGCCACAACTGCCTTGTTCGTGTTTTCTCTCCAAACAGCGAAGAGTCTGGCTTGTAAATGTTCTTCGTAATGAACTCTACGAGATAAACAACTTTGAATTAGTCAACAAACTTGTTACAGTCAACAGTTTGTGGAATTTGAGATATGCCGACGTCAAAACTGGAAGCAAAAAAAAAAACAAAAAAGAAAAACAGAAAACCTCACTGAAAAGTTGAAAACTGAAATCAAAATTCACGCTAATCTCGGCTGGACTAGCTTAATAATGCTTGAACAACCCGGCCCGGGTTGATATTTTCAATTCCCAAGTCTTTGCTATAAAGTCGCCTCCTTATCAAATTGTTCTTGAATTATCTTCAAGTAAACATTATTTAACTACATTCGTGGGTAGACGAAAATAGAGAGAAAGATAACCACACACTACACTTAAATATTTCTTCCGGCGGTCTCAAAGATATCCCAAGGAAGACCTTTCTTGAATTGTATATCACTACTCCTCAGATGGGGGGGGGGGGGGGGGGGGGGATCTGCAAACAGTTATCCTAATTTCTTTTTCAGGTTTATCATTCGTATTTCGTGTTAAACTTCCTCAACTATAACCATTCTCGCTCTATTTAGTTTAATATTACATCTTTGTTGTTTTTACAACTTTGTAATTTATTATTTTGATGTCGTCTACGATCTGAAGGTAGTTTGTACAACATACAAAATTACTAATACATAATACACTTAAAAAGTACCTTGCAACCTCCTTCAATCTTGTCTTGACCACTCTCTGAGAGGCATAGAGCCGCCAACTGTGCCAGCTCTTTGTCAACAGTCCAATTCTGGTTAGAAAAAACAGTCCTTGAAAATTAACCCTGATGTGATCATACCTGTGTGAACTAGCTGCATTTGAAAATGTACTTGAACGAAATACTGAGAAAGATGACAAAGAACTGCGAGTGTCCCCGTCTAGCGACAACAATTCTATTCCAGTGCTGTCCATTATGTTCCTAAATTGATTGTAGAATTTTTGCTTTCCTTTAGTATTGAGAATAACTCGGGAAAATGTTCAGAGTGCGAAATCAATAAAACGTTTAAGACTGATGAATTAAATCAATCAAAACATTTTCCACCACAAGCTGAAGTGCACTTTCATGTCACAGTTTGTTTGCTTTCTTTCCTAATTCTAAACGCTTGAAAGGGTATGAAACATTAATTTTAATCTTTGATATTATTCCAAAGAAAACCGTCCTCGGAAGCTGTAAAATTAAGTGTTAACTACCAAACATTTAACGTTGCAAAGACTTTGAAAAAACACCTGTTGCATACATTGTAATAAAGCTTGAAAGGCTTTTTACAATTTAAACTTGAAAATTTAATTTCATGACTGCTAACAAAATATTCTGCGATCCAGTCATTGTGCAATGTACATGTTCATGTGCATTGTTTACAGGTATTAAAGGTAGAAATTAACGTGATTCCTCAGTATTGTATTGCGCATTCCTGTGCAGAATTCTACACGTGATTAGCGCGCGCACATGAACAAAATGGCGGCTTTTTTTCTATACAGCTTGGCTTGCGAGAGAGATAAATCGTCGTTTTCTCGTAAACAAGCATGGTGACCTATATTTTTATTGTATTTTTTTGAAACAGTGTCTGGTAGAGAACATTCAAGGAAAGTTTCAAAAAAATCGATCAACATCACAAATTTTATTTCTGAGGAATCACCTTAAATGAACCGACTGTACACCTAAACAAAGCAAACATTAAATCAAAGAAGAACTTTTGGGGACTGCAATTATTTATTATTCAGCAAGTATTAACCTACTTGTAGTGCAAAGAAGCCACTCCATTCTTCTGTTCTGTCTCGTACTTTATCTTCCACTTAGCATAGTTTCTCGATAACCAATGCCTGTCTGCCATCTCTTCCATCATGGCATCCCTGCAGTAAAAGGGAAATGACAAATTTAGAAAAAAATACTTTGACATACTCATGAACCAATTTTTTATGACATTGGATTTCCTGAAATTATCTGATCATTGCAGCAATTCTAATCTTACTCTTAAGAGTTGAAGCTTTCAAGCCCTTTCTTAGCAAAATAACTATGTTTCTTCGTGAAAAAAAAAACTTTTGGTAATCAATTGGTGTCCTAGACGCACCAAATGGATTTGGTGCATATAGGACACGAATCAAAATTCGAAAACGCATCTTTAAGAACGTGGCACTTAAGAATGTGAAAAGTCATATTCTAAAGTGTCTCGTTCTTAAAGATGCGTTTTCGAATTTTGATTCGTGTCCTATATACACCAAATCCATTTGGTGCGTATAAGTCACCAATTGATTACCAAACTTTTCGTGTTAATGTAATTACTTCACTTAGCTTACCTGTTCTGATCCATTCTAAACATGTGCCATTTGTCAAATGCTTCTCTTAGTCGAGTTGTTACCTTCATGTGTACACCCTTTTGCCACTGAGTAAAAAAAATCACTAACTTTAATCAAATGTGACTCAAATTTAGGAACACATAACTTCTACCATCTAGTAGCCTCTACTCTTCATCAACCATTATGTGCCCAGTATATACAGTACATGTATTTTTTATATAACATAGACTACTATGAACAGTCCCTTCTATCTTAGTCCATTGCTGCTAATAGATTTACTGTGGCCATTTTTCATTTGCGCTCTTTTTTTGCTTCAAGCTAAACTGACTAAGAATAAAGAAAGTATGATGTACAAACCAGTGAGCTTTTCTGAAGGGGTCTTATACTAACAAAAAGATTTATGCATCTCATATGACATGTAGGGAGTCTATATTTGATTGCAAGGGAACACCTTTTTTTTTTAAGTGGGGGGAGGGACAGAGCAAAGGATATAATTTGGGAGTTCTGACGGTATTTACCCTTTTTCCTCATACCTTAAGCCAGTACTTTGCCATGATCCTAGCACTTGTCCTCGTCTGCATTTCAGTAACAGACTGCTTGTGTTGATTGACAGCAAATCTTAATGCGCTAATCCCTTTCTGCAGCATTTGCTTTCTGTGCAGTTTGTCAGCCTTTTCCTGCTGCGCGTATCTTGCATTCCTCCAAGCTTCAAAGCACTTCTGTTGCATTTCTGTTTGCCAGAAAGTCACTGCACTGTGTAGCAGAGACAAAAAATTCTATGGTTTAAATTTGTTTTGGTTTGAAATCATTTCAACGAACTTGCTCTAAATTTTCCTTTTCTCATACAAAAAATTGTTCCATGAAACAAAGGAAAACAAAAATCAAATCTATTTGATTTATTAAAATATCTGATCTGACTCATTATTAAGGCGGCATATACTCCATGGTATTAAAGTCAACATGGCCGCCAACAATGAAAAACATATAGTCGCCCAACCACAAAATGAATGGTAACCGCAAGCAAATTGCAGTAAATAAAATGTTAACTGCAAGCAAACTACAGGGTAAAATGCTAACCGCAAGCAAACAGCAGTAAATAAATGTTAACTGCAAGCAAAGCTGCAGTGCGACTATATGGTGCCTTAACATGAATTATATGGCAGAGGCTAATAATAATTAGTATCACCCAACTAGTGGACTAATGCAAATCCTGCATTTTGATTGGCTACGCTACTAGAGGACTATTAGTAATAGTCATCGAGTAGCGAAATTTGTGACGCTTTCTTTCGTTTTATTTCCAAATAAATCTTTTTTCAACTTGCATTTGCTAACTATATTATTGCTTTTTCTGTCTGACTAGTTGGGTGATACTAAAACAATTAGACCCCTCGCCCTCAAGGGCCACGGGTCAATAGCCCATTCGGCTTCGCCTCATGGGCTATTGACCCGTAGCCCTTGCGGGCTACGGGTCTAATTGTTAATTATTATTAACAAATAATAATTATTTAATAATAGTTATAATTATATTATTATTATTATTATTATTATTATTATTATTATTATTATTATTATTATTATTATTATTATTATAAATACCTTTGCAACTTGACTTCATCTTCCTGTTTGATTAGTCTCTTTAGCCTTGTTTTCTGATACCAGCGTCGAAACATACGACCCTAAACAAACATGTGAAGAAATGAGATCTAACAATCCATTTTTGTTAACTCAACAATGCAACTTGAGATATTGGATTATGTGTATTGAAACAGTAAGCACACTACACATGTACCTTAATGAGCAGGTCTTGATAAGAATCTGGGCTGGATGTGCGCGAGGCTTCCAGTAACTTCATGGCCCAGAGTGCAGAGGAAATTCTTTGTGATGTATCAACTGAAAACGAGTTTGTCAAGCTAAAATAGAAGAAAGTAGCAAATAAAATATAGTCATTGATTACAATTTAGATAATAAAACTGTAAAAGGTTAGATAAATATTTAAAATAAAATTGGCATGTATATAAAAATTATATGGTACAGTATAAATTTTTTTTTATGGTACAGTAATAATGTTTTACATAACAATAACATAACAATTTAACTCTACAATACCATACCTTAAATCCTGCAACAGGTTTCCTTTTTCATCGACATAATCATCAAGTGAGTGCTCCCTCTTGCTGCAGTAGCTGTTTCTGTCAAACAGTGACTGGGTGAATTTTGTTGGTGGAGAATTTTCTGGACTTGAATTCATGCTACCACTGCTCAGTAGTAACTCCTCAACTGTGAGACTGTAATCTCTGCTTCTTCCACTTGACCTCAAACTATGACTCGCAGTCAAATCCACTTTACTGTTCGACTGTTGCAAAAATTGATCCCTCTGTGACCTACCTGAGGGTGCTACACTAGAACGCAAAGTTCTACTTCCATCAAATTCCAAATTGACATTTGATTGCCTTGGTAATGCAGCTGAATTCTTGGGGAAATTTGATGAAAACAAGCTATGCTCATCATACAGGGACAAAACCTGAACTGAGCCTGAGCTCTGCTGCGAATCGTAGCAATCTGGAATTCTACTGATATCTCTGGTGGGAGGGGAGGGTGGAAGGGGGACATCACCCGTGTCACCATATTTGTTGTCTTCCTTTTTAAGCAGGCTTTCTCTCTCCGCTGATGCGATCTGTTGTCTTGGCGTTTGATCAAAGATTCTTTTCATCTCGCTGCTGTGGGATCCAGGTCCAATGAGACTTTGCCCTAGCTTTCCACTCAGTACCACATTACTCTGTATCTTATGCTCCCTAGACGTAACAGAGCCATTCCATGTGGATCCATCTCTAGGTCCACTGTGTTTCAAATAATCTTTTTCATCTTTGCTTGGGAGGACAGAATTTGCAAATGAAACTGATTTAGGGGAATGTTCCTTCTTGCTCCCAGTGTTGTTTTTTTGCTTTTCCTTTTTGTGTAATGATTCCCTTGATCTTTGCATAAATTTATTGGCCAATGCTTCCTGAGAACTGGAAGTGGTGTGGTTTCCAGTTGATGGAAAACTCTTCTTAAGTCTTTCCATATAACTGACATTTTCTCTGCTTTGAGCAACCCCATTTGCACTTCTTCCAGGTATAACTGGCTTATTTGTGGATAGTTCCGACGAAACGGCCGCAGGTGGGACTTTAACTTGAACATGACTTGATGAACTTGTGACAAGAGGGTTGCTAAATTCACGGTGCCCATTGTGCTGTGGCTCATCAAATCCATTTCCTCTTCTTTGCTTGCCATTAAGCATCATGTTTGACTGTCTGTAGTACAAGCTACCATCAAATGCTTTAGATGAAGTTGTGACTGTGTCCTGCAATCCTTCATTGACTGCTGTACTGTTCCCAGTTGCATTGCTCTGTGTAGTTTGATTGCCGTTAAGATGTGCAGTTCCTGAGGGCAGGCATCCAGGGGAAGGATAACTTGTATCTCCCATCACTAAACTGAATGGATTTGATACCTCAGTGTCCAGGAATGTGTGAGCCCGGTGAGCTATTGATACAAATCAAATATGGTTATTAAAGTAAAATATGTGTATATTTGTTAATAATTTTTGTTAAATAAGAATTTGACAACTTTTTATACAGTACTCAAGTACCTTCTGCAGTAGCATGATAAGGAGGTCTGGATACCATGTGCGATGGTATAATGAATTCTGCAGGGTGAACTGATTTGTGAAAGGAACACTGAACAAATAAAAAAAAAACAGATTAAGAGGGCCACAAGTTCATTAGTTGTTTAACTGTTAAGTGTTACCCTCTTTAAATAAAGTTTTCAAGATTGATTGACTGACTGACTGACTGATGATTGATTGATTGATTGATTGATTACAATCATTCACTACTACGAACAGTTCTATTAAATGAAGTGGATGTGCAATCTACTCCAAACTAGTTGAACCCCCAAGTACATGTTCACAAAAAATAGTGAATGGAGGATACGTAGTTTAGTGAAAACTATTACGCCATGGAAACTATTTACTTTAAATTAACCATATTGACAGCCATCTTGATGATGCCATTACAGATCTACTTAATTTCAGTTAACTGTTGTTAAAGCAAAAATTTATATGTTGTAAACTGACCTTCAAGGTATCTGGCAAATCATAAAAGGAGAAGTCAGACCATTCCTCATCTGAACTCTCGACGCTTGCTTGCTGTTGGATGGCTTTGTAACACGTTGGCAAGTCCTGCTCTGAACTTTGATGCCAGGCTTTAGGTTGACGATCACCAACTACTGTAATTTTACAGGAATATCAGTGGGTTGTTACAAAGTGCGAGGCAGGGAGGCATAACAATTAGCCTCAATAACAAGTTGGTGAGACTAAATAGCACTTCAGTTACCCTAAACGGCACTCCAGTAAGCCTACAGTTGGCTTAGATAGCTTTGGGTTACCTTTTATATTGGGATAAGGGATTTCTTGCTCACACCGTCCGTGTGGCTCGTGAGTCACAAGTCATGCGAGCCATTTCGGTTAGCCTTATAGCACATTGGTTAGCCTAAATTGCACTGCGGTTAGCCTACAATTAGTTTAGGTGGTTTGCAGTTAGTTTTTTGTTGGAATTAGCTTATGCCTCACTGCCTCACATATTTGTAAGACTCAATATCAGTCTCTGTGTATTGATCACTATGTAAAATAATGTAGAGTAAGTCTGTGCTCACAGTGATTTTCACTTGTAGCATTTATAAAGGGAAGTAGTGAATTATTTTTACCTTTCTTCCTTGACAGATCCAGTGTAAAGTCAAAGCCATTCTGCAAAATGATAAAATTGTTTTATTTCAGAGAGTTTTTCAGTTTTACAATAAGTACAGTTATTGAATCCCCAGCTGCAATGGCCAGCCTGGGGCAGAATTTATCAGGCAGGAACAAAATTTTTACCGGATTAACTCAGGTCGCTGATTTGAATAAAAATAGCAGCTATTGAAGAATGAGGAAATAAACAATTAGGGCTATTCTTATTCAAATCAACGATCCAAGGTGATTCGGTCCAACTTTTGTCCCCTCCAAATTTATGGATTGTAGAGAGGAGGACATGTCCTTGTTGTTGAGGACAGAGAACTAGTCTGTTAAAGAGAGGTCTAGTCTGGTCTAGACTCCTGGTTCCCTGCGACACATAGGGCCTTATCAAAAAAATCCTTGCTGCTGTAGAGAGGTAGCTCTATAGAAACATGCCAACTAGTGGAGGTTCAATTTTACACACATCATCAAGTATTACAGTATACAGTCAAGTAAATGAAAATAAATAAATAAACACAACTGTACATGTCCATTCCAGGATTGGACTATGTTCAATAGCATAATTAAAGCTATCACAGCTATATTACAAATCATATTTAATTGACTAGACTGTATAATAAATTTAATTACATCCAGCTGCAGGCATTATGAATTCAGTTTTACACTGGAATCCTGAGCTTCAACCATGGTTCAAGAAATCAGGGAGTTTTGAAGTCGGGAGTAAAATTGTAGTGTTTGACTTTAATTTTTAACAGGAACAACTTCAATTGGTTCAAATTATCGGGAAATTGAGAAACTGAGGGCTTGAGAAACAGGATTCCAATGTAATACTACTGTAAATCACTAAATCATGCTTTCTGGTGAATTAAAATGTTTGAATACTATTTGAAACACACATCTTTAGTAACAATTGCTCTAGAAGTACATTACAAGTAAACATTATATCATAAACATAAAGAGAGTCATACTCATACAATATTGACATTTCTGTTACCCAGGATACGCAAACGTAAACAAGATACTTGCTCATGAAAAGACATCTGCTACAAACATGCATTTCACATGAGAACATATATTGTGTGAGACATAAAACTATATTTAATAAGGCTAACTTGATACATAAATTTGAAGTGTTTAAATGCTGGATCAGAAATACATACATGTACTCAGTACATCACTAAGAAATCACAGCCAGAGTATAAACGTACAAATTATATAAGGAAATGATTCTGACAAAAAGTAGCTTCAAGTCTGTCAGTGAATAATTTTGGATTGCATTGAGTTGAGCTACACTCGAAATGGATTGTTATCTTTAATGCCTAAGACAAAACCACTTTAGGGCAATCTACAATGAACTACAAAAATCCGACAGCAATATTAAACAGAGGAACCAAAAAAAAAAAACACATTTGAATTTACATGTACATGTATTAAATGTTTACAAGCAGAAAAAATCAGCTGACAACTGGAGTTTAGAAGCTTTCGCGTTTCTAGCAAATCATGCCTGTATATCTGTCCTGAGAAACTTTTCTACAAAGAAACGAGTGAAAATGGTACATGTACCTATACTTGTATACACAACTTTAAAAGTCTTAACAAAAATACGGCTTCTAACTGGAGATCTAAACGCACGACTCAGAACTTTTACAACTGCTTACCGTATGCACAATGTAACTTTTACAAGCCTTTACGTTCTCACATTGAAACGAAGTGGGCTTGGTGATTCAATCAACAACTCTCAGATATTACAATATCGTGAAGGTGATATACTGCGTGAGTTTCTGAGTTTACAAGCCACACTAAACATGTACAAATTGCTAAATGCTAATAGATTCTTTCTGCCTCATTACAGTACGCAGAACAAAGAAAGAACTTACCAACTGGCCCAACCATCAGTAAATCACAGCAAAGCATTAAGATCCTATCTATTACATACATAGATAACAATATCACAAGAAATGAAGGCCGGGATTTTTAGTAAATGTTATCTTCTTGATCACTGAAATAAGAGTAGGAACCATTATTGTAGTGTTCTAAACGTCATTTGCAAGCCAAATTATCGAGAACAAAAACAGTTGATATTGACTATCCATTAACAACTCTGACAGCTTTGTGAAAACTTGTCACATCCAAGATGGAAAGGACAGAGAATTGTCACGTTTCACATCTGCAAAGAGTAAAACTCACGCTGTCTTAAGTAAAATATAGCTCGTAATAATCAAAATAGCTTGATATGCCAGAAGATATTAGAATTGTAAAGACATTTGTGATATGAATCTTATTTAGGGTAATTTTCTTCATTTAGGGCATGCATTGTGAAATTCTTAGTTGTTGATACATGGTTTTGTATAAATTACATTGTTTGCTTTTAAAAAAATTCCTGAATCACTAATCAATACAGCCTTAAGATCTGGCTTGGTTACAGATTACTTTTGAAAGCAAACATTCTACATTTACAAATAAAACAGAAGTTTACTAAACTACTTACTATGAATTGGATGGTATATATGTTATATAATAAAATTTGAATAAATATAGAAAACAAAATGAATTTAAAAATGTTACACAAATTATAGGCCAACTGTGCAACCAGTACAACAACTGTACTGTAGTTAAAATCACAAGGAAAAAGGACATTTATTTTTCAGTTTTTCAGTGTACCTTTCACAGAACATTTTACACTTCAGAAATTTAAAAGAGGCAAAGAGGAACGTCTTCAGTTGTTTGTTGTATTAATAACAAATAATATTAGGATGATAATTTCTTTTGAAAGCCAATCGATGAGTTAAAATGTACTCAGTACAAAATCAAAGCAGGCACCTGGCCTTTTTTTTTAGAAAGATGAGCAATCCTATGCTTCTGGGATAATTTAACAGAAAGAAAAATTATTTTGAATGTTTTTGCAAGCAGTAGACAAATTTACCTCTTAGTGTCTAGATCTTACAATACCCCTCACTATGCAGGTGTAACTGGTACCTGCAAACTGAAATACCTGACAAAATATTTACAAGCAACCTGCAAATTGATTAGCCTACGATTATCCAAGGTACACTATATTTCCATTTTATTAGTGTATTCTTTTAAATGACCTGATTCAGTCAAAATTGCAATATTATTACATGAATGACAAGAAACCAGAGAAGCTTAAGGTTTAAAGCCAAAAAACGATAATTTCAGTCAGTCGTGATGGACAGTTGCCACCAATAATTTTAGGGACCTTCAGATTGGAGTACGAGTACGAGATTGAGTATGAGTACGACTTAAATGCAAACCCAGTGCTTATAGTATGAGAGTTTCATTTCACGAGACGAGATTCTCGTCTCGCGAGAGGGTGATAACTTACTTTTGAGTTAAGTACCATAGCTTGCTTTCGATTATATGACATTTCACACCAATCTCGTGTCTATAGTCTCCTATTCTACTGGTCAGAAACAGGGAGGAGTGAGGGCTGTACTCTGGCAATGTAAATATTAGATTGAAATTCGAAAGTCGAACTCATACGAGTTCGATCTCATGTTATATTTTTTACAGAACCGTCTGATTTTTTTTAATACATCGGAAAGTACTAAATGATATTGCTTTTTACGCTATACAAACCTCATTTAAATGTAACTTTAAAATACACAGCACATAATTTTTTAATCAACTGAGCCATTTATATTATTCACTATTTTACTAATAACCAAAAAAATATTTTTGGTGGTGAAATCTAAACAAGTGTCTTACCAAAATAATTTTATTTTTTCCAGGAATCAACATATGGTTTCTATTTACAAGATGTTTGGGGCAAAGTTGGATTCTATTTATATTCTAGGAACAAATTAGTCCTACAAATTGCACAGATCAACCACAATAATATTATTTCATCTGAGAAAATGTTTTCAAGCGAAGTGCACTGTTCATAAACATGTAATTTCCTGCTGTTTGCAATATAAGTAAATCTTTATACTTCCAACTGAATCCCAGGAATAAGAAATCAGCTTAATTATAGAGGAAGTAGACAAAATTACCTTGATCGAGCGATAAATATAAATAATTATAATCAAAGTAGAAATTAAAAATATTGATGCACGACCGCGGGTACAAAAAAATATTGTATAAAGCTAAGCTTACATGTAGCTTACTGAAATCTGAGCAAATCGTCAACTGACTGTAAGCTTACATGTGAGTTAATAAACAATTCAAAGCCGTTTAGATAGCCTCCTTGATAGGGGTAAAAAAGTATTAATGATTCATGGGATCAAACCACATTTAACGCGACATTTTCAAGACCCACTTGTTGAAAACAACATCTACAAAAATCAAAACATTCTCAATCTCGACGGTACACATAACCTTTAGCTTTAGAAGCTTACCTTCGAATTGAATCCTCTACCCTGTTTCTTTCGATGGCCAGTGCAGCTGTGTTCCATCAAAGAATACATGTACTTCCTAAGGCAGATATCCGTAGATCACGTCCGTTGAACAAGGTGAAAGAAAAGTATGACGTCGCATTTCGTCGAACCAAAGTTTTGGCGCTCGCTTCTAATTATAAGCAGCGGCGTGTCCTGTATTCACTCCAAAGCTAGTTATAAATCTTCTTCTTTAAAGTAAATGCAATTCATTACGCCATTCAAGGCAAATGCCTTCCTTCATCGACGAACACAAAGGTCTAAAAAGACTATTAAAAGACAATGCGTTCACCGCTGCGTGAAGCATGGCGTCTTTTGTTGGAAAAACAAACGTTGGTGCTGAAAGAGACAATGGCGGGAAATTGTTGCTATGGTCCGAACAAAGAGATTTTCTCATGTGGAACTAATGAAGTCTACATCTGAGAGCGGTGCAGCGGTTCGGCTTGAAATTTTGTATTATAAAGTCATTATTTTTTTAAACATTTTTAAATGATTAAAAAAAATGTTAATAGATAGAAAAAGGAAATAAATAAATGAACAATATCATCAAGAATTTGCGCAGTGAAAACTCAGCTGATCGATCGTCGAGAACAGCGGCACATTTTTATCGATATTTTTTGTTATTTATTCTAACTCAGTTTGTTGTATTTTTGGCCAATTTAGTCAACATTATAAAAAATTGTAGACAACTTAATTGCTAACGCTTTCTTTTACATCGTCTTACAAAGTCTAATAACAGTGAATTGATTAGGATTAATCGAAGCGAGGTTAGCTTATGGGGGTATTCGAATCCCTCCCCTGGAATTTATTTTGTTATAATCAAAGTTTCATCAGGGTTCCGATTTGCTTCTTGGTTGAATTTCACTCCTGATAAAAAACCAAACGAGCGAGCACCTTCAGGATACAGATAAAATGATGGGCGAAAACAAACGTCTGCAAACTCTAAATTCGCGCTCATCTTCTGCGAAACCAGAAACTTATGGGTGGTTTCTGGCGAAACTGAGAAAATTCATTTCCTTGGTCCGGCACGGTTTTCTATCTTTCTTCGCGTTAAGATGAAAAGCGAGACAAATATTTTTATATTAGTCTTCAGCGGCATCGCGGAGATAAAAGGAGAAAGCATATCTGCGATCGACTGATCAGTTTCGGCGCTTGGAATAATGTCAAAAATTGCACCAAAAAAAATGGTGCGACGAAACCTAGCAAAAGCTTCAGACAGCCTGAACTCACGCATGAATCATGAAGTACGGAACGGCGAAGTCACGCCAGGCCTGTCATCACGAGACGATGTTAAATAACAGCTAAAAGCAATATATATAAGACTTGATGATCATCGTGTTATCATTGTGGGAAGCATTAGACACACAATAAAAAGTACGCATGCGCATTTTAAAATATTCAATTAAGCAAAAATACATCAGCCCATTAATTAAGGAGTTTATCATAAAATAAGGTAGAATATTCATTCGTAACGCTCCAAATTAAACAACATTTTGAGTAAAAAGCGGCTGAGTTTGCCCAAAATTAATTAAAGAAAGCAGTAGTAAGGGACAGAGAGAGCCAAGACATTTCACGATCTAATTTTGAATTTCACCCTGATTTTATCGACCAGCACGAGAAAATACCCCATTCGTAATACTCTTATGATTTACTTGACTAAATCATATGGTAAAAAAATGAGTTAAACAAATTACTTCCATAAATATAATCAATGGAGAAGCAAACAGTAAAACAGCTGAAGGCCCTTGCCAAAGAGCGAGGTATCAAAGGTTATTACAAAATGCGTAAAGCCGAGTTAATCGAGGCGTTGGGTACCGATGAGAGTGAAATTTATGAAACAGCGAATGATCAATCTATACCGGAGGTTAATATACCGATTCCCGCACCATCAAGAATAACGCAGATAAAGAATCTTGCCTCTAATGTGGCAGCACCCGTAAAGAGTGTAATAAACAGGTTTACAGGTTGGTTATTAAATTATATCCCTGAACCTATCAAAAATGTAGTGAATGAAAGAGTTGAGAACCTGAAGGATAGAGTAAACAGTATTTTCAGGAGACAGGAAGAAGTAAGTAAACCCATTGAGGATGTAAATTCACAAGATGAAGATCATCTCACACCTAAAGAGTATAAAACAGCAATAAAGGGTTATTTCAAAACGTTCAGAGTTAACGGTATAAACGGCATGGATGAGAAGACGTTTATGAATAACGTAAAACCGAGGGTTATAAATCTCATAAAGAGTAAGGGATCAATCAAAGTCAAGTTAATTCTCACCGTAAGGTTTACCAAAGAGAATCCCGCCACAGGCAACATCGACATTAATGTATATTTCTTTGCATCAAAAATGGAGATTGTGACAGAGTCAACCGATATCTCTGTTATTTACGATCAGATGGTAGATGTAATCTTTGAATTGATACAGAATTTTAATAACAGAGGTTCCGGTTGGCAATTCGACCGAATCGAACACCTCGACATCAACATTAATCCTTACAATCCTCTCTCTGCTTCCTCATACATTCCATTACCAAAAAAGTTGGCAGAAAAGAATGCGATTATCAACGTGAAGAATGAAAATGATAATGAGTGTTTCAAGTGGGCGGTAACCTCAGCAGTGTTTCCTGCTAAAGAACATGGTGAGAGACTCAGCAAACAGATGAGAAAAGATTCAGAGAAGTTTGACTGGTCAGGTATCGAGTTTCCCGTCTCAGAGGAATTTGTTGATAAGTTTGAAAATCAGAACAATTACGCGATCAATGTATTCGGTTATGAAGGTGTTGTTTACCCTTTGAGAATAAGTAAAAAGAATGTGCACTCTTGTGAACAGGTTATAAACCTTCTCCTTATCGCAAACGAAGAGACCAATCACTTCTGCTGGATCAAAAACATGTCGAGACTTATATCCAAGCAGAAAAGTAATCATAATGGAAAGATACATTTCTGCTACAGATGTCTAAACTCATTTCACTCAGAGAAATCACTCGAGAAACATACCGAATACTGCCAGAATAACGAGGAAGTCAAGATTGAGATGCCGATGTTTAAAGATGACAAAGGGAAATTCTTAGGACCAAAATATATCTTTTTTAAGCATCATTATAAAAAGCAG
Organism: Meandrina meandrites; assembly: GCA_963693305.1. Classification (NCBI taxonomy): domain Eukaryota; kingdom Metazoa; phylum Cnidaria; class Anthozoa; order Scleractinia; family Meandrinidae; genus Meandrina; species Meandrina meandrites. The sequence goes on from OY855906.1 coordinate 38,612,247, forward strand.
AGAGTTCCCTTTGTTGTTTATGCTGATTTCGAGTGTTTTACAGAGAAGATTGACACCTGTCAACCCAAAGAGAGTAAAAGCTTTACCAACCGATACCAAAAGCACAGACCCTCAGGTTTCAGTTATCTTATCAAATGTTTTGATGATGACCTTTTATCACCGAAACTCGTTCACTACACAGCCGAATCTCCGAACGATAATGTCCCTCAGTTATTCATTGAGTCTTTAGAGAAGGATATCAAAGAGATCTACAACAGGTTTAAAATACCAAAGAAGATGGTGATGACAGCAAAGGATAAGATCAACTATAAAAAGGCGACCATCTGCCACATCTGTGAGGGAGGAATATCTGAAGAGGTAGATGATCCAAGATTTAAAAAAGTCCGTGACCACTGTCATCTCACCGGTAAGTTTAGAGGAGCGGCACATAACAAATGCAACCTTGAGTACAGACTACCGAAGTTCTATCCCGTAATCTTTCACAATCTATCAGGTTACGACAGTCATCTCTTTATCAAAAACCTCGGTAAATCAGAGGGAATGATAGACTGCATACCCAACAACGAAGAAAAGTACATCTCATTCTCCAAGCATATCTTGGTAGACAGATTCATTAATAAAAAAGGAGAAGAGAAAGAGGTCATACGTGAAATAAGATTCATCGACTCTTTTAAATTCATGGCGGCCAGCCTCGACAGTTTGGTGAAGAATCTTCCTAAAGAGTCTTTTAAAAATCTTACAGAATTTTATCAAGGTGATGAGTTAAACCTTCCATTAAGAAAGGGTGTCTTTCCCTACGATTGGTTTGATAACTTTAACAGACTCTCTTCAACATCACTTCCACCGAAAGAGGCTTTTCACTCAATACTTAATGACAGTGACATCTCAATCGAGGATTATCAACACGCACAGAATGTCTGGGAAACCTTTAAAATGAAGACCATGAGAGATTACCATGACCTATATCTTAAGAGTGATGTTCTCCTTCTCTCTGACGTCTTTGAAAACTTCAGGGATGTTTGCCTTGATAATTACCGTCTCGACCCGATGTTCTATTACACAGCGCCCGGACTTGCATGGGATGCGTGTTTAAAGATCGCCAAGGTCAGATTGGAGTAATTAACCGACTATGACATGTTAATGATGGTTGAGAAAGGAATTCGAGGGGGAGTCTCTATGATCTCTACGAGATACGGAAAGGCAAACAACCCTTACATGAAAGATTACGATCCTGACCAACCGACTAAGTTTATCTCTTATCTCGACGCAAACAATCTCTACGGTTGGGCAATGAGTAAACCTCTGCCGACTGACTGTTTTAGATTTATGAATAAAGAAGAGTTGAAAGATTGGAAGAATCAGCCCTGCATACTTGAGGTCGACTTGGAGTACCCTGAAAAACTTCATGACCTGCATAACGACTATCCGTTAGCACCTGATAGAGTAACCGTGAATAAGGTTGAGAAATTAATTCCTAATCTTAACAATAAAACCAAGTACGTTATTCATCACGAAACCCTCAAACTCTATCTCTCTCTCGGTCTTAAACTCACCAAGATTCACAGAGGGATCACATTTGATGAGTGTGCGTGGCTAAAGCCGTACATCGATCTTAACACCGATCTCAGAGCGAAGGCAACCAACGATTTTGAGAAAGACTTTTTCAAGTTGATGAATAACTCCGTATTCGGAAAGACTATGGAGAACATCAGAAACAGAGTCGACATAAGATTGGTCACTCGTGAGAGTCAGGCGAAGAAGCTGACATGTAGACCGAACTATCAACACCACACAATCTTTTCAAAGAATCTTGCGGCCGTTCATATGAAGAAGGTAAAGTTATACTTTAATAAACCCGTCTACCTCGGCATGTCAATCCTCGACTTGAGTAAGACATTGATGTATGATTTTCATTATAATTACATCAAACCCAAGTACGATGACAGAGCAAAATTACTCTTTACAGACACGGACAGCCTTGCCTACGAGATAGAGACAAAAGATTTTTACAGAGATATATCTTCTGATGTGAAATCAAAGTTTGACACGAGTAACTATCCGAAAAATCATCCAAGCGGCATTCTCACCGGTGTTAACAAGAAGGTTATCGGCATGTTCAAAGACGAGGCAGCAGGAAAGCAGATCGCAGAGTTTGTCGGATTGAGAGCAAAACTCTACTCATACAAGGTGGAAGAGTCTTACGAGGAAAAAAAGTGTAAGGGAGTGAAGAAGGCGGTGATAAAGAAGACCATAAGTTTTAACGATTACAAAAACTGTCTGTTCAATAACAAACCCGCTATGAGAAAGATGAATGTTATCAGAAGTCATCTTCACACAATCTTTACCGAGACAGTTAACAAGATTGCTCTCTCTCCTTTTGATGATAAGAGATTAATACGGGAGGATAACATTCATACCTTCGCTTACGGTCATAAAGGAGGCAATTCGGTATCAGACGGTACGACCTGAAGTTCCTCTCTCACAAACGATCTCTTCGGTCCATCGAGAAGATAATATAACACAGGCTGTTCTGCAGAGATCACCACACGAGTTATATTATAAATCTCGAGACTCCAGATAGGATCAGTCGCTCTTCTTCTCTCTCCTCCCTCATCCTCACCGGGAGAGAGAAGATACCTTACCTGAACACCTGAGGGTAATCTTTTCTCTTTTAATCCGACAGGTCTTTTATAATTGACTTCTCTCATCTCAACCTCTTTTAAACCGAGGGCTTTATCAGGTTCTTTACCTGTGATCCTGATAACCTCAGAGTTCAACGCTTTCATGACTGCAGGCAACCTCTTCACCCAGACTCTTGATCTATCATCACTTATCATCTCCTGCGCGTACTGATGACTAAACAGTCTCTCTCCCAAAGTTCTGTTCGCTCTCTCAACAAATGCCTGAGCTCGATGATTACCCGCTTCGCTTCGTTGTATCTTCACATTATGTCTCTCCATCAACTTTGTAACATAACCCATAAACTCTTTACCGGGATCGACGATCAGTGTCTTTGGCCAACGGAGTTTTCGAGAGTAGATCTTCTCAAAGGCCTTTGCAACCTCTTGACTCTCTTTCGATGTTAACGCCTCAACATCTTTATATCTCGAGGCAACATCGATAACAACCAACGCGTAACGAAAGGTCTTTCTGCCGACCTTGTCATGAGGAAGAAACAACAGATCCGCTTGGTGAATCTCATTCGGTTTATCAACACTCCAATGTGGCCGCGGTAAATACTTTGGCGGAGGAAGATATATTTGCCAAAGTGCCTGTCTCTCCAACCAATCTCTTGCCTCATCCTCACTGACATTTACCGCGGAAGCAAGTTTGGAAATCGCAGAGTATCCTTTCCAATAACCCTCCGGACTATAGTAAATCTTTTTAAAAATTCTCTCGTTACTCATTTAAAAATAATCTTTCTCTCTTTTAAAATGTCGCAGGCTATATCTGAGATTATCAATCCGAACCGAGTACCGAGAGAACCGTTTGGTCTTAAGGCGGAGTCATCTCTCAACAGGATCACATTAAATCCCTCATCCGCTGAACCGGGTAATACCCTTTACATAAACATTCCCAAACTGTCAGAAAACGTGGTCATCGTTCCGGGAAGTGTTAAACTTCTATTTGACCTGAAAGTCGGAGGTCATGTCAACAACACCCTCGTAAATAACGTTGGTCGAAACCTTGTCTGCCAACTCAAGGTCTCTTTCGGCGGAGAAAAACTACAGGAGACAGAGAGATACGATCTCTTTCAAACCTATCATGATCTCTTTCTCGAAGATCGAGATGACAGATTGAGGCAGGGAATCTCTTCAGTGAATATGAGAAAACTTCGAACGAAAGCAGGAGATAAGGATATATCTAAAACAAAAGAAGTCACCCTCGTAAACGTTCACAACGAGAAGTACGTTATACCGCTCGACCATCCCATTCTGAGTGATCACGGAGCCCTCTATCCGAAGGCTCTTTCTCATCCACTGTTGTTTGAGATCACTCTTCCGAAGATTGATAACATCGTAAATCATGATAAAAAAGAGAAGGAGAAAACACCCCCAACCTATAAATTGACGAACATTGAGTTGGAGTATCGTTGCATCACGAGTGAAGTCATTTCAAGTGAGGCGATGACGAGTTATAAGGTCGGTAAAGGATTCTACTACAAAAACGTAATACTTCACAAAACGATTCCCATCTCAAAACCGGACGACAGCATAATTAACGAGCACGTTAATCTTCCGAGGAGATCAATGACGGGTATACTATGTCTGTTTGAAGAGGATTATAAAGAGGGAGAACGAGACTCTGAGAAGTTTGTCAATCCTGACATTAAATCGATCAACATCAACATCGACGGCATGCCTAACCGACTCTTCTCAAAGGGAATGGTACCGTCCGACTTTTGGGAGTCAATCAAGAGACGAATGGGCGGAACGGGAAAGGTAAAGGAAGAGGATTTTTATGCAGGTGATAAGTTCGGTCTCTGGATCGATTTGAGAACCTTCTCTGACAACGGTATTCACGGAGGAGGTCTTCACGTAAACAACACGCGAGACGGTGTGAAACTTGAGATCAAACGAAAGACCGGAGGAACGGGAAAAATCAACTGTTACATGTTTGTGGTTTCTGACGCATTTATGGAGATCATGAACACAGAGTTAAAATCGATCTTATATTAAATTACTGATAAAGTATTTTTTGAAAATATTTTTAACAAACTAAAAATATTTGTATAAAAGACAATACTTTAACAATAAATGAATGAGTTACGAGATAAGATTCCCTTTCACATGATAATAACCGGGCCGACGAACTGCGGGAAGACAGAGTACATTATCGAACAGCTCCGAGGACAACCTCGTTCCCAGGGTCTCTCTCTCCCCGCCCCCAAGAGCGAGAGAAGAGAGACCCTGGTTGGGTCTGGTCACGTGCCTCCTGGACAAATGAGAACATGAGGGAGGGGTCCACTAATGCCAAGTATTTTGTCGCGTTGTCGTTTGTCGATTTCAAAACAAGGCTATCTCTCGCACGCTCCGACCGCCATTAAACTAGCCATGTTTTACAGCAGTCTTCAATGATTACAGGAGATGGCGCTACTCGACTTTCACACTTAATTTTGTCGAGGAATAGCGAAGGCAGAAGATGGAAAATCATGGACTTTCCATATCCAGTCGGTAAAATGGCAACAACATCGCGTCCATGATAGATTGCCTCGAGACAAACCACTTGCTTCAATTTGAAATTTATGTTTGAATAGATGCTATTCGAAATGGCGGCCTGTTGTTTCGCCGTTAAATGCACTGATCAAGGATCAAATGAGACTAAAAGAGGGCAACGTGAAGGCCACCGTATTTAGCGTGAAGGGAAAGAGTGAGGATTTAGAACTCGATTGCAGTGCACATCCTGAAGCCTTTAGAGTGCTCATTCCGGTAAATTCACGCTCCCTGAGTACAGATTTAGTCACTCTTCGCGCCACCTCTATCAACTCCTTTTCTACTTCACCGAGAACTTTTTTAAGAACTTCTTCTTCGGATAGCGGCGGGATCTACAGAAAAAGAAATCAACGTGAATAATGAAATAAACAACGCCATCCAAAAATAACACGGCCACAACTCTATATTTAATATTTCACAAGTAGTCGACCTAAGCGAACTGAAAAAAAGAAAGCTTTCCTTAAAATAAATGTACCTTTGGTTGAACAAAACTTTCCTGACGATTGCTGGCCTGAAGGATATCTAGCGGCTCTGGTTGGCCAATCTACAGAAAAAGAAATATCATAGTAAACGATGAAGAAATAAACAACGAACGGAAGGAGCGAATTCACACGTCAGTATAAGCTTAAATTCTGATTTTATGACACAAGTTTACAGCCAAATTCCTAGCTAATTGAATGAATGAAAACAAGCTAAAAACTATATTTACCTTTGGCTGAGCTTTACTTTCCTGCAGATTCCAGGGTTGGGAAATCTCCAGTACCTCGAGGTCATTCTGAATGAAAGTGAGAGAAAATTTGAGGTGTCAAGATTTTGTCAACAACATGAGAAAACATAACGCGCGGACTGCCATCGTTCGCGTAAAATATTTAAACCGGAGCAATATAAATCATTTTTCTGTTCTAACCTCCTTTTCTGCACAAGACTGGACGCTTAACTCTTCGTCAGCAACGGTAGGAAAATTCAGTCCGCGACGACTCGTTTTCTGATCCTTCGCGGTCTTCAGAGTCCGGGGTGCAGACGGCGACACATCGATACAGCGCTTCACCCGTTCGCTCCTTTCGAAGTAGCGTTGACTTTGTGATATCATGCCCTTAAATTCTTTAAAGTTCTTTAGCCTTCTTTCACAAGGCCTGCATAATAGCCGTTTACTTTGCGCAGTAGAGGTCTTCCGTAAACCTCTTCAGCCACGGCAGGCTTGTTGGCTTCCGCAAAGAGATTTTTGCAATAATTCACGTCTTTGACAAGTCCACACAACCTACAACAACTGGGATTTCTGTTATTGGACGATTGATAATTTTTTTTCGGCGTTTGCACTGTATTGCACTGCGACATGACCGTAATGCAAAATACCGGAGCCACGTGAAAGATGTGTTTATTTTGGTGGCAACACTTTACGCTCTCCTGTAGGCTTGGTATTGACAAAAGCAGTCTAAGCCGCTCCTCCCTTCAATGAATTTTTTGTCACCACCCAAATTCTGGGGGGGCACGTGACCAGACCCAACCAGGGTCTCTCTTCTCTCGCTCTTGGGGGCGGGGAGAGAGAGACCCTGGGAACGAGGTTGCTCCGAGGACACTTTCGAAAGGTATTTGAGTACATAGTCTTGATCTGTCCGACCTATGCGAAGAACCGGACCTACCGAGGGTTTGCACAGGGTGATAAACGCTTCTTTGTCTTATCACCTGATTCGAGTAACTCGGAAGAGATTAACGACCTTCTTACAACCGTGTCAGATCTCTTCTCCGGAACAAACACCCTTTTAATTCTCGATGACTGCGCCGTCTCTAAAGACCTGAAGAATCGATCTAATAAATTTATCGACCTCGCTTTCTCGGGAAGACACGACGGATTGAGTGTATGGGTGTTGACACAGCAGTTGACCTCGATAGCGAAACCCTTCCGAGAAAACATCGCATGCGTGGTCGCTTTTCACAATCCCTCTCAGATCGGCATGAAGACCCTGTTCGATGATTACGGAGGAGATCTTGACACGGAGACAAAGAGAGTACTCTGCAGAACGTTAAAAACAGAGAGATACGCTCGACTCTGTCTCTGCCTCAGATATCCGTTTGAGTGTTATCTCGAAATACCGGTTTAAAAGAAGACTTAGTAATTTAAAGGTTTCACCAATCATATTAACAAACAAAGATGGCGAACGTTGAAGATTATATTGAAGATATACCGGAGGAGACACATCATGCGTCAGCAAAGGATAAGACCCTCGATGACGATGACGATATCGAAACAGAGAGAGAATCACTCGCGATACTCGCCTCACTCGGAACGACAGAAGAGTTTATCGGTAAAGCGATGAGTCTGGGAGATGTTAAAAAACTCTCTCCAAAGGGTGTGAAAAAATACTTTAATCGATACAAGACTGTTATGGGAAAGAAAGTATCGAACGGATTGGTTGAGTCAGCAATCTCCGCTGCGAGTGTTATTATATCATACGTCATTCCCGTAGATGATGTGGAGGCTCTCAATGAAGACTTGAAGAACGATGATCTTGTTAAACGTGAACTGAGTAACTTTGCAGGAATGTTGGTACTCAAGGGAGGAAGATTGGTAGCGTTAGCTAGCGGACTTTTCAAGGTCGCTAAGCACGTAAAGTTAAGACCGAGTGAGGAGAATTCTAACAAAAATCAAGAGAATGAAGAAGACTCTTAATAGTGACTGAATAATATGTTAAGCTTAACTGAGTAAGACTGTTAAGCTTAACTAAAACAGGTTCAACAGTATGTAGAAACATAGGCACGCTAAGCGTGCAGGAGTTATTTTTTCAATTGATTGGGTGGCTTGGGGTAAAACTGGGTGTTAGTCCTGTTGGGATGGTCTATTTCATGGGTTGAGCTATTTGTGCATGGTTCATGTGCACGGTCTATCGTGCCGACTAAGAGCTACTTTTGGAAAAATAACTCAAAAACAATTTAAAAAGAAATTGTGCAAACGTTCTAAAATTAGGCTGCTTTACTTTGGTGTGCAACCGATCGATCGAACCATACCGTTGAAGACAATAAATACGTCAGTAATTTCTTCAAAAGTAAACAGAAAAAAATATCTGGTAGTGACTTTTAAGGTTACCTTCATGTTTAACTATCCGTTCCCTTTCATTCCAAGCCGAAAGAAAACCGCTAAGTACATCAGAACATGGATTGAAAACTGTTGACAACATTTACCGTAAACACGATCACAAAATCGCAAACACGCTCTCTAAGAAAGCCAAATTGACCCAGAAATTGCAAGCGAATAGCCAGATGGAACAAGAACAAAGTATTCTCGGGTTTCTGAAATGGCTCCGTTATTTTCATCATCAATATAAAACAGAAACCTTTCTGCAAGCAAGTAGGTGTTTCTTTCGACGAAGCGAGAAACAAACAACTCTAGTCACCAGTGCATTTCGGCCAAACCACGTGACGATTTTACTTGGACTGGTACAATTTTAATTTCGCAACCAGAAGCAGAAACGTGCCCTAACTTGTAAGCGTAACATGATCATATTCCCACGGCCGTGCTAAAAATAGCTTTCGATGAAGTTGTGTGCCACGCTTGACTGCACACCCAAAAAGCTAGTCTTCTTTTCAGCCGTTGTTTTTTGCGTGACAAGCCCAAACAACGGCTTCAAAGGAGACTACCAAAAAGCTGTCTGTCTTTTTTTCTTTTGCCTATGAGTAAACGTAACTGCAACCGCTTTGCGTTGGGAATATTAAATACACTAAAAAGGTATTGCGTCAGCCATGGAATGCGCTGACATGGAGCTTTCACTTTCGGTACGTGACAAACAAGATTATGTTTACTTTGCATGTTTATTTCGCCAGAAGCGACGGCCGCTAATTTGTTTGCAATTTTGCGACTATTTCTTGTCGGTTTAGCCAGTTCAAGTGAATCTTTTGGCTGTTTCATCGAGGCGAGTTCAGAGATCTGAAGAAAATAAATTTGGCCGACGTAAACACTTGCAAGCATTACGTCATTGGTACGGAAATAACCGCATTGCACCACCATACTACTAAAGATAGCCATCAACAATGCGAAGCTTGAAACGCGAGACTCGCACAACGACTACTATACCTTCCTACGGCCCTCACTCACGACACAAATGATGATTTTCTCTTGCTGCAACCACGTTGTCAAAACACCTAATTTAATATTTGCCGAGCAGACAAAACGTGCCCTTGTAACATCATCACGTCATGAGCTTTTCAAACGATCGTACAATAATTAATAACTCATGACCGCCCATGTGAAGTCCTACTATTCCTAAGCAGGAAACGTCGAACCGTCTGCGGCCGCATTCCAACCTCACGAAAATACCAATTATTTGGCAACTCTCAAACCCAAATAAACGCACATGCCTCGACATATTACAATTACGTTATTCTTAATTTGGGAGGAAAATCTTGAGAGATTTGTGGTCGCTCGTGTTATTACTTAGCCAAAGCTCCTACTAATAGGAAAACTACTAATGCTATACTTTTAACCGAGAGAAAACAGTTTAAACACCGCGCGGTTAGAATCTCAAAGATTTCTCGTTTAATTTCTTTAACACTCGCCCTTACAAACAACCCACAGTGCATCAGTTTGTGCCATTTGGGGACCAAAACAAAACGTTGCGCAAACCCGCAACACTGACATTAAAAATGGAAGTCACAACATTTATTCTCAATACACATATTTATTCTACTCAAAAACATCATAAAATTTAAAATAAAGTGATCAACAAATACTATACCCATATTCTGTCGTCAACTGAACTAGTTGATTCGGCAAACCGAGAGAATCACCTTCACCACCATCAAATTTCCAAACACTTTTCGGTTTCAGAACCCACACTCAAGGTTCTCACCCAAAGCTACATAAAAATCAAGAACTGGAATAGAGACTTCAGACCAACACGGCCAAATAAGGTTGAATCTATAGCAAAACAAAAATGGCCGTACCTTGAACCGAAAACAAATTATTCATAAAAACGATCCATACATACAAGCCGCAATTTGATTGGTCCTTGATAGAATCTCAAATCTGATTGGTGTGAAATACATACATGAATGATCCACCCAACCAACATCCACCCACTTAATAGCCAAATACGCCTTCACGCCGACTAAGAGTTATTTTTTTGAAAAAAATAACTCAAAAATGATTTAAAGACTTATTATGACTTATTAAAATGTCTCAAGAAAAGGTCCGTTACGTTGATCACAAAGTTAACATCTCTGAAGAAGAGAAAGAAAAGTTGTGTTCAGCAATCGATAACAATGAAGCCGTCACCATAAGATTTAAACATAAGGATCTCGGGGGAGGTGATGATCTCATCGCTTTTACTATGCAACAGTTTAAGAAAATAGCCAACGCTTTCGGTAAAGGAAGGGGAGTTACCATAAATATGAGCAAAGATCAGGTACAAAAACACGAAATCGTTGATGAGGATGATTTTTTCTTTTCACCGTTGTAAACTTGACTCTTAAGCTTAACTTAAATCAACTGAAACGGTTGATTTAAAGACAACAGAGTACATTACTAAAATGACAGAAGATGTTGAACACAACCATGCGACCGTTAGGGAGCAGATCACAAAGACACCCGCTGTTGAGAATGTTAAAACAAAAGAGAAAGATCCCAAGAAGGTCGCCGCAGGAAAAAAACTCGCCGAGTATAACCGAAGGGCGAAGGAGGCGTTGAAAGAGAAGATGAAACGTGAGGCTGAGAAGGCAACTGAACCGGAGGAGAGAGAGACGGGTGAATCTGCTATAGCAGGGGGGTGGATTCCTGAGATCTCTTTCACAACCGCGATCTCTCTTGTCGGTATCGGCTTGACCGCATTGAATATGTTTATGAGTTACAGAAAAGACACAAAGGTTCTGTCGAGAGATAAATCTCTGAGTGAACCTCCCTTAACGGAACCTCCCCCTGTGATAGAAAGACCTCAACAATCAAAGATTCCTGTACCTAAAATGGGGATGTATTAAAATACCGTAAACTTAAGATTTAAAGATCTTTTCTCTCAAGATAAATGTCGAAAGAGAAGATCTTCAAGATGATTTATGACGCCTCTGTTCTGATCGGAATCTCTTCAGGTTTCGGATACTTTATCAGTATGAATGATCCCTCAGACAGCGTGATCGATTACCTTAAATGGGTAGGAATCCTGTCAGGAAGTATATATTTAAAAGATTATATGCAGAGAGAGGAGATTTTGAAGAGGATTGATTCCCTTAACTCGAAGAAAGAACCGCAGGTTAAGGCAAAGAATCTCGATCTCAAATTGAAGAGAATTATAAACCTTGCCAATCCCATCGGTGACAGAGGCGCAGTCAACAAGAGTTACGTTGACAAGAAGGTGAAAACTCTCGTTATCAGGAAGGGAGATCTCGATATGGGAAACGATTATATACATAACCTTAAGACCCCTGAAACTAAAGATGTTGATTACGCAGCGAATGTAAATTATGTGAACAGAACCGTCGATGAGAGAGAATCGATCACTCTGCAAAAGATTAGTGAGATAAAAACATACATCGATGAATCCGTTCCCAAAAAAGTCTTTTATAAAGGTTATCTTAAACATAACAATGATAGCTTCATCAGATTCTTTGCAAACGGAACAGAGGATCATACTCAGTACACCAGACAGAGTGATTCCTCTGATTTCATCGTGAATGACAACGATGATGAGAAAATAATAATCAAGAATCCGGGAGTCTACTCGATATCTCTGATCGACGGTTTAAAGACTGAGTCAGAGGATGATAACGGAACTGTTCAGTTTATTTTAAATCCCGCACCCTTTTTGAGTCTTAGCGATAATATTAACATCACGGTACCCAACTCAAGCAAGGGTTGGAAAACGTATAATTTTATCTCCGTTTTAGATATATATGAAAACACAAAACTGTCTATACAGACCTCAGATGCCAGAACCATCTTTGACGGTTTGGGTAACGGGTATAAAAAGTTCGGTATGATTCTTATAAATAAGATCGATTAAAGATTAAAGATTATGTCTCTTCTATAAAATGTTGAAAACTTTATTATTTTTCACAGGAAGTCTGTTTGCAGCCTTTATATATTTGATGTTACCTAAACAACACTGCGTCTGCGGAGTTAAGATACCTGAGGGAGGAGGAATGGCTTCGCAACAAATGTTATGTGAATGCGGAGAGTATTATCACAAGGCTGTTAACGAGAGTTTTCACCGAATGATCATAAGGAGAGAAGATGAGTTGAAAAGAATCAAAGAAGAGAAGAGAAAGGGGAATGATTACGACACATTCTTGTAATTGCGACAGCACCGTTCTGTGAGATCTATTTAAAGATAATCTTCAAAGAGTAAAAATGTCAGAGAATAAACTCGTAAAGACAGTCACTGATGCATCTGTTTTGATAGGTCTCTCCGCAGGAGTCGGTTACATTGCGAAGAAGGCTATGAAAGAATCATTTATAAACGACCCCTCATCCAGCATTGTTAACTACGGTAAATGGGTCGCTGTCTTGTCAGGAAGTATTTACTTGAAAGATTATCTTGAGAAACAGAAGATTCTTCCCTCTCAATAAAGGTTTCACCAATCATTCTTAATAAGATAAAGTTTTCTAATTCTCAATAAAGATAAATGGCGACAATTGCGTTAATGATCGGAGGAGCCGTTTTAAACGCCACCGCGTTTGTCGGGGGATCTTATTTGGCAAAGTATCTGAGCGGATCTGATACGGATACAGAAAAAATAAGACACGATAAAGCGATAGAGAAATACCAAAGAGACTACGCAGCTTACCAAGAGAAGAGACAGAGACTGTTAGATTGGTATAATCAGCAGAGGGAAGAGGAGCATCAGGCTTCGCAGAATCTCACAGACACCGATGAGGCTTTCCGACTCTACTCTCAGACACATCCTGATTACTCTCTTCAAGAACCCCGATTATCTGATTACTACAGACCAAGTGATGACCAGAGAATGGGTGAGATGGCCTGGGTCGGCGGAGGTATGTTGGCGTTGGGTTATTTTGCAAGTAAATTTTTGTAAAGTATAGATAATTAAAAAAGATTCTTTACTTATCAGTTAAATAATTTAAAAGATTATCAGGTAAATAATTTAAAAGATTCTTTACTTATCAAGTAAAGAATCATGGACGTTGACCCGACAGAGATACCCGATAGAGAGAATCCTTTTGACCCGGTTGATGATCCCGATGATGAGGGAGAATCGATACCTATGACCTCGACATCGAGAAGAGGTTACGACAATCCTAATTATGAGGAGACTTCGTTTATGAATGATGAGAACACTCCTCTGATACGAAGAAGAGAGAATGATGTAGAAGACGCTTGGGAAAGAATTCGAGAGAAGTATCCGAAAGTTAATCCTGCCAACTCTTCTTTCACTGCCGACATTGACGAGTATGATCGAGTGGTCGTGAGAACGAAAAGAAAGGGAGGAAGGAGTTACCCTCTGTTTAGATCAGACGGTGAACCGAACGAAAAATTACCGAAAACCATAAAAGAGAGTCTAGGACCCTCTGCTGAGGAGGTGATAACGTCTAATGAGAGAGAGATAACAAGGCGAAGAGAGAAAGTCAGAGAGCTTGAGTCCTCTCGTAAAGAGGTCGGACCCGGTCAGAGAGAGAACATCGATCGTAACATTGATCAGCAGAGAGAAGAGATAGATAATTTGGAGAGGGAGAACGAAGTGATAGAGGAACGCTTATCCCTTCGGGATAAAGTTAAAGCCATCTTTAAAAAGTACGGTTTTACAGCGTTCGCTGTTCTATCAGCGGTCGGCGCAGTGATCGGTGTGATCGTTTCTAATCTGAAGAGCGGTCTGTCGAAACTCGGAAAGGGTGTCGGTAACGGACTGAAAGCCATCGGAAAGAAGTTGGGAGAGATACTTCCCGGAATGATCGGAGCGATCGCAAGTTTTATCTTTAAAACAGCGGGTGAGGCGATCGGTTTTCTCGCAAAGAATGCGTGGTTGTTGATAGTCGCCGTCGTTGTATACTTTGTTGAAAAGGTTAAAAATAAGCAGAATAGAAAGTAAATGGATAGTTACAATGAGTTATACCCTCAGTTGCCGACCGAAGGCAATACCCAAACCGGCGATAACTTCAGATTAAAACAGTGCGCAGATTGGCTATCTCTTCTCGAGAAGGATCTGCAGGATTGTGAAAAAGTGTATAAAAAGTATAAACGTGCAAGGAGCACACTTCTCAATCTGTCTACAGGCAGCGGAACTCTGTCAGTCGCTCTCTGCGGAGGAGGATTGGGAACGGGACTTACCGGAGTCGGGCTTCCCGTATCGGTCGCATTAGGTGTTGTTGGAGGTGTCTGTGCCTTGACGAGTGTAGCGACAGTGAGTCTTGCAAAAGCTGTATCCGGGAAGGTGAGTAAGCATGAAAAGACCGTCTCTGTCTGTCAAGCGAAGATAAACACGATAAAGGACGTCGTTTCTAAATCGTTGACGGATAATAAAATAAGTCATGAAGAGTTTGTTTTGATAAAATCTGAGTATGAAAAGTATTATGAGATGAAGAGATCTATAAGAGAAAAAAACAAAAAGCAGCCAACACCACCGCTTCCGCAGGTGGATGTAAAAAAGATGGAGGAAAATATTCGTGCAGAGATATTAAAAAAACTCGCCCAGTCAGAGTGAGCTGTAATTGCCTGATAGTGCTGTCTAGAGATGAGACATTCAGAGATCCTCCCTATAACCCTTATTACGTTTAAAAAGATATGATTGATAAATACAATGAGTAAGCAAGATGATGATAAACCTAAATCTCTGTGGAACAGATTTCTCGATCGATATCCCCATGCCGACCTGTCTAAATTCCGACGAGTATTTGAAAAATACGATAGAGAGAATAAAAAAGAGCATGTAAAATTTGTCGTAAGGGACGGTTCAGAGTATGAAGTCTTTGATAAGAGTAAGTTTATGTACAGTCTCAGGAGTACCCAACGGATCCGCTCGACAAAATATCCGCTCTGCAGGCCGAACTTGAGCTGGCTGGCAATTTTTGAAATGAGATCGAGCGCTTGCTGGGACCATTTTTCTTAGAGAAAATTTGCTGGGAGTTTGTAAAATATCGATTGTAGCTGGAGAAAAAACAACCAAAATCTCTCTGCTGGCTAAAACAGACGCGCCGCGATAAAAAATTCAATAATTAACTTTAACTTTTAACAACAAAAAGTAAGCTATTACTTTATTTCCATTGTTTTCGTCGCTCATTCCGCCGTCAGTGAAGAGATAGACCAGATCTGTCTCCCTTTTTGTGTGTAATACGAGCATGTGTATGATTTTAGCAGTTGATCGAGCGAGCGCGAGCGGCCCCAAAAAGCGATTTTCGAGAGTCATGTCGCAGATGTCGCACCCGCTTATCTATCGTTTTATGGAGTAACTACGCACAGGATAATCAGCTCCACCGATATCACTCTTGGTGAGTATTTAGTTGTCCACTCTCTCTGCTGAATAAATAGCTTTGAGCAGTTTTAACGGCTTTTGATATCTTGTTCAACTTTTCAGCTTGCCGCCATGATGGAATATAGAGATTCAAGTCATTCAAGGGGCGTATCACGGTATATTGTACGGTCTTTTAACTGCCTCCGATTGTAAGTACAGTTTATAAGGTAATTTGCGTAGTTTTCACCTGCGTGAAGCAAATGTTTCGATAACGTTTGCTGGAGGAGTCGAACGCGCTTTCATTGTGGACCATAATTTTGTGTTCGAGCAGAACAAAATCGGAAATTGAAAGAGTCATTTAATTCGACCTGAAATAGCTATTAGCAGGCAGTTTTCTTATTTTAACTCTTTACAAAAATGGATCGGCGACAAGATGATGAACATAAAACTTTAGCCATGAAAACCGATGATAACCCGCGTTTTCATTTAGCATTAACTGTAACGTACGTTACAGTTTGAATTTAGGCGCGCGCCTGCCAGATAAACTCTGTAAACTCTGCACCTGTTTCTTGGTGCGCGTCTTTTTAAATATGCAATGAGTTAATCAGAATGGGCTGAGAGACTTCCAAACTAATTACTGCGGTCGAAAGAAACGGTCCTACGAAAAATTCTTCCGATTTCTCTGAAACAGGATCTAATCCGAGGGTAAATAAAGTATTCACTTCACTTCACTTCACAGATCTGACTGAGTAAACATTTCCGGTTAAATTACTTTTTGCAACGTGTGTTTTTTTTATGTTCCTTCCTACACAAAACGTTATCGAAAGGGATGAAAATATTTTGTAAAGTCAATTGAAACGGTGATATTTTGAAGTAGAAAAAAATGCTGCATTGCCGGCTAAGTTGGACTCCTGTGTGTGACTCAATTTCCGGATTGCGTGACAAGGCACTGACAAGCCGAAAAAATATGAAGGCGGCCGCCAAGCCTCAAACAAGTACTATTCCTTTGCTCCATTTGTCTAAAAGTTAATTAACTAATGTCAGTCCTTTCAATTAAAAACTTAACATGACGAGCGTTGCTCTCAAAAATTTTCCGTTTAGTCTTGTACAAGACATTATACCACATGCCAGGAAATATGACATGAAACTGTTTGTTTTGTCACGCAGTCGCTGCAGTTCGTGGTTATATTGTAGTTATTCATTCAGTAAATCTTCTTTATTAAACTGCCCCTATAGGCATTTGTGGGACCTTAAAACGATGATTATAGTTTCTTTTCCTGGCAACGCTATCAAGCCTGAGCCGGCATTTTTGTATCAGCACAACGTGAGATTCTGTTATGTGAAACACATCATTGATTATCCGCAACAAAGCCTAGCGTACAATCGACTTGGTAAGTTACAGCTGTACACGTATATGCGACCCAAGAAAAAAATCGACATCAGTAGTAGCCAGATAAAAAGCAATTTCTACAAACGGTACCAAGAGGAATGCGCGAAGTGTAGCGCTCTCCAGTTAAGCCGAATTCCACTGTGTCCACTGTAGTGTATCGTTACCAGGGTTGTGCATCCTCCTGGCATATTCAATATATTGCAAGTATAGACGATTGCGAATGCAAGTTTCTCGTCCAATGAATATGAGACTCAGCATCTTCTTCTTTCGATCTTAATTCTGGCGGGAAATAAAAGGTTGCGCAAACCGCGCGTACATGACATTTACCCACTGGATGTCATGAAAGAAAGACACAACCAACACATTGGTAAGTTTTACTTCAAAATGTACGAGTTATACACTTTTTTGCTTTTCTTTGAAAAATATATTTGTAGAATACGTATCAACCTCAACTTGCTAACTTATTTTGCTTCTTTATTGCAAAACGGAACCGGCGCGTGACACGCCTTGACATAAAAGTACTAATCACGCAGCACTGACATGGCTTGAAATGGCTAGTCTCGCACAACTCGAAGTAACAACTATGGCGGGTCTTAACTCTTTAATGCGAATCTTTGCTATTAACTTTGTGAACTTTGCGGTGAACGACTCCTGACATGACGACGGGTCTTTGCTGCGAATTTTTGCATTAACTTTGTGAACTTTGCGGTGAACGACTCTTGACATGACGACGGGTCTTTGCTGCGAACTTTTGCATTAACTTTGTAAACTTTGCGACGAACGACTCTTGACATGACGACGGGTCTTTGCTGCGAACTTTTGCATTAACTTTGTGAACTTTGCGGTGAACGACTCTTGACATGACGACGGGTCTTTGCTGCGAACTTTTGCATTAACTTTGTGAACTTTGCGGTGAACGACTCTTGACATGACGACGGGTCTTTGCTGCGAACTTTTGCATTAACTTTGTGAACTTTGCGGTGAACGACTCTTGACATGACGACGGGTCTTTGCTGCGAACTTTTGCATTAACTTTGTGAACTTTGCGACGAACGACTCTTGACATGACGACGGGTCTTTGCTGCGAACTTTTGCATTAACTTTGTGAACTTTGCGGTGAACGACTCTTGACATGACGACGGGTCTTTGCTGCGAACTTTTGCAGTAACTTTGTGAACTTTGCGGCGAACGACTCTTGACATGACGACGGGTCTTTGCTGCGAACTTTTGCATTAACTTTGTGAACTTTGCGACGAACGACTCTTGACATGACGACGGGTCTTTGCTGCGAACTTTTGCATTAACTTTGTGAACTTTGCGGTGAACGACTCCTGACATGACGACGGGTCTTTGCTGCGAACTTTTGCATTAACTTTGTGAACTTTGCGGTGAACGACTCTTGACATGACGACGGGTCTTTGCTGCGAACTTTTGCATTAACTTTGTGAACTTTGCGGCGAACGACTCTTGACATGACGACGGGTCTTTGCTGCGAACTTTTGCATTAACTTTGTGAACTTTGCGGTGAACGACTCTTGACATGACGACGGGTCTTTGCTGCGAACTTTTGCATTAACTTTGTGAACTTTGCGGTGAACGACTCTTGACATGACGACGGGTCTTTGCTGCGAACTTTTGCATTAACTTTGTGAACTTTGCGGTGAACGACTCTTGACATGATGACGGGTCTTTGTTGCGAATTTTTGCATTAACTTTGTGAACTTTGCGGTGAACGACTCCTGACATAACGACGGGTCTTTGTTGCGAACTTTTGCCGGCATTAGCTTTGTGAACTTTGCGGCGAACGACTCCTGACATGACGACGGGTCTTTGCTGCGAACTTTTGCATTAACTTTGTGAACTTTGCGGTGAACGACTCCTGACATAACGACGGGACTTTGCTGTGAAACGTTGCAATTTAACTTTAAAACTTTTCGCAGTGACCGGCTAAAAATAATATCCTTTTATTAATGCTTACACGTTATATAGAAGTAATTGTTATTTACAAACATTCCCTCAGTGAAGCTTGCATTTGATTTTCTAGAAGAATCATTCTTTTGTACCCTATCTCACATCCTCTCTTCACGTTATCTTAGATGTGAGATGGAACCTTGAACAAAGTGGATTATGCTCGCACCAATGGAAAAGGAATCACAATGTGAAAGTATTTTTTGCCCTAAGAGAAGCAATCGACAAGTGGAAATTAAAGAGATCATTTCCCCCCTAAGATGAAAGCTTTGCTAAGAAGTTACGAATTGCTAGTGGACGTGACAAAACAAAGGCGTAGATTCTGATCTTTGTGTAACTGAAAATAAAAATATATTAAATGCTTATTAAATTTTATGTCCAAAAATAGTCATCAGACGATAGGCTTTTGAATAGTTGCCAAAAAAGAGTGCGTTTGTGTTTTATCCAGATCAATACGCTGGGTAAAATGTTTTCACCTGCTAATGCCTTGCTGGCTGGCAATCAAAAGTTACAGTCAATTCTGGCTGGCTATTTGACTAATTTTTGATTTACTGGCTCGGTATTCATTTTTTTAATGAAATCTGGCTGGGAGTTTTATAATATGAAGTCCATCTTGCTGGCAGTGCAGAGCGGATATTTTTTTCCCAGGAAAGTTAATTATTAACTGTAATTAACATTTAAACACATAATCAGTGACAGTGAAGTCATATGTTAAATTTCCAGTGAAAGTGTCGTTGGGTACTCCTGCAGTCTTTACTTTCCCGACGAGATGAAAAATTCCCGTGGATTTTCCGCAGGAGTTAACACTTAATCCGAAACCCTCATTACCGATTCCTGCGATTGACTTCGGTGAGAGCAGACCGCTAAAGAGCCTCAATTTGAGAGAGAAGTTAAAGAGACTCGATATATTCGCTACGCCCGCAGACTCTTTCTCTGTACCTGTCAGAGACATCTTCTCGAATACGGTAATTAAACACACCTCTTCAAAAGAGTCCCATGAATGGTTGGCAGGACCGAATATGCGGTATTGGCCGCAGCAGCTTAATTTTGCCGTCTGGTGTGCAACGACAGGTTGCGGGGTAAGCCTGCGTCTTTTATTAGAGGAGAAGATGGGGGGAATCGACGTGACTGACCATGAACTCAAACTTCCGCCGCAGATACGAGCTATTCTCTGGTTTCACGTATACTTTACAATCAGACGAATCCTGTTTCAGATGGGGGGAATTCTTGGTTTTCATGTTACGTCATAAAATTCTGAAATCAAAATTCAATAGGCCTGCTAAACTTTCGATGTCTCTAGGTGTAAGATAAACTAAAAATATATCTTTCTGCAAATTTCCAGCTTGGCTGTGCCCCTCGTTTTAAAAACAGAGCATTTTGAATATTCGAGTTCTCCGCCGTATGTGATATCAAGCTGAGTGCCGTGACAAAGTAGTTTTGATTCAAAAAAGGCCTTTCCTTTCCATTTTGGCAGATTGAACATTCCCAACGTACTAAGTGTTGTTTATGTAAAAGTACAATAGATCTTGAGCCAAAAGTAGTCACTATTAATAGCAATATTAAGTTCCAGATGGTTTCTCTGACATCACGGCGGCCATATTTGTGCCCCTCGGAAGGACACAAATATGGCGTCTCCATACTGAACCTTATAAATTTGCGTGGAAAGTTTCGGCAAATAACTCGCAAACGGTGCACCGCACAGACCTGAGATTTGGACAAATTGTTTATCTATTTATCTTCTATAATATCTGAAATTCATAGCTTCTGTCGTTGAATGGTTTCGATTTTATTTTTTTATTGCGTGACAGTGAAAACCACCAATACAGAGTTCGATTGCTCTGCCCGGTGATCCTCCCTTTAATGAAAAAGATAACAGATACGACATTCCTTCTTATAAGAGAATCTGCAAAGAGTTTAATGTGCCGACTGATGCTGACTTTCGCTGTCATAAAGGAAAGAATCACGGTTTGGGATCTGTTTACATTTGGGTCTCTTATGTAGGACCGACAGAGACTGACTCTTCCTAACCGGGATTTAATAAATTCAGCGATGAGGGAGGAGAAGGATCGAAAGGTAATCTTCTGCAGTACATATTAAATGATGAGATAGATAATGGTTATGAATACTTTCTCACTCATGTATCTAACGGATTGACAAACACCGGTCAGGCGAGACTTAATCAATCGATCGAAGCGCTTGTTTACTGTGTTCTGGGTTCACAGGTAAACGTTCGAAGCAGCATTCTCGGAGAGACAGGAAGTGCGCAGGAGGTTCGACAAGAGTTTCTCGTGTTATTAGAGGATGCTATTAAACAGCCGGACATAAGTAAGAGTGTACAGAGATTTCAACTTGCGGTACAGGAGGCAAAAGTCAAGCTTGATTTAGCCGTCTCTCCCGGTACGTGGTTGATGCCTTCGAGAATGGTGATCAATACAGAGAGTACAATAGGTTATAACAATAGACTGAAACGTGTCGAACCATCCATGAAATTGGGTGTCAATACGGATGTTAATTCGAAGAGCGTATCTGTCGGAATAAAGCATAACCTCGGTAAGAGTAAGGTTTTGTTACCTCACACTTCGGTTGTGAAGAAAAGGGTTGATGTTAAGAAGTCTGAGGAGGTGAAGAATGAGACTCCGTTGACTAAACCGTCGCCGGCTAAGCCAGAGACAACAAAACATGAGATAATCTTGCGGTTATTACGGTCGTCGTCGGCGGATTAGCTTGGTATATGTTTCGATGATATGCAAATACTGTTCTTTCATTATGCTAATTCTTGCCTTTTCCGGTGATGTCAATCAACCGGACAAAAGAATCTATTGTTTTCAAATTCCTTTCATGCTAAGATAAATTTAAGTACGAAAGGAATTTTTTAGACAATATAAAGCTTTCATAACGTAAACCCGCGTTATAAAAAATAAACAGAGAGTTAATGCGTTGCGTTACACTCTTTACATTGACGCTTTTGCTTGCCGTGATGACAGATCTGTGACGCTCCACAATCTTTACAGAAAGATTTTTGTTTACCATGAGGACAGATCTGTGATCCTCCACAATCTTTACAGAAAAATTTTTGTTTACCATGAGGACAGATTCCTTTTCCTTTACAGTCTTTACAAATGTATTTTACTCGATTATGCTCACAGATTTCACTACCATTGCAGTCTTTGCAACTTGATTTACGTCGGTTGTGTTCACAGATTCCATCACCTTTACACTCTTTACATTGATATTCACGTTTGCCGTGAGGGCATTTTTTCTTTTGTTCATTCGCTGTTTCATAAATTTCACTCTCATCGGTACCCAACGCCTCGATTAACTCGGCTTTACGCATTTTGTAATAACCTTTGATACCTCGCTCTTTGGCAAGGGCCTTCAGCTGTTTTACTGTTTGCTTCTCCATTGATTATATTTATGGAAGTAATTTGTTTAACTCATTTTTTTACCATATGATTTAGTCAAGTAAATCATAAGAGTATTACGAATGGGGTATTTTCTCGTGCTGGTCGATAAAATCAGGGTGAAATTCAAAATTAGATCGTGAAATGTCTTGGCTCTCTCTGTCCCTTACTACTAAAGCACGTGCTCGTGAAAAAAGCGGGGAAGGTGAGGACTTGTCAAGAAACTCTAAACTGAAAGACACCGAAAACCAAAGCTTAGAAAATACAGCCACCCAAGTACTACACATAAAAGGAGAAAGCATATCTGCGATCCACTGATCAGTTTCGGCGCTTGGAATAATGTCAAAAATTGCACCAAAAAAGAGTGGTGCGACGAAACCTAGCAAAAGCTTCAGACAGCCTGAACTCACGTACGAAACATGAATTACGCAACGGCGAAGTCACGCCAGGCCTGTCATCACGAGACAATAATTAGTAATAACTAAAAGCAATATATATAAGATTTGATGATCATCGTGTTATCATTGTGGGAAGCACACAATAAAAAGTACGCATGCGCATTTTAAAATATTCAATTAAGCAAAAATACATAAGCCCATTAATTAAGGAGTTTATCATAAAATAAGGTAGAATATGCATTCGTTACGCTCCAAATTAAACAACATTTTGAGTAAAAAGCGGCTGAGTTTGCCCAAAATTAATTAAAAAAAGCACGTGTCCGTGAAAAAAGCGGGGAAGGTGAGGAGGTCAAGAAACCCTAAACTGAAAGACACCGAAAACTAAAGCTTAGAAAATACAGCCACCCAAGTACTACACATAAAAGGAGAAAGCATATCTGCGATCCACTGATCAGTTTCGGCGCTTGGAATAATGTCAAAAATTGCACCAAAAAAAACGGTGCGACGAAACCTGGCAAAAACTTCAGACAGCCTGAACTCACGTACGAAACATGAATTACGCAACGGCGAAGTCACGCCAGGCTTGTCATCACGAGACGACATTTAGTCATGATTAAAAACAATATATATAAAATTTGATGATCATCGTGTTATCATTGTGGGAAGCATTAGACACACAATAAAAAGTACGCATGCGCATTTTAAAATATTCAATTAAGTAAAAATACATCAGCCCATTAAGTAAGGAGTTTATCATAAAATAAGGTAGAATATGCATTCGTTACGCTCCAAATTAAACAACATTTTGAGTAAAAAGCGGCTGAGTTTGCCCAAAATTAATTAAAGAAAGCACGTGTCCGTGAAAAAAGCGGGGAAGGTGAGGAGGTCAACAAACCCTAAACTGAAAGACACCGAAAACTAAAGCTTAGAAAATACAGCCACCCAAGTACTACACATAAAAGGAGAAAGCATATCTGCGATCCACTGATCAGTTTCGGCGCTTGGAATAATGTCAAAAATTGCACCAAAAAAAAAAATGGTGCGACGAAACCTGGCAAAAACTTCAGACAGCTTGAACTCACGTACGAAACATGAATTACGCAACGGCGAAGTTACGCCAGGCCTGTCATCACGAGACAATAATTAGTAATAACTAAAAGCAATATATATAAGATTTGATGATCATCGTGTTATCATTGTGGGAAGCATTAGACACACAATAAAAAGTACGCATGCGCATTTTAAAATATTCAATTAAGCAAAAATACATCAGCCCATTAATTAAGGAGTTTATCATAAAATAAGGTAGAATATTCATTCGTAACGCTCCAAATTAAACAACATTTTGAGTAAAAAGCGGCTGAGTTTGCCCAAACTTAATTAAAGAAAGCACGTGTTCGTGAAAAAAGCGGGGAAGGTGAGGACTTGCCAACAAACCCTAAACTGAAAGACACCGAAAACTAAAGCCACCCAAGTACTACACATAAATTGTTAAGAAAAATTGTCCAAATTCAAATTTTCTACAGTTGCGTTACGCGCGAGGCGGGATCACGACCACGTGCGCGGAATGTTTTGTGCTTCGAGAACCGCACGCGCACTTGTAAAAATAACCCGACAACTGATCAACGGGAAAATATCATTGACATCATTCTCGCAATGTCTAAATTCTGAACAAAACTTAACTGCGTGCAAGCCAAATGTCTGACAAAATATATATATTACACGGCAGTTTTAATAAAAGAGAATATTTTTATTGATCATTCTGCTACTAAAATGAAATGTTTTGTTCTATAACTAAGCTAATACTTGCATGAAAATAATATCGATATCTCAGTAACAATTTTCTGTTACTGTAATTGTAAATATTTTAACATATTGTTTTGATTAAAATACATATTTATAAAAAGCACTTAACCGTTTAAAATAGATATTGAATTTCGTAAGAATGCGCTAAGTCACCTAGTACGAACTGAATATTGCTATCGATTTCACGAGAGAATTTTGGTTGAAAACACGAGTGTATACAAAGGCCTATATACAGTGCACTTTCTAAAATAGATATCATTAAATGTTTGTAAACATAATTTAATTTAAACCTTGATCGCTATTTAAAGATCTACACAAAAATACTGAAAATAAAAATAAGCCATGGTTCACTGAATGTGAAATACTACTTAATCCTCACAGAGGGATTGTATCTTAATTTGCTTTCTCGCCACAGGATCTTCTTTTGAACCAAAAAGCGATAAATATTTGAGGTTTACCTAATGAGAAAAGTGATTTTAATTTAACGATAGTTTTCTTGTATTTATCTTATCGAGTTTCGGTAGAAATTGTTTAAATTACTAACATCTATTGTCCTTTGTGTACTGAAAAATAATCACAAAAAAGTTCTCGATAAACAGAGTTTCTAAATTGCGTTCTTATGCGGTTCACATCCTCTCCTTGATGCAAACCTCGAAAGGTCCAGGCATTAAAACAACGCCAACATGGCCTGACAGATCTGGAAGTGGTTTGCCAGGAGGATTTTCAATTTTGAATTGATGTAGGAGCCTGGACGCGACTAAAAACAGCTCCGTTTTCGCCAGCGACTCGCCCAGGCAGCCACGCCTTCCAGCACTGAAGGGCAGATAGCTGCGAACTCCTGCGGCTGAAACTTTTCGTTCAGAGCCACCAAACTTCCCTTCTTTGTCCAAGAACCTCTCGGGGTTGAACAATTCTGGTTTGTCCCATTTGTCTTTATCGTGATGCATGCCCCATATGTTTGTGATCAGCATGGTATCCTTTGGTACATCATAGCCTCCAAGAGTCGTGTCACAGGTTGCTTTGTGGGGCAGGGACAGCGGCACGATGGCTGCAATGCGGAGGACTTCAGCAATGGTGCACTCCAAATATGGAAGATTCCCGCGATCTTTCAAGCACGGCATGCGGCCAGAACCAATGACTTCATCCAGTTCTGCATGGAGGCGCGCTTGGACCTCTGGGTAGTGGACCATATAGGCGAAGAGCCATCGCAGGGTTGTTGCCGTTGTCTCGAGGCCAGCGTTGAAAACATCGTTCATTGTCATCACCAGATGATCTTCAGTCAACAGTTGCGTCACTTTTCCATCTTCTTCTTGGGCTTCGTAGTAAGCCTTCAACAGCGCGTCAGTCAAATCCTCGATCTCAAAGTTGTTGTTCGCGTTGTCCTCTTCAAATCTCTGCTTGTGTTCGCGGTATTTGGTGCCTAGAACGTCATCTCTGATAGCTCTTGACTTGCGAAGAGTTTTCATGTCTTCCAGAGGGAAAAATCGCAACCACGGCAACAGGTCCAAAATGTGATAGCTTCCAAACAGTCTGATAAAGTCATCGTTATACTCGACTATGCGTAGAAATTCTTCGTCTTCGATGTCGTAGCTCTCGCCATAAACGACAGCGCATATGACGTTCAAAATTGTCAGTTGAATTTCTTTCTTGGGATCAATCGGTTTGCCTTGGCTCGCCAAGAGTCGTTTCGCCATATGGTCAACCTCGCTGCAGATCAGTCCCTCCAGATGCTTCAAGCCACTTCCGTACATGCGCAGTGCAGAGTGCGCGATCTTTCGCTGGAGAAGCATGGTTTGTGTGAAGTCTGCGCAGATGATATCTTTACATCCGCGAGACAGATAGTCGCTGATGAAGGTGACGGGCCTCCCTGAAAAGTCGTCACGCTTGGTGAGTAGCGCCTCTCTAGCCAGATCGATTGAATTGATCACGACACACCGCTGACCGCCGGGGAGGTAGAGCGTGTAGATTTTCCCATACTCCTCAGCAATCTCGGTCATGGCCATGTGACCTGGCTTTCCCGCCAGACGAAGCATGTTTCCGATCAGCGGGAAGGGACTGGGACCAGGAGCAAGAGATAGTCTCTTCTCACGTGAACGCTGGATTAGAAACAACACCAACAGAACACAGGAGCAAACTAGGGCGATCTCCAGAATCATCTTTGAAGAATTCTGCAAAAAAAAAAAACGAGTAAAAATCGATTAATTTCTTTGTCACTTATGAAATATTCTGAGCATCTAAAATTTATCTTTCACTCGGAAAAATTTGGGAAAGAACTTTTTTCGTTTGCTGTGAAAACGACAAATAAATGTTAAGCATAAATAAACCTCTGTGTGCCCCAAAGTAGACACTGACGCCAGGGGACCCAGAAATACTGGTTCAGTTTCGCTTAAAACTACCCAACCAGTTCTCTGAAACTGTAATTTCGTGTGTTTGGCTGTAGATCGCCAGGATGCGAATGGCTGCAACTTGAAAACATCAGGCTGATTTTTTCAAGTTTTTCCTTTGTTTTGGGGAAAGATCGCTCGTAACTATGGCTTGTTCTTTCTTTGAGAAAATCAATAGATTTCCTTCGAGATCGTGACTTTCTGTGAGTATTCTGTGTACGTGAAAAAGCATCGCATTTCATCTTAAGCACATTTTCACACCTTAACGCAAAAATCCCCGTAACAGTGCCCTTTTACAGAGTTAACAAACCACGTGCACTGAGGCGATTGTAAAGAAGTAAAAGATGCTGGCGCAAACATCATACTTTTACTTTATGAAAATCTGAATCAAAAGTGTTACTATTCCTATTTAGCCATCTTGTTATCAAAGGGGCAACCGGATGACCGCGAACTTGACCTTAAAGCTATTTTTAAAAAGCTGTTTTTCATTCGACGCGGGCGATATCCGTCGACAATATACATGTCATATGTACACGTTATCTGATTATACTGAATTCCAAACCTTCTTTTAGTTGATGTGTTTATTTATATAGCTCGAAAAAAGATCAAACTTCAAAGATAAACCGCGTTTTATTATTTAGTTTATTTCATGACCTGTCACAAGATTTTGTTGTGGTGGATTTTCAATCCTCAACACGCTCTTGACCTCAAAGTTTTATCCACAAACAGTATGTGAAAACGCCGTGTCATACACGTTTTTAGCCAATCAAATCCGAGCTGGACTTACGCAATCTTTATTTCGAAAAAAAAAATTCACTTTGATTGCTATCTCTTACAGCAAAATCCGTTTACGTTAATCGTCACTCTTTCAAAGAGAATTTGTTCCGATCCATGTTCCATAGTCTGCCTTTCCGGGTAACAAGTGTGCATGTCACACAATTCCGATTGTCCGAGGCAAAAACGAAAATCAAGGAAAGCACATCCTTTTGAAGTTTCGCTTATTCACTTTGTGACTGAGGCATCTAATATAAGAAATAACTCAGTAAATAAGAAACTCTTAATAGCATCAGAGACGCAAAGATAGTTTTAGAAGCCTATATATCCAACGTGCCTAAGGCCTATAAAATTAACTTGCAATCAATCGTTATCAGCAATGTGCGTGCAGGCAAAGTCGACGAACTACAAGAAAGCGTTCGGTGGAAAAGTACGTAAAACAATCAATATTTGGATTTATGCATGCAGTCTGCAAAAATTAAACTTTCAAAAGGAATATCTAGGTAGTCAAATACAAGAAAACCTAGGCGGGTGCTGAACTGGAGGAGATTGAATCAGGTAATTCAGTAAAAATGCAAAAACTCTTTAACTCTTAAAAGCTTAATAGGCCTATAACTCTCTGTTTGTTCATTTCTTTACATTAAACCTAAGACAAAGTCTTCACTTTCTTGTTAAAAGAGACCAAATGAAAATATGAGATATTGAAGAATAACAATTAACTATATTATCAGTGACGCGTTCAAAGCGAAACCTGCAAAACTTAGCACGAATGAATGAATTGTCGCCCTATTTTGATCTCCTAATCTTAACTTCAGGTCTAAGTTTTTGAGCTATTTGAACACTGCAATCCAATAATTACAATGTGTAAACACAAAGGGATAACCTCGTTCGGCAATTAATTTCACCTGGTCTTGTTTAAGATACTAGATTAGAGACAGCACTCGATACGTAAAAAGATTCCACGAAATTTTTCCAGAACGACAGCCTTCAATGCTCTGGTTAATCCTAGTGCTTCCAAATCGAATGCAAAAATTGTATTAATTAGTACTGTCGGCATGGGCGTTAACTTGGCGAAATTGAACTGTGCTGAGGTTTACAAGAACCACTGCAAAAATAACCTCTAAAACATTGTCATTTCGACTTGTTGACTCCACGATTGCAAAATAATCTTCAGAGTTTACGTGCAACATTGAATGAGTATTCCAGAAGAAGAAACGTTAGCTGCCCAGAGGGCCTTGGTTGAAACGAAGTACAAATTTGCGATCAACACAACGAGAATACAACTGCATGAGCTCAAATGAACAATGTTAGGAACCATGCAGGTCACGCCAAAACGCGGTTTGAAAAATATGGTAATCCACAGAGTTTAGGCTACAATTCAGCAAGCGTACCTTGATTGCACGAAAAAAATTGCTCTCTATCTCCTCTTCTTCAACAGCTTGGTGGTCCCAGCCGAGTTCGGTCACTTAGCGAGACGTCTGCCCACAGACGAGAAACTATGTTGGGGCCGCTTATATAGACAGAGACTACGTGACAACACTACGTTCTTCGCATGTTTACACGCGTGGCTCTGACGGTCGTCGTCTCGTTTGAAGATAAAATTAGAAACATATCTCCGTACTACCTGCAGCGTGAAATCTCATTGAATTTAAACAAATCGCGCCGCTGCTATTATTAATGACTTTTTCAACGCCCACGTGTGGAGGCGGGCTCGAAAAGATAGTTCATAAAAATATATGGAAGTGGACGGTTTTAAAGGGGTATACGGGCTCCTAAACACCAGATTGCACAATTAGAGCGTTTTTGATAGCTCCCCACGTTGAAAAGACATGTAATCCAACCTTGAAAATAAATAGTGTTTTTTGGCAAGAAGTCACGTTTTTGTTCCACTTCACGAAACAACAGTAGCACATCAGCATATTCCTGAGACAGTCTTGATTTATTTCATTTTCGTCTACATGTGTTTGTTTGGTACGTAGTGCCATGGAGATATAACAGTAGTTCTCGAAAAGCTAATATTTGCTCTTTCACGTTTTATTATGTTAGGACACGAAGGGATTTCGAAATCGCGTTCTGGGGTCAAAATTCTATTTCCTTGAGTGTGCTTTTTTTTTCGGGGCCACGAGACATGTTCCAAAAAACGCCAATTAAAGTCGAACACGTTTTCGAACTTATTGTTGCATGGATATATGTTATTGGATATATGTTATTCTTTGTGGAATCGTGAACGGATATTACACCTCAAAAACCGCTAAGTTTCGCGCATTTAACCACTGTTTAGTCACATATACGTACTCCATCTGCTGGCAAATTAAAAATCTAAGTCTCAAAGGTCAAGTCACGCGAAAGATTTTCCGCGTGCAAGCGCACGTGTTCGGGGGTCCAGATCCCGTCACGTGAATGCTAAAGTACAATTCATACATTACTACAGCAGCGATCGTAAACAAAATTGAAAACATTATTTTTTGAAAAAGCTCACGTACGCTGAAATAAAACGCTTTGTTACGCCTGATATAGGAGTGCATTGTCATGTTTCTTATGGCATCCATGCTGGGAATGTTGCATTTGTGGGATAAAGTTTTCAAAATAGCTCTTTTTGTTAGAGATCTGTTATCTTGAAGAGTGCAGTAAATATAGTCCCCAGTTTGCTTTCAACGTACTGAATATTTTTCTCCCAAAAGAAGTTAAACTTGAAACTATGAGCATCTTGCCTTTCGAAAAGCTCTCAGGAAATGAGCGTGACTGTGATTGAAATAAATGCACTTTTTACAATACAGTAAACAGCCCCGTCTAAAGCAAACCTTGTGACCAACCCAGTATAGAATATTAGATTAGAAAAAGCGAGAATATATATATAGCACGAATTAAATGCAATCTTGAGACTCACAGACACACAATCTCGAATTATTAAAGACGAAGACCTACACTTGACACTCGAAGCTAAATATTTTTGATACGTGTTATATTGTTTTAAGTTAAACAGTCTGGGAAAAAGTTTAGAGCACGTACCTTTATTGGGGTATTTCAAGACAAGCAACGTTTGTATTAAATACAAAAACCTCAGTATTAAGGCAAAAGTTCTTAAAAACAACATCATTTAAATTTTTGCCCAACGTTGTTCTAGTCTCACGGTGAATGCGTGCCGACATTTTTTGAAAAGCGAGTCAAAAACAAGGGAAAATTGACCGTGATATACTTGACGTGTCTTTGCGGGTTCATTGCCACTCTTGTACGAAAGTGGCAAACAATTTCTTGTGAGTGTCTTTAATTTGAGGGCAAAACAGAACACGTTTTTCCTTCTTTTGTGGGCAAACTTTAGATATAGGTTGAGTGATGAAGGTCAGTGTGTTTAGGAAAATACAAATGTTTCGCTGAAGACAAAGTGAAGTCGAACTAGTTTAAACCTATTTACCAGAGTGTACGAAGCGTGGCTCTGTATTCGAAACAAAAATACAGTGTTATGTTTCTCTGTTTCTTTAAATTAACACTGAACGTTTTTAACTCTGGAGGGCAGATTTGATTTATTGATATCATTAACTAAACAGACTGTCAACCCAAGAAAAACAGGTGTGTCGCTAATAAAGGGCTATGCAGCTCATCTTCTGTTCTCCCATAAATTTCTAACAGTTTTATGCTCAAAATCAGGGATTAGCAGAACATGAATTGTGGATAATTTAGGTCAGCTGAGGAATAAAACAGTAATATCAAAACTGCTCGTGATCCGTCTTTAGAGATGAGATGTTGTTACATCTTGACCTCATCTAGTCGTCATCTACAAATAGCCGAAAGACTAAAGGACTGTTTCCAAATAAAGCTCACTTTACAAAGATAACCTTCGTGACATAATGTGATTGAAAAGAACACTGTTAAAAAAAACACAACGGCTGTTGTAAAAAAGGCTTAAATGTGTTTCATTTTGAATCGGAAAAGAGTCAATCTCCCTTTACAATGTTCCCGTAAACGTATTTTTGCCCAGACCTAACTATTCGGGTTGTGCTGTACCATCCTTGAAGTTTCTCGTGATCATTATTAGCATTTTTTCCTGTCTCGTTTTCAACGGTACGGCATGGGGTCACATTTTTCAGTCTGGAACTTAATTAGGAGAATTAACTTTCCATTATCTCTAGCCATTGTCTTTGTACACTTCAAAAATCATTGATTCGTTCAGAAGTCACGAAGTTACAAGAAGCGTACAATGTAAATAATTTCTCAAAGTCATTTTTCGGCTTCAAGCTTTTTGTTACATCCCCGGAAATTGATCTCTATATACAGTGCTTTAGCCGCAATAGTTTCAAATTGTAATTTCCCTTCAGTGTACTTTAGGTAGTTTTCGACCAAATTAGAGGGAAAATTTACGTCACTACTTTTCCAGGCACGTACAAATCTTCTTGGTTTTTTAGTTGTCTCCGCATTCGCAGACAACCGCGACTCGCTGATCGGAAGCCCTTTCGATGCAAGAAAGTGGGAAAAGTATTGCACGTAGTATAGGCACGCAGCACGTCCGGAGGAATTTTGAACCGTAAGTGATGACGGAGGGTTTAATGTTATCAAGCAATTATTGTATATTAAATATCACAATTATGGATTTAGAACCTGTTTTTAATATTCGAATACTCGCTCGTTGTCCTACTCTTCATAAAGGCTAAGCTTTAAGAAGACACTTCAAGTACTGTAAGTAAAGACTTCTTTGATGTTTTCAAATACCATTGAACCTTTTGAGCTCGCCATACCTTCGATTGTTAACAAATCAACTAGCATATACTTGCTTAACATGCAGCAAAACCACTGTTTATTGCGTTTCGTATTGTAGTTCGTTTACAGATAATTAATTTTTGCCATATTGATAGAGGTTTTATTCACAAATTACTAAGTACAACAGAAGAAAGTTGTTAAAAATATCGCCGCTCTAGATCTTTGAGCACGTAAATGGCATATATCTAGAAAGCCCACGGCACAGCCCAGTTCAATCTACAAACGAACATCACTAAACGCAAGCAGGAGAAAGTTCTTGCGGTTAAGCTAGCAGTGCGTCAAACGCTAGATTACGTGAGTGAACAGCCCAGCGTGAAGTTCCGAAGAAATAGCCCTATCTTCAGATTACCAGTGTTTTACAATCTGTACTTTCCAGGGCTCGTAGTTTAAGTAGTTAAATTGTAAACCGTATGTACACTGCCTAATTTTCGTATAAAATGAATTGGTTTTATGTGAAATTAATGTAGTTCTTTCCCATTGAGCTTTTAACTTCCTGCTTTTAAGAGGTGAGCAGGAATATATTGACTTACTCAGCAACCGTGTAAAGATTCGCGTGGGTGGATAAAATAGGTTTCTAGTGCATTGCTGTAATTCAAAAGTAAACCATGCAGAATTAGTAAGGATAAGCAAGTTTCTCATTTGAGCAATTGTTTAAAACTTTAACTATATTTAATTGCATTTTAATAATGTAAGTAGGTTTGTGTTGATTTCTTAGGACACTCCAACCAGCAACACGAAAGTAAACCCTGAAAGTTTACAACTTCCCAATCGGTTAAAGTTTGTAGAATTAAAGTCGACTAGACTAAGTTCCTGGTTAAACTAAAAGAGGGATTTGTCGGAAGTAACATATTGATGATATAAGCAGTTATTTATCCACTGTTTCAGTTTGGAGTATTAATTTCCAGTCCATTATAAATTTCCCGCAGTCCCCTCATTTTAAAAACTTGGGAGCAACCCGTTGACACTGAAATACGGTGACTGTGTTAAATTTGATTTCGGATACACAGCATCTCGTAACCTATTTGCACCCCTTTTCAAACTGACAGTTCGGCAGGCATTTTAACATGGAATTTGAAGAGATTTTTTAAGGTAAAAGTAATATTTCTTTTTTTGATGAATTGTTTATTCGTGTATTCGGCAACCACAGTCGGTCTGAATGTCCTCTTGTATGCACTCCCTTCGGCAAAATTGTGCAAGTTTAGTTCAGTAGTCTGTTTGACCCATTTACTCCATATAAAGGCCTCTTAATTTGTTTGATCTTAAACTTTTCCCACCACAGACAAAACTAAAATTTTAACAGTGATCGGACAGGGGTAGAAAGAAACATGCGAGGCTCTCTCTGCTGGAACGCGGACAAAGAGATTTATCAGAAACAGTCAACTTTCATTGCACTACAATTCAATAAGGCCGCAAGCTTCATTTCACTAGCTTTCAGCAGCAAAAATTGTCACTGGTAGGTGAGGCTCTCTATATACAGTTGTTCTCCACGCATTTTAAGTCGGCAACGATTGCTCGAGGCGTTGTAAAGCAAATACCTTGTGTCGTGATTTATGGAATGACCGTCGAAAACCCTCCGATAATTCATAACTCTCGATAACTCAAACGAAACTCGTTTCCTTTACCCTCAGTTGAACTCCGTACTTCACCCCCGATTTCTTGAGCTTCCCGTTTTCTCAAAACAATTTTCGTTTCCCTTGAAGGTTCGAGAAATGCAAACCACTATAATACTGACCACAAAATAAACGCCTAACAACAAATTCAAAGAAAAGTCTTAGCAACGCAAAGGACGTTTATTGCTCAGTTATACGTACGCACAAAGTGTTGTGAGCATTAGTTAGTGAGATACGCCCACATGCACTAGAATTAAACTTGAAAAGGGCCAATAAGTTTTTGAAAAGAAGCTAAGGACTGTCTCGAAGTCTTTAATGAGTATGGCGCCAGATGATACTTGAGTGTTTTAAACTTTTCCTAAAATCAGACAATTCCACTTTGCATGTTCATTCAGCCTTGAGGTTTTCTTGACCAGTTGTTTACATAATTCGGTTTAGTGACAAATTCCTCGTAAACAATAAGAAGAATTGAGAAAGAAACAAAATTGTTGAGATTTACTTCTCACGTGTGGGAGTTATTTTTCAAGTATCGGATTTGAGTGGGAGCTCAGTTTAAAAGGCAAGGGTAAATTAGTGTCTATAATAAAAATAGGCTAGACACTTTAAGGTTTATGAATTTACATGTGTAATTGCATAAAGCTTCATGTGCACATCTGTATTTTTGCACTAGGCTGAAGTCACGAAGGTCCAGCGAAGCGTCGATTTCATTTGCATAAAGCGCGAGCTTTTGTTCAGTTTCATGCTGTTAAAAACAGTTTTACATTTACTTCGAGTTCGTTGTAAGAATTTGGTGGTTAATCCAGACATTATATCCGTAGTAGTTGGCAAGGTTCTGTCTCTTTCTCCATGTTGAAAGCAAGAACCGACCTTGGCCGGATCGAGAGAGAGAGAGAGAGAGAGGAGCAGGGGGTGCGGGGTTGGGGGGGGGGGGGGGGGTTGTTAAAGAGGGACTGAAGCAAAGCCATTCTTTACATTTTTACACGTATTCTTGGAAATTTTCCCCGATCTCGATTTTAGAAAAGGTCTCACAGAATCAAAGCATTACAACTCACTTCCTTCACCTCTAACATCTCGTATTTTGTTCTCAAGGAGAGCTGACGTGTATACGCTCCACATGACCGGAAACTGCGGTCGTTGCTATGAATATAAATTAAGAACTCCGTCGAATCATCAATAAAATTGGTTCAAAAGATTAGCTTTTAATATCAGGAATCCCAATTTATTTTATAGACCCAAGTTCCTAGCTTTATATACATCGTCTCGACAAGGATGCGAGGTTTCTGAGCAGATTATAGTAAAGTTATATTTTGACTCCATTACATGTTTAAACAAAGGTCTAATCTATTCTCAGAAAAGGCAACAATGAACAGTATTAAAAATAAGGGTGGTCTTTCAAAATTGTTTTAGGGCTTTTATCCGATTACCATTTCCGATCCCCCTGTGATCTTATTTACAAAACGGTAATACTGTGTCATGTTTGTATAGCTGTCTGGAAAAAGAGAACTAGTAATTGTGTAGAGAAAATTCATCGGTTCAGTTACAGTCTAGTTACAACCCCAGCGCACGTATACAAAGAGACGTTTGCCACGACTAGATGGGCATAGAGTCGATCGTCTTGTATGAGAATATACTGCATTTCAAAGAAATGTTTCCCTTTCAAAACCCCTCAACCCAGAAGGCGTACGCTTAG
Source organism: Meandrina meandrites (assembly GCA_963693305.1). Taxonomy (NCBI): domain Eukaryota; kingdom Metazoa; phylum Cnidaria; class Anthozoa; order Scleractinia; family Meandrinidae; genus Meandrina; species Meandrina meandrites. Next base: position 38,648,019 of record OY855906.1, read on the forward strand.
AAGTTGTTCCTTTCCAACGTGAAAAAATGCTTCCAGTCTTTTCCAAAATCATCTTGAAACATTTGTGGAAAAATTCCAAAATTTCAATCCAGTTGTTTTGATCACGTTCAGAGAAAATTTTAAGTCCACTTATGAAAAACGTGTGACGATTTTGATTTCTCCTGTACGTGACAAGATGAGAATCTCCACCACGAGGAATATTTTGCTATCAGTTTTGTTTTTGTTTATGCGGCTTCAGGTTTCGTAGTGAGCACGTGTACATGTGCTTAGACCCCAGCGAAGTTGAGCGAACACGTTCAGTTTACTTTGAACAAAAACATACATGAAACTGATCTCGTTTGACCCAAAAATATAATAAAAAAAATGAGATTCATGTCTTAAATTTTAAGCAACAGAATGCAAACGGAGTTCAATCAACTTTTTCGGTCGGCAGTTTTTCTGACAGTCTAGATTTTAGACGGACTTGAATTTGGCTCCTAACTTTAACAAACTATTTTGTTTTCTCCGTGTCACTAGTTGTCTAGTTGGGAATGGGCGAAAAATCCACAGACTGGAACCCATTTGATGTAGCAGCGGTTGTGTGATTGACATCAGTTGTCACGTGACCAATCGCCCCAACAGCTCAGTTTGTCAAACAAACGATCACGCCACTTTGCAAAGCATTGTTTAGCAGTTTTACGCTGTTTTCGGATGTCCTTCACATGAAAAGCGATTACCTTAATATAAGGTTGTGTTTTTCAGTCACGGATCAAAGAATTAAACCCCCTAACGTCTGCAAAGAAGCGAGAGATCTTTTGTACTTAATTCTATCTGGCGCTGTTTGCTTCGAGAAGGTCCCAGAAAAAAAAAATACTTCAAATTCTTTTGGCGACCACACTAACAAAACGTTTTTATACGGTATAATGTTAACGCTAAAAACAGCCGGGAGGCCTAAGCAAGTAGAATTAATCTCACACAACAAATACTTCACTGATTTGTAGTTCCACACATTTTTTTATACACGACTGAAAGCATACTTGCAATCTTGGAATTTTTTTAAGCGCAACTGACGATATAACCAAAAAAGGTTACATGATTGAACGATGTGTATCGTCGACCTAAAATATTCCAACCAGTTTACAGCGCGGTTGAGCGAACAACAATTTTAGTCTATAGCTCTTTACAACGAAGCGAATTAAACGTCTCGGTTAAAATTGACACAACGTTAAAAGCACATGGGAACTAAGTTAACATCGCTTTTTGGAGACGGTTACATCGAAAAAGTTTTTTCTGAGTGTGGCAAGTTTTTTCAGAGCACATGAAATAAGCGATTGCTCATGGACTGAGCTGAGGAGAGCATATTTTCGAACATTACATGTAGCTCAGCGCGTACCGTAAACTGACAGGGAGTTGCCCCTAGTAACGAATGCCATATTCACAAGATACCGCTCGTGTTGAACGAATATGAAAATCTTGGTTATTGTCTAATGGACAATTGTAGCAATCATTTCAATCGCCGCCGTTTTACCATGCTCAATTTTCGTAGCAACCTACCTGAAAACTCAACTCTTAAATATGATAATGACTTCGGTTTTGTAACAGGTATCTCTTGCAGGTTTTGCAACGTTCAGAAGAGGAACTGACTGAACGCACGCACTTCTGCATGTTCGGTTAATAACCTACCAGCTGGGATAATTATTGCTATTTATAGCCCGTTCAGTATATTTGAAGAGACGAATGACCAATTGGATTAAAGAACTCTGTACACAGAACAATGCCTTGTATGTTTAATGAAACCAGCTTCAGAGTTGTGTTTTTTTATTCTTTACAGCGACAAGGGCATAATTTGACAAAAGCCAATGAAGTGCAACGGAACAAATTGATTTATTTTACCGTTGATTGTATTAAATATATACCGCAAAATAATAGTAAAAAACAACCTCTCGGAAACAAACTTAGTCGAACTAGTAAGACTTGAAATTAAACTACCCATAGTGGATTCTTAAAGTCTTGCTGTTGGTTTTTGTTGCTGCGTCATGTTAAATCCAGCATAACTAGTGATTGAAGAAAAATATTTCAATAGGCTTAAGTCATGTAATAAATATCGGCTTTATGAATGAATCCCAAAATAGAAACAATAGCGAAATCTACATGTATACTTCGATTATCACTTGTAAAACTTTCATGGATGGTGTGTCTCGTCAAAATATATTAGGTTTGTCTGTTGCATTATCACTCGATGGTCGCTTCGCTTGAGGCCGAGAAAAAAGAAGGTCGACTTGAAGCAAATCTAGTTTATAATATCGTATAAATCCCCAACAAGCGAAACGGTGTTAGGGACGGACCATTTGACTTTGCTTGCAAGCATACTTATACAAAAAAATTAATACATGTTCAGTCAGCCGGGTCCTGCAGCATGTTATATGGAGAAAAAAAATATCATGCACACACCTGCCCTGAGAAAAAATCCTAATGTATGAAATTGTAAAAAAAAATTCATGCTTATACCAAATCACCCAACCCCTCCCCTCAAAAGTCAAATGGTCCGTCCCTTAGTTGAAACAAAGAAATGGAATAATAGTTTTAACCACTTCTGTTCTAGAGTAAATACTTGTGAAACTTCTGCCCTGTTCTGGGCCTGTTTTTTTTAATGCCTGACAAGCGTCTGCTCTATGTACTTGAGATTTTGTTTGTTTGGTTTTCTTTTATTTTGGTACTGTGGGATAAAAATGTTTGTAAAACTTTTGCCCGTCCTTTTTAAATGGCGCAGAACTTGAGTACGTGAGTTTGTAATTGCCCTTGTTAAAATGATATCTGAGAAAGTCCTGCTAAGTCTGACTTGAAACTTAAAAGCTACTCAGGTTGTTAGTAATCCGTGGAACGACGGAACACGGAACGGCGGAACGACGGAACGAGAAACAGCGGAACGGGATTTTTTTTTCTGTTTTTTTTTTTTTTTTTTTTTTTTTTTTTTAACAAAAAAAAAACAACAAAGAAAAAGTAAATATATCTCACAAAATAAAGGGCATGCATATATTCTTTATCCTTCGAAGTCGATCTAGAGCCAGGTTGTCGAGTTCATTTCGAGTGTGGATTTCAAGGAGAAGCGTGACTGCCCTTCGGACTTGCTCGCCCCAATCGAGACAATGAAACGTACAAAGTCGAAGCACGTCAAAAAAGCCGTTGTCAAAAAAAAATAGAAGGGCCTGAAAAGTTACTTATTTCGTAAGAAAAAAACAAAGAACAGAAATGAAAAGCCCACAACAAGGGTTATTTTCAGTTGGTCACCCATCCAAGTACTAACCCCGCCCAGGGCTTAACTTCAGCGATCGGACAAGAACCGTTGCTTTCCATGTGGTATCAGATAGCGCGTAAATCAGCTAACGAAAGTCCAGTTTCGGCAACGAAAGTGCCAAATTGTTCAAAAGATCTACCGGTATTTCTTGTTCGCTATTTGCATGACTCTGGTAACAACCTTCCTTTAATGGTTTACAAATTTCGGGATAGTTGCAGATGCAGGCACACGCTGCAGACACTCAAAGATTGAAGATGAAGATCACTGAAGATTGTACATGTCAAGTAAAACAATTTTTACTGGTTAAAACAGTTTTGCAACCCTCCTAGGGGTTAGCGACTTTATACTTACAAATTCAACTTTTTTATCATGTCTATGAAGAGATATTTATACAAACGGAACACGCCGGCCGTTAACCCGGGTTCATTCTATACTGCCGCAAGACAAATTTCCGGTCCTGTTGGTGTCTAGCGTTCTCGTTAGCCGGTCAAAATTGTTGCGCAAGATGTCCTCCAAGGATAAGGAAGTTCTTATTTTTCAAAATGGAGTGCTAAGGATCAAACAAAAAAAATCGCAGAAATTTACAATTCCTGAAGATGAGGCGCCTATAAGGCACTTTCGTTGCCGAAACTGGACTTTCGTTAGCTGATTTACGCGCTTTCTGATACCACATGGAAAGCAACGATCGCTGAAGTTAAGCCCTGTTGGGCGGGGTTAGTACTTGGATGGGTGACCAACTGAAAATAACCCTTGTTGTGGGCTTTTCATTTCTGTTCTTTGTTTTTTTCTTACGAAATAGTAACTTTTCAGGCCCTTCTATTTTTTTTTGACAACGGCTTTTTTGACGTGCTTCGACTTTGTACGTTTCATTGTCTCGATTGGGGCGAGCAAGTCCGAAGGGCAGTCACGCTTCTCCTTGAAATCCACACTCGAAATGAACTCGACAACCTGGCTCTAGATCGACTTCGAAGGATAAAGAATATATGCATGCCCTTTATTTTGTGAGATATATTTACTTTTTCTTTGTTGTAAAAACAGAAAAAAAATCCCGTTCCGCTGTTTCTCGTTCCGTCGTTCCGCCGTGAATAGCGGTTACGAAATAGCGGCCGGGCATGAGAAGGTGTTAATTCAGACGAAGACTAACTCCTTTCTCGACCCTTTCTACATAATTTCCGCACAATTCGCTATCTAAGGTAGCTAATCATGAATCATAAACCAAGAGATCAGGCGGTAAAATATTCTAGTGGCCAAATTTGACGGCTGATACACCTGAGTAAAGAAGCGTGCAAACTACGTAGTTATATCTTCAACTGAGTTTCCATACATTTTTCCTCAGTGCTAAAACGAATTCGCGCCTGTTCATGACAAATTTTAAAAATATGGACACATAAATAACTTTTCCCTATGGTTCAGCATGTACATATCATTGTTTATAAATACCTTTTAGAGCGCTTTTCCCGGACCGGGCTACCCTGAGTAAGCTATCGTTTAGTAATGCGGTCAGGTTCGTAATGTCAGTGTACGCATGCTTACTTTACAATTTAATGTTTGCTCTGAATATGCATAACGTACTGGTACGCGGTGTATGAGGATCATATTGGCCAAGTTGAATGATACTGTCTTGAACTCGCAAAAAGGATTAAGATTTTGATCACCTTGAAAATAACGGGATAAATTGAACTGACCGAAGCTGGACCAGTGCATGCACGGCCGGAAAATTGATCAATAGTGGTCTGGATTAACCTGCCATATAAGCGACCGTTCATTTGACAAGCCAGGAAAAGCTCGCTGCCAACGTGGTCGGGGCCTATTTAGAGGGTACACTTATCAAAATTTGGGCTGTTTTGTGAGGCATGCAACTGAACAAGTCAGTCTTGAAAATATTAAGCTTATCCGTAATAAAATGCTGCATTTCCGATAGATATTGATATACGGCAGATCTCGTGCAAAATAACAATATTTTTATAACGGGATTATACTTCCCTCTTTGAAAGTGTAGACCCATACATTATCGCATTTGAGTATCTGTAACGAAGAGCGTTAGTTGCAGGTGGTTTGGTAGAAAGACCGCACCTACATTTGCGATAGTTTTAAGCAAATAGGTGCGGCTAGTGCATGCTTCCACTCGAACGGTTTTACGGTAGGTCCGTAAACGTACATGATATGTATGTGAGAACTGTTGACACAAGTTTAGGAAAAGACGTACGGTTGTGGCATATTATACTCGCTAAAACATCTGGGCTCGGTTATTAGAATTTAAATCCGATAAACGTTAATCCAAGATTGGAAAGGCGTTTTTCAATGATATTTTTATGTGACAGTTTGACTTGTGCAATATATAAATGTTGAAATACCCTGGACTAAAACAACTAAGAGGCCTAGAAATTATTTTTATATCTCAGCTTAAATGTAGGATCAACGTTAAATCCTGCTTTAAACACTCCTGATCGCTAAGCATAAGCATAACGTAATTTTAAGTGGATGACCCTCTTGGCTTGGGTTTTGGGTGCATCTAATGACATCGCCAGCCAAGTAGCTTTAAGGAAATTCCGTTCTATATACAGTCCGACCTCTATTAAGCGGCCACCCTTGGGACTTTGAAAAGTGGTCGCTAAATAGAGGTTGGCCGCTTAATAGAGGTACAATATAAATTGGATAGGAATGGCAGTAAACATTATTTTATTGACTCTATAGAGCAAAATGCTTTTAACAGGTGAGCATATATGAAAATAAATCCAAAATTCATTGTAACAAAACATCAAGTGCATTTCCAGCCAATGTCCTCTAACACAGAGGTCACGTAGTTGAAATGTACAGTATTTCTTCGGGCTGATAATGTACAGAAAAATATACAAAACATCGTTGACAAGTTTCTTAGGCCTGTAGTTCTTGTTTTCTTGTTGTTATCAGTTGTCACCTGATATCATCTGTCACCATTTTGCTTGGAAAGATAATTTGCTGGCCGCTTAATGGAGGTAAAAGACCATACAAATAATACACTTGCGACAGCAAAAAGGTGGCCGCGGCCGCTTAATAGAGGTGGCCGTTGAATAGAGGTATCAAATAAAGCAGTTTACTGACAAATATATCGGGACTTTGGAAAGTGGCTGCTTAATGGAGGGTGGCCGCTTAATAGGTGGCCGCTTAATAGAGGTCGGACTGTAGTTGAGGATATGATTCTAGTAATGCAATTTCGAAGTGAAAAAAAATTTTCTCGAAAAGATCTCGTGTTTGGCTTATGTCAAAAGTACACATCTTATTAGAAATTTTATTGGTACATGTATAAATGCACATTTCTGCGCGTCTAGCGTTATCGCAAGTTGACGAGCCTGTCAAAATACAAACAACTAGGTGATACGATAGCGTGACTTAAATGTCTGATAAGAGATTTCATTTATCTAATGCCGTTTCCGTTTCAGAAATCCAGAAATCCAGACTTCTAACTTTGTTTTGCACTGCGTGTGGTAAGCAGAACAACGAGGATCTTAATAACATGTTAAACCAGTTTCCCCACTTAACGTTACATACAGCGCGCGTGTTATATTTGCACTTGTTACGGGCGTTGGTCAGTGTACTCCACTGAATGGAGTTGGATGGTAACATTGATTATGTTAGCAATAACATGTATAAGAGAGGAAAACATAATGGACTAGCTGTACGCCTGATTCATAAGCACTCGACATTGCACCAAGCTTTCTCGTCGAGTAAAAGATTTGGCATGAGATTACGTTCCTGAATACTAAACTTAACGGGTACAGGTATTTCTGAGCTTAAATTCTTACTGGAAAGTTCATGACCCTAACTTTGAAGCACTACAAATGTTGCTTCTTTATTCTAAATCGGATTAAAGCAATTAATTATCATTAGTTTCTCATCGGTAACTATGGACTTGCGATGTAATGCTTAACGAATAGCGCAGACTGCTTTGAATCGCGATCGGTGAAACGTGTGAAAATCTTTGACATAATGTTTGCTAAAAGATGCTTAAATGATCTCTAAAGTAGAGATATTGATTACATTTGAACTGACACTGACTAGAAAACTTTGCCTGCAACAATTAATTGAGTATATCTAATCGCGTAATTTGATTTAAAAATAATTGTGTGAAAGTTGATCGTTCTAATATAGCGATTATCGATTATTAAATACTAAATTTTCTTTTCTGAGAGCCTTTGTCGAGGGTATCATGCAGTTTATGACGCCAGAAACGAGAAAATTCTGCTTAAGCTTGGCATATATTTGCATTACACAATGCGCTTTGCCGTCTTTGTCGCATACTAAAATATGGACCAACTTAAAAATCATGATTCAGTTGACATCATATGTGTCCAAACACAAACAGCCCTTATGATATGAAAGGTGAATACTCGCTTTCAGTCCCTCATCGTCACACACAGTTTGTAGGGGCTTGGTGCCAAGACTCCTCGCACAACGGGATCCACCGGCGCCTCCAAATCTGGCTGGGAAGAGCCTGGGGGCAACCCAAATTTGAACTGCTGAAGAAGCCCAGCTAAAAAGAGAAAAATCTCAATTTTAGCCAAAGATTGCCCCAAACAGCCACGTGGACCGGCTCCAAATGGAATAAAACTGAAGGTAGCTGGGCAGATGAAGCTCTCTTCTTCGTCAAGAAAACGCGTCGGATCAAATATTTCTGGGTCTTTCCAGTGTTTCGGATCGTAATGAATAGCTCTGAGATCGACAATCACCTGAGAATTTTCTGGAATGTCGAACCCTCCCAGTGTTGTATCGCTTCGCACTCGATGAGGAAGGGTGACGTAAACAAACGAACTGTGGCGCATGATCTCCGTAATGGTGGCTTCCAAATATGGCAAACTGCTCTTGTCCTTCAAACGAGGTTGGCGGTCACGCCCGATGACGTCATCAAGCTGCTGACGAATCTTGGCTTGGACTTCTGGGAATGCTGCTAAGTAAAGAAGCGACCAAGTCAAATAATCAGTAGTTGTATCTGCACCGGCGATAACGAGATCTGCCAGAGTATTCCTTAAACAAGTCTCGTCTAACAATCCCTTTGCTTTAGAATCTTCCATTTCGGCATCTTTAAGAGCCTTAATAAGGGCATCGGTGATGTCCCGTATGGTTCCCTCTCTGTAGGTTTGTTTGTGTTCTTGGAGTTTTGGCAAGAAGACTTTCTTTTGGAGGTCTCGGCAATCTGCAATGCGTTTATGAATGTTCAGTGGAAGGAGCTTCATAAATGGAAATGCCTCTAGCAGGGAAGCGCTTCCAACCAACCGCATGGTATCCTCTCTCACCTGTTGCAGTTCTCTCAAATATTCGTCTTCCTCTGCGAAACGCGTCCCGAATATGCATGAGGTGATGATGTTTGTGACTCCGAGGCTTAGGAGCTCGTGCGGATCAACCGGGACACCTTGTGACTCACTTAAACGACGGCACATCTCATCGACCTCTCGCTGAACTTTTTGCTCTAGGTTTTGAATCCCGCTTCCAAACATTCGAAGAGCTGCGTGCGTTACCTTTCGTAATAGCTTCCACCGCGCCCCAAAGTCGCCGAATATGATGGCTTCGGCTCCAGAAAACAGGGTATCAGTGACGTGGTTTTTTGATCTCCCTGCAAAAATGTTCCCTCTGCGAATCAAGGCATCCCAGGCGAGATCGATGTCGGTCACGATGAACACCTTCTGCCCCATGATCGACATCATGTAGATATCGCCATACTGCTTCGCTAGGGCTCTCATGGTCATGTGATTGAAGCTCTTCATGTCCAGCAAGTTGCCAATCAGAGGTAACTGGCGCGGTCCTGGGGGAAAGTGCCTAGCCTGTGACCAGCGGTGTACCACAAGAAAGTAGAGAAGACTGGAAATAGCGACGAGAACAAGCGCTTCCCAAAACATGGCGGCTGTGTTATCTGTGTGAAAATAATCAGAAATTTACAAAGATTGAATCGAAAACTACCGTTTCAAGAGTAACGTTTTTATGCTCGAATCATTCAATTAAGGTGGGGGTAAAGGTGAATTTGAGTGAAATTTTAAGAGGTTTAAAGAAGGGATAGAAGAAAGAAAATTATTTTTGGAACACCACCAGACAGTTGACCCCAACGCAAGAACACCCCAGGTTGTCAGGGGACTGTTCGGGTGTCCATCTAATAATTTTTAACTTCAAACTCTTATTTTGAAATCACATTAAATCTTAAGTATTTCTTATTTTTCCAAATTTTACTAAACCTTTGAGAAAAACTATCTCTTCCCAAACATCCCCAAAAATCACCCAAAAATTTACAAAACACCGCTAAACATAGCTTTGTGAAATGAGCTGAGGGTTTTGAGAGTGTTTGAAACGCGAACGAGATATTCGCATCAAACCCAAGTTAAGCGGTGGGAAAAAGGGGTTCAGGTGTACCCCCGCCTTATCAACAATGAATCAAAGCCTGAGAAACAGAGGAATTCTAACAAGTGATTTTAGCTAGTTTTTATAAGCTTTGCCGATTGTCAAAAGCACTTATTATAGAAAATTAACGCTTCATGAAAATAATGCGAATTTGGAAAATTGGCGTTAATTTAAGTCGCGTTAATTTTTGTGAGCGTCAATTTTCGCGCCCTTAATTTAGTGGAGCGTTGATTTCCGCGCCATTAATTGAGTGTTAATTGTTTTATCAGGATGGGGATCCACCGGCATCGTTCGTGCTGAATTGAACGCTCGAACTAGCGAGATTCGATTGCGTTTTGGATTTTGGTAACTTGTTAACAGTGTGTTACAATAAATTTGTTCCTGTTGTCTCTACAAGTTCCGTTTCTTTATGTGGTCGCGTTAATTTCCTTCATTTTGAAATTTTAGCACCCCTTCGCAGGGTTCAAAATAAAATTTCGTTTTTAGCCTGAATTTGTCGGCTTTTTTTGTCAAGGCTCATTTTTTTCCCGGCTGTTAAGCTAGAGCCATGCGTTTTCAAGGGACACAATCCATATGCATACATGACATACCCATAGGCTTGCAATGCATTCTGGGGCAAAGCAAAAGAATGAATTGGAGCAATTTGACTTCTTTTCTTATTTTGAATGTTTTAAAAGTAAATAAGATCTTCCAATATAATTTTCTGGAGGGACACAATACCTGAGAAGGTGGGGTGGCCCGTTATTCATCTTAACACAGTATACCTCGCAGTACACGTGAAGCCTTCAAGCGTTTCATTTGAAATCGGGCAGCCCTTGAAGTTTAAAAATGTGTTACAAACTAGTTAACATAATTTGACCCTGATTTGAATTACCAAAGGGTCACCAAAAGAGTCTACAATAACAACAAAAACATTAATTTGCGATCAGGGATCGCAGGTTATGAGGTTTGGTTAGGTTAGTCTTCACTTGCGTTGCGTAATATTACAGCGTAAACATTCGAGATCTTTGTTTTGGAGGCACCTGGCGTTTTAGCGAGAGATGCGGCACACAGTGGCCGGCGTGGAGTTGGAAGTGTAATCAATTTGAAAGGAGGTCTCTGAAACAACATATGCTAAATATCGATGAGAGAAATATATTACATACCTCAGACGTCTATACTGTTAGTTAGGCTGTATGTATGTGTATAGTCACAGTTTATCGCATCGATAACTTTTGGAGTACTCGTAAATACTCGTATCACTTCGGAAGCCGACGCGACAGCAACAATAACAATGAATTGCAAGCAAGGCTGATCATACTACGTGAAAAGTAGACTTTGCGAGACAACAACACGACTAGAACCGATACAGCAGGATTGCAACCGCAGACAGCTGTTTCGTCCTTATTGGGACTCTTCAGTGCGGTGTAGCGAATCTAAATGACCCAGCTCGGATCGGCCCGGAGAGCCAACGCAAATAAATTGCCCAATAGCCCGTACACTGTATCAAGTTCCGTACTTTGAACTTACTTGTCCCCCGAATCACGCGTTGCCACATCACGTGTTTCGGAGACAAGAAACAGCAGCATTATCGTTTTCGGTCTCTTGCAGACCTTTGCAGTTTTAGTCTTACTTTTACATATTTTTGAAGCGTAGATCTTTTCAGATCCGATATGCTGTGCTATTTAGCATGGTTTTGTCCATAAGGTCTTGATGACAGCAGACAGGTAACGATTTTAAGAAAAACGACTAATTTTTTAAATTTACAAGACATGTTTCGACAGAGCTTCTGTCATCTTCAGTTGAATGGTTTACAAAGCATGCAAAGTTGAATATTAAATAAGTAGACGAAAATGCTAATTAAGACAAATAGTAACAACAGAACGTGAAAATGCGTGAATTAAAAAGATAATTTTAGATTAACATGGTGTAATTGTTGATTGAGGCAAGGTTGTTCTTTTTGAATATGGATAGCCTCCTTTATCTTGAGTTGAAAGCTGGTAGTGGCGTGATCTAAAATATGAAAACAATCTATTGTACATAAGGCGCGACAACGTTCCGAATTTTGAAGATGTTTGAAGATATGAGAGGCCTTATCTACGGCTAAGTGCTCACGTACGCGTGTGAAAAGATGTCGGGTGGTTTCGCCGACATAACAGGCATTACAGCCCGCACAGGTAAACTTGTAAACCACACGCGAATGAAGCCCGCCGGGGATAGGGTCTTTCACACCAAAAAAGTTGCCGATTTGGCTGTGCCTACCACATTTAAGCTATTTTGGTTTGCGAGACTCACCGTGACACCAGGCAGTGTTGGACACGGTTCACGTGACAGTTTTCGACCAATCATATGTCACCTCGGTAGGAGCAATGGCGGACAATTTTGTCGTCGGATTATAAGAAGGTCTCATCTTCTTCGTGCGATTTCGGCGAAATTTTAAGATTTTAACGGACTGTTTTCTTAGAGCTTGAAGAATAATATCTATGCCAGTCATTCGTCAAGTTCTGAATTAAGGGAAGCGATTTTGCTACCAAAACTAGTCGACTGAAATCATGCTATATGGTAAATGTTTGGTTGGCGCACTCGTTAGACATGCATGAACATTTGCTCATTCTTTTACAAACAGGGATCAGTACTGTAGATTATTTTTGCATAGAACTTAAGTTCGATAGTTGAACTTAAAGAAAAGTACAGTGGGCCAGGGCGGGCCTCGCCGTTTTAACGGTCAAATTCGGAGTTGAAGTTGGGGTTTCTTCCTTGATTTCTCATTCAGTTCTCGCATTCGCGGGAATTGATGGTGTGATTTCTGTCGATGTTTTATCACGAACAGAGCCTAAATTTGTACTTCTGTTTGTTGTATAATTTCATATTTTAATGTTTTCTTGCTATTTTTGTTTTTGTAGTGTTTATATCATCCTTCTGTTTGGCCGATATATTTTGACAGTCATCAAAACGGCCTTTGGGACCTCCGAGTGGGAAAACTCCTAATAAACAACCCAGCGAAAATCCATCAAAACCACGATAGGGCGAACTGCGTTGGCCAGCAGTACATCGACGTACTTCATACACAACTCAACATATCTCAAAAAGAAAGCGCCGTAGTTAAGTTCGATTTCAGCCCGTTAAGATCGATCACAAACATGCGAGAAATTATATCGAATGTAATTTCCAATAGTCGATGTACCGCGATGTTTCGACTCCACATAAAATGGCTCCTTTACGAATCCAGCAAAGCACATCTATAGTTGTTACTTGGCCCACAAAGATTTGGTATGGATTTCCTCCGATATTTCTTTCAGCATAGGAATATCTTCTCACCTCGAGGAGATGTTTACAGTCCGACGATCAGACAATAATGAATGCAATCGAAAATTTCTTCCGGCATGCTTTGCGAGTCGTGTCCAACACCGACACTTTGAGTTTCTTGTCCCCCGAAACACGTGATGTGGCAACGCGTAATTCGGGGGACATGTAAGGTCAAAGTACGGAACTTGATACAGTGTACGGGTTACTCTTGGTTTTCATGTTACGTCATAAAATTTTGAAATCAAAATTCAATAGGCCTGCTAAACTTTCGATGCAACTAGGTATAAGATGAACTAAAAATATATCTTTTTGCAAATTTCCAGCTTGGTTGTGCCCTTCGTTTGAAAACAGAGCATTTTGAAGATTCGATTTCAAGCTGAGTGCCGTGACAAAGTTGTTTCGATTGAAAAAAGGCCCTCCCTTTCCAGTTTTGCAGATTGAACATTCCCAATGTACTAACTGCTGTTTATGTGAAAGTGTAATAGATCATGAGCCAAAAGTAGTCGCTATTAATAGCATAATTAAGTTCCAGATGGTTTCTCTGACATCACGGCGGCCATATTTGTGTCACTCGGAAGGACCCAAATATGGCGTCTCCATACTGGACCCATACTGAGCCTTATAAATTTGCGTGGAAAGTTTCGGTAAATAATTCGCAAACGGTGCTCCACACAGATCTGAGACTTGGACAAATTGTTTATCTATTTATCTTCAATAATATCTGAAATTCATAGCTTATGTTGTTGAATGGTTTCGATTTTTTTTTTTTATTGCGTGATAGTGAAAACCACCAATTTATTTGCGTTGGCTCTCCGATCCGAGCTGGCGTCATTTAGAGTCGCTACACCGCACTCAGTGAAGAGTCCCAATAAGGACGAAACAGCTGTCTGCGGTTGCAATCCTGCTGTATCGGTTCTAGTCGTGTTGTTGTCTCGCAAAGGTCTACTTTTCACGTAGTATGACCAGCCTTGCTTGCAGTTTATTGTTATTTCATTTTATTGCTGATCAGATCTCTCAGTAGATCCTACTACGAATAGCAGCATTATCTTTTGCGGTCCCTTGCAGTTTTCGTCTTAGCAACAATAACTTTCTTCCCCAGGCCACGCTCCACTTACCCTCCCCTCCCGTCCCCTCTGACAAAGCTGTCACCGTTTCATTCCTGTCGGTGCTTCTGCCGCCATCAAAGAAATCCTTGGTCAAAGGTGAGTTATTCCATCATCTATACACAAAAATCCTTATTTTTAATAGCACGCTACCCAACAAAAGTTCCCTGCCGACCACTCGGTTGTGTTGACCTCTCGTGAACGGATCACACTGCGATAACTGACTTGTTGAACACAAACGTAGCAATTTTTACGCGCTCGCGGTAAAAATTCGCAGGTTACATGTATAATGCAATATCTAAATGCATGTAACGTCAGGCCTTCGAGAATCGAGACAAAAATATTATTTCAAATCGATCAACTCTGCTTATATCCCCCAAATGAAGCCCAGTGTTCACAATTCACAATTAACACAATTATGTAACATAGTGGTCCATAGTTTACTAACGAAATATGCACTGAAATAACTCGCGCGTGACCTAGAATATCATGCAAGCATTCTTTCTTCACTCCAACACGAAGGTCTTTGATTTCGTGGCCTAAACAATTTGATCAGGGCTTTGACTTCATGCGCTAAACACTTTATGAAAAATTGGAATTTTATTTTAAGAATTACAGCAAAAGTGGGTCGATTGTACAGATTGTATATGATATATGAACATTGAGATGTGATATTCATATCGTTGAAGCGGAACGTTTTACGTCATCGAAAGTTCGTCACAACCCAATTGGTGTCTATCCCGTGTCGGGTGGGGTAAGAAGGGTTCACCACAGTCAACTCAAGCTAAAGACTCCTCTTGTCGTGATCTTGGGCTGTCTGTGGTTTTACATAGACGACAAACGATACTGCAAGGCTGATCATACTACGTGAAAAAAGTAAACTTTGTGAGACACCACCACGACTAAAACCGATAGAGTAGGATTGCAACCGTGGACAGCTGTTTCGTTCTTATTGGGACTCATCAGCACGGTGTAACGAATCTAAATGAAGCCAGCTAAAGAGCCAACACAGATAGATTGCCCAATAACCCGTACACTATATCAAGTTCCGTACTTTGAACTCACTTGTTCCCCGAATCACACGCTGCCACATCACGTGTTTCGGGGGACAAGGAGACCAAAGTGTCACGGTGAGTCTCCCAAAGCGAAAATATCCTAAATGTGGATGGGCAAAGCTATTCCAAACATTTAAGCGCATAGACACAACCATGCTGAATAAAAGCACAGCATACGGATCTGAAAAGACCTACGATCCAAAAATATGTAAAAGTAAAACTAAAGCAAGGTACCGCAAACGATAAACACCTGTCCACGGTTGCAATCCTGCCCTACTGGTTCTAGTCGTGTTGGTGTCTCACAAGTTTTTCGCGTAGTATGATCAGCCTTGCAGTATTGTTTGCCATTTATTATTTTTCTGCTGATCGTTTGCGGTCCCTTGCTTTGAGTTTTTCGTTTTGGTTTCACATAACCTGATCAAACGTGAGCGGGTACGAATATTTAGTCGATTGTTATTCTTTTTTATAGGTGCCTGTGAGATGATCCTAGAGGTCGCCGTTGTAATTGTTCTCCTCCTACTGGGCTGGCGGGTGTTTCTTGCCCCGTCACCGAGAAACCTTCCACCGGGCCCCCGCCCCTATCCCGTGATTGGCAACTTGACCCGGTTGGTGGGAAAGCCGATTCACTTGGCCGTGACTGACCTCGCAAAGGAGTATGGGAAGATCTACACGCTGTATTTACCAGGTGGTCAGCGATGTATCCTAATAAATTCCATCGACCTTCTCCGTGAGGCTTTGCTGACCAAGAAGGACGATTTCGCTGGGAGGCCCCGTACGTTTATTGGAGATTATCTCACGCGAGAAGCCAAGGATATCTTCTTTGCAGATTTCTCGCAGACCATGATTCTGCAACGGAAACTGGCCCATTCTGCACTTCGCATGTATGGAAGTGGACTAAAGCACTTGGAAGAGAAGATATGCGCTGAGGTAGACCAACTTTTGGAGAGGTTCTCTGCCCACAAGGGAAAGGCTATCGATCCTGGAGACGACATCGACCTCATGGTTTTAAACGTAATTTGCGCTGTCGTGTATGGTGAAAGCTACCAGCTTGAAGATGAAGAATTTCGGCGAATTATGAAATACAATAATCACTTTGTTCGGCTTTTTAAAGGCTTTAATATTCTAGAAATGATGCCTTGGTTGCGGTATTTGCCGCTCGAAGAAGCAAAAGTCCTCCGCGAGGCAAGAGAATTAAGGGATGCTGTCCTAGACGGCAAGTACCGCGAGCACAAGAGGAAGTTTGATGACAATAAAGGCCAAAAGGATATAAAAATAAACGACCTGACTGACGCGCTTTTAAAAGCTTTCTATGAAGCCCAAGAAGAAGATGGAAAGGTCTCACAGCTGCTGAGTGAAGATCATCTGGTGATGATTATGAATGACGTGTTCAACGCTGGCATTCAGTCCACAACAGCAACGTTGTTATGGTTACTGGCGTACATGGTTCATTACCCACACATCCAAGCGCGAGTTCATGCAGAGATGGATGAGGTGATTGGTCGCGATCGCAAGCCTCGTCTCGAAGACCGTGGTCATCTTCCTTATTTGGAATCCACAGTGGCTGAAATTCTTCGCATTGCGACAACCACGCCTCTGTCCATCCCGCACAAGTCGATCCGGGCTAGTACCCTGGGGGACTTTGACATTCCCAAGGATACGATGATGATGACGAATTTGTGGGCGATCCATCACGACCCGGAGGAATGGGAAAGCCCGGACGTGTTCAACCCCGAGCGCTTTCTTGATGCCGAGGGAAAATTTTCAGCCTCAGGTCCCACCGGATTTCGAAGCTATCTGCCATTTAGCGCTGGTCGACGTGTATGTCTGGGCGAGTCGCTTGCCAAGACTGAGCTGTTTTTGGCCTCTTCCAGGCTCCTGCATCAGTTCACATTCGAGTGTGCCCCAGGGCAACCGATGCCCGATCTCTCTGGTCACGTAGGGGTCGTGTTTGCTCCTGGTTCTTATAAAATCAGCATCAAGAACAGAATTGAATCAAACTCATTCTAACTTGTTATTTACTTCCCTTGCTTTCATATATCAATTACGCTTTAAGACTGACTGTGGACGAATTTCAAGCACTTTTTATATGTGGTCTGACCAGCTCTGTATCGAAAAGAACTATCAGTTTTATAGCTGTTTAGCCACTAACCATTTCCGTTGTTATAACCGGCGAAGTCCAAAAGGTCAGCTTTCGCATTTGAAGCAACATTTATCCGATGTATATTTTGTGATTCATATTGTTTTATTGATTGCCCCTTATTGGCAATTACGACGTACGATAATACACTGAATCTCGTTCAATAATTTCTTAGTATTTAGCGTTTAGCAGTGCGAGGTATGCTTTTTTGTGTTGTTTGGGAAAGTAATGTGTGCAATCTTAGGTGCACCCCCCCCCCCCCTCCCCCATATCAATGTTACTTTGGTAACACGCAATAAACAGGGGAGCTGGGATAAATTAAAAAGGGTTTTTTGCTCTTGTGAGGTAAAAGCGTTTTGAAAAGTGTGGTATATTCGGTGCAACATTCTTGTTTCCTTCAATTAGTTTTGTCCAAGATTGAGGGTGTCTTTTCAGACGAAAGTGTGCCTCAAAATGCACCAGTTTCTAATGTAATCAATCAAATTCAACTTGAAATATTTATGTTAAAAAAAATTACAATGAGCACAATGCTATGTCTAAAGAGAGCACATTCAGCACACATTTGACAAAAATGAGTGTTGCGAAGGTAGAGCTCCCAATAACAAAAGCTTGAGCAAGAAGCTTCCTTGCATAAGACTCGTCAATAATCACGAGCAGTTCTTTGTATGTTCCATCATTTTGTTTGGCCAGAGGTACAATAAACTCCCGAGTATCGTGAATGTAGGTGATGTAATCTTTACTATTTTGCCAGAGATCTTCCAAGAAGTCTTGCACTTCTTTAAGATCTTCTTTTGAGAAGCCTTGAAGCAGGTTCCAGTGGCGAATGAAGTAATGAGGCAGCAAATGTTTATGATAAGCATCTTTAAGTTTCTTCACCATGAACTCAAACAGAACTCCCAATCTCCGATCATCTATGCTATAGTAGTCGAAGCCGGTATCCGTCTCTGCAAGCCACAGGAACAAGGTTTTCAGATAATAAGATGCTAAAACCTTTTTTGTATCCAGCCTTGGTTTCAGGTGCTTTTTGTAAGCATATCTTAGCATGATGTAACACAGTTTTAGCGCATGTTTGTCGCTGTGATATTGAAGCAGTGTTTTCTCTGCTTTGGAGAATGAAAATCTCCAGTCAAGTTCAGGATCTTCAGAAAGACCTGACGACTTGTAGACCAAATGACATCCACCTCTAGCAATTTTTTGAATGGTGCCAATGCTAAGAAGATTGGAGTCTCTACTCTCACGATTCAACCATTCTACCGCCAGATTTGGCCAACGAGAAAAGGTCAAAGCCACTGCAATATCAATTACTCGCATATAACCATACCTATGTTGGTGAATTTCTTTCGCTTTGAATGTAATTGCAGGCTCATTCTGCATGACCTCGAAGTCGAAATCCTCACTTCTCGATTGTGCAATCGTAAGAAAATGTTGATAAATCGCACTCGCACTTACAAATTCTTGATTGGCTTTCTTTAGCACTTCAATCAGGTCCGATCTTAAGCTTTCGATTCGCTGCACTAAGCTCTGTAATCGCACCCAAATGAAACCCACAGGGGTACGACTTTCTTCGACATCCGCCTCTTGAACAGTTAGTACTTTAGGTGAAACCATCACATCAATGTCTTGTTCAGTTCCTGTTACCTCGACTGAAAAGAAACCATAGCCCTCCATAACGCTTCCACACTTTTCTAGTGAATACAAATCGTCTCCTTCTCCCATCACACGGGGGAGAGAATCGAAGTCTTCGCGGTAAAGATTTCTTGCCAATTGCTTTTGGATGTATCCATCAACTCTGTAGGCTTTCCTTAGCAGGCTGTTCAATGGATGTTCTTTAAGACGCTGGTATAGTAGCATTACAAGAAAGAAACTTGCTACAGTGAACATTGAAGCAACAAGCAGGTCAACAAATCCCACTCGACGGATATAAATGGTTCCGTTCATCTCGATATTTTCGCCTTGATCTGTAAGAACCTCGCATCAAATAATATCCAGCACAACTAACTGACGGGGACTATTATCACCCCATACTAAGCTGATCGCATCAAAGCATGTCCTGTCCAGGAGATCTGTCTAGGAAAATTCTGTATGTCAACTTCCTGCTACCGCCGTCGCTACCGCCATGTTGGACCGTCGTGGCTGGAACGTTGCTGGTGGCATGGGTCTAATTCGTAGTCCGCGTACACCTTTTATTGCAGGCGCAGTAAGTCAGGAACTGTGGATATTGATCACACCACGATCACATGCGCGCGTTGTCCTTGAAAATTAAAATTTCCTTTTCTAGTTGGGCTTATTATAGGTCTATCAATTGGCTATCCTTTAAGTGTCTACTAAAATAACTATACTATTCGTCCTCGTTTTCTAAGAACGACAATCAAATCGGTTCGCTGTTGGTCGCGTCTTGTTGATCTTTCGCTCATAGAAAACAAAACTTGAGCTAATCTTGCCAACTAAGCTTTTCTTCGAGAAGGGGAGAACCTATTGTAAGACGGACCCTTTGCGTCTGAAATTTATTGGTCATACTCAATTATCATGTGTGGCTTTTATCTGTCTTTTGATTTATCAATACAGTACAACCCCCATTAAGCGGTCATCCTCGGCTAAAATGACAAGTGGCCGCTTAACCGCTAATAGTTAATAGGGGCTCGTCATATTGTATCAGTGCAAAATAGCGTAAAAAGGAATCAGGGAATCACATGAAGACGACAATAAACTTGTGTTTGAATGATTTTATCAGTTGTCATCTTCAATTTTATACTCTTGTCTGTCATGAGTTGTTGAAATAGGGGCAAAAATATTATATAGAAGAACACTTATTGGCTGGGGGCCAAAAGATGGACGCGACCACTTAAATATAGGAGGTAGCGTGGCCTAGTGGTTAGGGCGCTGGACTTGTAATCCGGAGGTCCCGGGTTCAAATCCTCCTCCCTACCACTAGATGGATTTGTCTTCGGTGGTCCCGAATTCAACTCCTCCACGCTTTGTATATATAGCCAACTGGTCAGCCTCCTGCCAGTTGGGATTCTTAACAAGTTTCTGTTCGATTTAAATGGCAGGTCCACACCAGCCTTATGGTTGCCCTACGAGACCTGCCTTAACAAAAAGTTATGTATGTATGTATGTATGTATGTATGTATGTATGTATGTATGTATGTATGTATGTATGTATGTATGTATGTATGTATGTATGTATGTATGTATGTATGTATGTATGTATGTATGTATGTATGTATGTATGTATGTATGTATGTATGTATGCTGCTTTATATGCTTTTTTTTTGCAGCATTATATTGAAAATATTTTTAGGACTTTGATAACTGGCCGCTTTATGGCAGGCTGCTCAATAAGGGTAAAAATACTCTTATAGATACAAGACCCCAATCCCAAGATAACACAAGAAAACGTAGCATAAAAATCGATTCCTTACAATAAACCGTTCATCAGTAATTTCGTCGGAGAATAACCATAGTTAGTGGAATAACCAATTGCACGGTTGCCAGAATTTCGATTTTAATGTTTCCATGTTGTCATTGAAGTTTAACAAAACAGCTTTGTAAAAAGAACCCGGTATAATTGTTATCATTTAAAAATGCCATATGCCATATATTGTCTCTTTATTAACAGGAACTACACCCACCATATCTTATACACTTGATTTGCGTATGCTAATTTTCAGATCTCTTTGTTTCGACGGCGTTTGGATGCCTGAATTATTTTCTTTCCTAAGTTGGTTGTTTTTGTACGATTTCTCGGTAATCTAATGGTTTCAGCCCTGAGTTCGTTTGGGAATATGACTTTCATTTTAGCCAAATCACTCAAGTAAGAGAGCTAGTCCTCCAAAAGGGCGAGTGAAAGCGATTTTAAACGATTTGTGAAGAAAGCTGGTTCATATCAGCCTAAAACCCCTGAGCGCCATGGATGAAAGGTAAAAAGAATGACCGATTGAATTTGCATTTGCTAAATTTTACTTTACGAGCGCAGAGTTTAAAACAAACATTTTCTTTAACTTAGGAGACGTGTTTCTTGCATTTTGCTGTTCATTTCATTTATTTTAGTACAATTCTCCATGTGACACATAATTTAAAACAATTCTTGAAAACATGTTTGTTGTACGTTGTTTGATATTCAAAATGATCTGACAGGAAGCAGACATACACCTTTTCGTGAAATTAGGTTTATGCATTTTTTTTCGATCTTTGAGCACACTGTTGGTTCTGACTAATAATTTAACTTGAATTTTAGAAGCAGCCAACGCCTGAACAAAAGTAAGTTCGATTTTGAAGAAACTGGTTCTGACAATTTATTGTAAAACATTCTCGCTCAAATTCAGTCTCTGAATCAAAAGGCTGATTTCTCATGATGTTTAAATGTCGATTATTTTGAGTTCACTATGAACTGTTTAGTTACGAACTCAACCGAAGATGGTTTGCGACAAAATTTCGAGACTGTAGACTGTAAGTAACTCAGATACGAGATGAATTTTTGCCTCACCATGTACTAGCTCCGAACTTACGAAATCAGAAGAAGATGGAAGGAGAACATACATGCAAATGTGGCGGAGACGACTCACAGAGACGTACGAGGAAGGCAGCTGCAAAGAATGTTGCAGGTAGAATTAAACTGAATTTACATATCTATACCGTGTGTGTTGTAAATGACTCATTCAAAATGTTCGGTTTCAAGAATAAACAATTTTGTTTGAGTCTCTTGTGTGCCAGGATTTAACAGAAAAAGACTGACGGTGTGTTTTCTTTTGACTAGTTTATGAACTATTTACGCAGTTGGAAGCTTGAATTGCGAATAAATATAGCGAAGCCAACTGAACATGTAGTGTCATAAATCGCGATTGACTTTCTATTCAGGACGACGTGGAAAAGTCAGAAATAGAAAGCTGTAGGCGAGGCAGGTTTCCTCCGTTTTTGACAAGTTCTCAAATAACCAGAGTGTTTTGTGACAATACATGATGGCTTTATAATATATATATAGTCTATTATTATGTTATTTCAGTTATACTTTGATAAAACAAAGCGTTTCGGCCATTCAGAGTAAGTATATATGCAGTCCAAACTGTATTCAGTAAAAAAATAAATAAAAAATAAATAAATAAAAAAACGAAAAAAGACATAAGCGATTTTTTTATTGCGTATCACCAAGATAATTTAAAAGATCCATAATCATAAAAATTACAAATCAACTTTGCTTGCACCACTTCAGATGTGCAATTCTTTTTATTATGCATACAAAGAAAACATGATTCCAGCTTATCAGAAAGCAAACTTTATTTAAAACTCGGAATCAACCTAACAGACGGCAAACAGCCCACGGTCAGTATGTTGAACCTATAGCATATCAATGATGTGACCCAAGCTCTCTTTTATCTGCTTTTTCAAGTGTCCTTCGTCATTCATTGGCTAAAATGTTGACAGGAGTCACGTGGCAGTTTGGCATTGTCATCCTGGTCTTAATTGAAGTGCTAATCAACCTCGCTCTCATGTTGATCGAATTCCATGTTATTAAAGGTGACTTTAATGTTAATTATTATTATAATAATAATAACAGTAATTATTATTATTATTATTATTATTATTATTATTTTTATTAATTATTACTATTACCTTTGTACACTTTTTCAGTTCTTCTAATTTAATATCGCTCGCATGCGTACGATGACTTAACATGCGTGCTATTAAAGAGGTTTTACAGTATATCGATTTAGTTTTCCGAATTAATATGATGAGTTCAGAAGTAAAGTGAGCCAACACTCAAACCTGCAAATTGCCACTAGAAAACAAAAAGGTATTGTGAAACAAGCCTGCGAATACAGCCGCCCCTCATTCGCTCCCTTAGTAGCGGGAACGAATTAGCTAGTAAGCGGCGGCTGTATTCGCAGGCTAATTTGTGAAAGTGACTTGACATATTGACAAAGAGACAAGAAGAATGTTTAAAAAATCAAAGAAACTCCTAGTTTTGGGGGTAAATTTTTATTGATCCTTTTAGTAAAGAGCCAACATTTTTTCAGCAGCCAATCGCGAGCTGTGCAAGGTTAAGGTTGAAAAAGAAGAACTGTTTTACGAGTTACACGACGAGCTTCCACATTCTACAGCCGAGTCCAAAACGGCACTGAAGCCAACTCGAGCTCGCTTCATTAGAAAATAGGCTTGAAATTTAATAGATTTACGGGTTTTTTTTCTTCAGATGAAACTCATCTATCAAGGCACCTTCTTCATTTTGTTGGTATTTCTATCCTAGCCATCTTCGTCTTTGAGGTCAGTCCCAGCGGCGGAATCTTTCAACTGCAATTTTGGCATTTTTCTTATCATATTCTCTTTTGTTTTGCGCCTTACTGATTCGCTGATCTATTTTTACAGGTATTCCTCAAATTCTATGCGATGGGATGCGAGTATTTCTTAGCGGACAAAATGGAGGTAGGGCCGAAATGTCTCTTGAGCTCACATTCAGCACATAAAACAAATACATACGGTCTAAAACTAATGAATGTTCTATTTCACTCTTTCAGTTGTTTGATGCCTTTGTGATCATTTCAGCCTTTATAATCGAAATAGTGCTAAGGTGAGTGAACAAAACCAAACAAAATGTCTCAGTTTTGTGCTTTTCCTTGAATAGCGGTTGTGAAACGAGAGGTGACTGTCTCCTTCTCGTATTTCTCAACTGCTGGTCAAGAGGAAATTAAGGAGTGAGAACAACATTGTGTTACTCTACAAGAGGTAAAAATAGGGGACGAGTTTTAGCAGTGAGGGGGTAGGGGTGGGGGCGTAGGTGGGAGAAGAGGATTTGGCACATAGAATACCGCGGAGAAGTACCTGCTGAAAAGGCCCCGAAGTTGAGGTCCGCTGTTTACATACTTTGCCGAGAACGGAAGATTCCCATTAGCTGATAGGGTCCCTGGGAAACGAATGACGACTTATGTAGTCGTAATCAGAACAGCGATATAATACCTACGACGGTTTAATTTGTTATGTGATTTCTCTTATTTTCAGCATCATGCGCGCTAAGAAGGCATGGAAGGGCTTCGCTTTCATCATCGTTCTTCGACTGTGGAGAATTTTAAGGGTCGTCATTAGTAAGTAACTCAGATATTTGATTTGATCTGGACAACGTTTCGCGGCGTTTCTAACTGTTCTAGAAAGTCGTGTTTTACGGCTAAACAAGAAATTTTGCTATAAAAGGGATGAGGGGAGAGGGAGAAGGGATAGGGGTGCGGTTAGTATACCCCTGCTAACACAAAGTAGAATGTTAAAGAGAGAGTATGACGACTTGTGTTAATAGCGAGTTTTGCAGGTTCGAGCCCTGGGTGGGGTCGCTATGTGATCTTTTCGAACAAGACACTTTACTTGGTTGTATCCTTGCCTCCACGCATGTCGCCAGTATGTAATGGGCCCTGGCAAATTGTCGAGGAACGTGACAAATGTTGGAAGGTAATCTTCCATGGACTAGCACTCCATCTTCGTCATGTACTTCATGTAACGGAGATGAAATGACCCTACCTAGAATTCGACCGCATTTAAACCGCCAGAAAGGAATATTTCAAAATCTCTCGCAAGCGGAAACGATATCAATCTTTATTATTGCCTTTTCCAGATGTAGTTGCCTTCGAAGAGGAATTCTACGAGCTGATCGAAGACGATGTGGACGCACCGCCGAAAAAAGGACACAGAGGAGAAATAGAAGCGACTGACACAGAAAAGAGGGAAGAGAAACAGAAAGAAGCCGAGAATAAATAAACTGATTGCTGTAAAATTTACGCGTACGGCTACAAATGCATCCTCGAAAACCTAGGGCTTCAAAGGGGGACGGGAAGGGAGGGCAGAGACTGAGAGCGGTCTCTCCCTTCACTCCCCGTCCCCCTTTGAAGCCCTTGGTTTCCGAGGATGCTGCAAATAGTGCGGTTAACATTTCTGCTTTCGATCGCTGTACATAAATTATATGAAAACCAACTATGTAAAAGCTAGATTTATTTATTTATTTTTAAATCAAAGTTAAATTTACGTGCAAAAACGACATAAAAGGTAGAATAACATTTACAAAGACTCCTGGACGATTTAAACATTAAAATATGCCAAGCAGAGAATGGTGTTTTTAACTTGCTGAACAATATAATAGTTGGGAGGTTTTAAAAATATCGTCCATTTCGCGTGGAACTAGTTTACTTTTACTGCATACCCAAAAGCTTTGCCTTACGCACGAGAACTTCACTTCAGCCGAATAGCTCCAGATATATCCCGATTCATTCAAGCGTAGTTCTTTTGGGTGCGTTAAATACTGGGTAAATTTTAGCAAACTCTATAAAAAAGGAAAACAAAACTATCATTTCTAAAAAAAAAGGCTGTGAATGTTGATTCAATTTTACCGTAAAAAAATATTTTCTGGTGAATGGTCATATATGATAATGAATATAGATTCTACGGGGACAGACCATAACATAAATGTCGTCCCTGTAAATATCTAATTGCCGTAACTGTTCATCAGTAGGATACCTAAAATGTGTGCAATTTAACAATTGGGTTAGGCGCCATTAAATTCCAGATGTATACAAAACATTAAAGGTAAATACCAATTCGTACCAAGGGTAAAATTGGACCAAAACACGTACATACGTTCTCATGAAACATCCCCGAACATTCTTGTGGAGTTGGCCAGAGTGAATAGGGAACCAGGAGAAAAAGGAATCGGAAGGTAAGTAACGGGAAAGGACGGGACGGGACGGGAAACAGAATTTCTGAAAAGGTGGGACATCATGAGAGTGGTTGGTGCTATTTAAAAAGACCACGATAACAGAATGAATAATATGTACAAAGATCATTTATTAGTCAAAAATATAAAATTGAATAACTACCACAATTCTGTAATCTGCAATAAATCATATATGGAATAAAATACAAAACGATTTCCTCCTGCTATAAGAAATTTATGTACACAATAATTACAAATCGCTTTCTTATAAACGTTTTACGCCGCTTCGTGCAATTCGTATTCAGGTAGTGAACAACAGTTTATAAACGGTAACCTAACAGCGTCCAACGGAAACTTCGTCCGTACTCTCTCGTAGGGTTGAAGCTCGTGTCACCCTTGCTGCCATGGCAACAGGTCTGAACCCTGTTCTCAACTGAACATAAGGTAAAAATCTTTTATACAGGCGAGCGCCAGGGCAGATTAACGCTCGTTTCTTTAAGAAGGGTTCAAACGTGTTTACCGCGTTTCACATAATTGCACATTTGCGCCACAAACGTCGTCACAAACGTCGGCGACAGCTTGACCATTTTCATATTCTGTTCTTATTTCTTGCCTCTTCTCCTGGCCGCTATGCGAGCCCGCGATCTCGCCGTCAGCGTGCTGCCTGCCGCTTGAGGAGTGCTTGGCGTGCCAAATGTTGGCGCAGCCGCAGATGACGCAAATGGACTTCCCGGCATGCCACCAGACCCTGCAGCAAAGTTGAAGCCAGCACTGGGTGTAGGTGTTGCGGGCGCAGCTATGGAAGATAAAAGAGAAAAACGCACTTCGTAAGTTTTAAAGAACAGTTGCCGATATGCGCCGGAGCTAAACTTCAAATACAGATTTTAAAGTGCCATCTTGTGCCTTTTATGATGAACATTGATGGTGCCAAGTTTGAAGAACACCGCTTTAATACTCCAAGAGATGTGCTTAATTCAGTGATTTATCTGTACTTTGTACGAATCCTTAAATAAATAAATAAATAAATAAATAAATTATCCTTTTCTGGAACGATTAATGACGTCATCGCTTTCCTTATTTGCATATTACAAAAACCTAAATATCTCCATAACGAAAGAAGATATTTCAAAAAGGAAAACGCCATTCGTCTTTATTTTGAAAAGCCTTAAAAATAAGCAGTAATTATTTTTTACTTCATATGCACTTTAAGCTGTACTATTATGATACCAGTTTGTTAAATCCCATAGCTCAAAATGGCCGCTTTTTTCCAATTGCTAATTCTTCCTGAACATCCAGAAGCGAACAGTTTTGCACTACAGCAGAAGATCAGGATGAATTAGAAGTTTGAAAAAAAAAGCAGCCATTTTGGGTCGGGTGGGATGTAACAAACTCGTACCATTCGTAATGAGATATCAGATCGATTCCTTCTAGTAGAGGAAAGATTACAGTCGGAGACTGGAGTAGATCACAAATAAGAACCACTAAAGATGAGAGTTCGCTCATGAGGGGTCTCGTTTGAATTATTTTCAACTTGATTTTTGGAAGCAAATTCAAGAAAGTAAGTCCTTCTTACCTCCAGGCTGAGCCGTTGTTTGGCCGAATTGACCAAAACTACTGCTGCTTCCTGATGCACCTACGGAAATAAGTCACAGCCACTCAAATTAACTTGACGAAAGGGAAAAAAGATGAAGATAAAACAATCGATAGACCTTCAACACTTTTCCATCAAGGTCTTGGCTTTGCCTAGTACGAGAAACAACACCCTACATTACATAACTTAGTTTTTAAAAAAGACAAGCTATTTTTGCCAAAAAACTAGGAAATATAAAATAAGAAAATTCCAAAGTTACAACAACAAAGGAATAGAGCTCACAGAAAGTCGTAGTTTGCAAAGGTTTTCCTACTATCGCGCGCTTTTTCAGTAAAGGAAACAAAACAATCGTGCAGCGTACCATCGGAAGAATGAAAGATTCATTACATGATACATTTTCCTTTGAATTCAAGACCCACCTCTGAACGCCTTGCAAACTCATTACTTTGGACATAAAATAAATATTGTATTACGGTATGTGAAGAAAAAGTTGGAGAGAAAAGGCTAACAGCAATAAAAGTTGCACTGTATTAAAAAATATGCATATAATGTGATCAAAGGCTAGCAGAATACAGCTAATTGACTCTAGCAGTTTAATCCAAGGAAGTCATATCCGGATATCAAACTTACCAAATTGGAAACCAGTTGGTTTGTTCGCAGTTGTGTTGAAATTAAAACCACCAGGCGTTGGATTACTTCCGGGAGCAGCATTGAAATTGAATCCACCAGGGGGTCCTGCAGCATTCTGGGAAGGTGCTGCTCCAAAGGTACTCTGGGTACCAGCTTTATTACCAAGCCCAGCAAAAGGTGAGTTGGAAGCATTTTGAGCAGTATTTGTAGCGAAACTGAACGAAGAAGCTGAATTTTGGTTGGCTGGTGCTCCAAAAGCACTTTGGGTGGCCTGGGATCCAAAGGCATTCTGGGCAGGTTGAGTTCCAAAGGCACTTTGGGTAGGATTTTGATTGGGTTGAGATCCAAACATATTTTGGGTTATCTGGTTTCCAAATACGCTCTGGGTGGTGCTTTGTTTTACCTGTGAGGCAAAGGTGAACCCACTTTTATCAGCAGTCTTGTTTGTAAATGCATTGTTATTCGTTTGCCCAAAAGCACTTGGAGTGGCTTGCTGGTTTTGTTGTTGCACTCCAAATGCATTCTGGACAGGATTTGTTCCAGTTGCACTCTGGGAAGCATTTTGGCCGGCTTGCACTCCAAATGTAAATTGACTCTGTGTAGAACTCTTGTTAACTGCAGTTCCAAAAGCATTTTGAGAGGGCGTTGCACCAAGACTAGAAGCACTGCCAAATGGACTTTGACCCTGTTGTCCCAGTGCACGCTGCATGTTAGTAGCACCAAATGTAGCCTTATTCTGGGTGGTTGAACCAAAAGAACTCTGAGCCGTGTTTGCATTTTGTCCGAACACACTTGGTGATGAACTCGCACTGGATACAGAGCTACTTTGAGCAGGTTTGGCGAAGGAACCAAAAGGATTCTGAGAATTTGTAGTTAAACTGTTGCCTGTTAATGCCACAGGCTTCTGAGCAGTGCTAGCTCCCGAATTGAAAGTACTTGGAGAATTAAAAGAGCTTGTCCCAGAGGTGTTTTCTGTTGCTTTCTGACCTAAACTAAAAGCACTTTGGGTTCCGCTAGCGGCTGCAAAGTTAAACCCTCCAGGACCAGCCACTGTAGCATTGGACGAAGTCCCTGAGGCACCCGACGAAGCAATTACAGAAAAACTAAAATCTGATTTTTGAGCAGAGCTTGTGTTTGTATCAGGTGTATTTTTATGAGTCAGGTCTGATGTCGAAGTTAATTGGTTTGCCATGGCAGGCTTTGTGAAAGGTGAATTTCCAAATGGAGATGCAGAGGATGCAGTATTTGCACCTTGGTTTGCAGATGCAGTTGTTAGTGGTATGGTTGCTTGTGTTCCTATTGCGGAAGCATTTGCTAAGCTTGCTGGTCCAGATGTACTTGCAGTAGCAACTGCTTGTGCTTGGTCATAGGCAGCTGTTTGCGATACTCCTGTTAGTGTCGATGCAGGCAGACCAGTTGATGATGCGGACCCTCGAATACTCGACACATTGGAAAATAGCCCAGACCCTAATGATTGCTGGGACTGTAATGAGGGCACAGTTGAACTCTGGGTACTTGTAACAGTGCCTTTCTGGGAACCTGTAGTCCCCTGTGGACCTCCAGTAGCAGGGACTGGGGTGATAAGGCTCTGGGTGGTTGTGGTGGTGATGGTCCCTGCACTCGTCACAGCCCCAGCTGTAGGGACCTTGAATAAGGACATTGAAGTGGTAGTTTCAGCTGTTGATGAAACTGCTTTTGTACCTAACAGAAAAAGACAAAGGAGAATCACAAGTTAGTAAAATATGGGAATCGTGATTGTTATTTTGTTTATTTCTGAGCTACATGTAAATGCTTAATACATACTCTCAGCCTGCAATTAATGATTTGATTTAGTGCCTAGGGCACTTATTTTCTTTTGGTACCAGAATGGAGGGCACTTATTTGAGACAGGGTACTTATTTCTTTTTTTGACAAATATCTCAATATGCAGAACAAAACTTAAATATTTTATTAACAAAAGGAACAATAGCAGAAACTGCAACGATAACAAATACACCGTAAATGTTCAGTAATTTTGAAAATCACTACTATCAAATTTGATGTAAATAGCGTAGTGTCACTTGCGTCAATAACAGACCTAGACAAAGACCACTCACTGGACAGCTTTTGTAACAAAGCATTATGTCAACAATTAAAGGAAGATGAACCACAATTGATCTCAGCGTACTCTGACAGGATAGGTCAGGAGCACTTATCACTGGTCTTGTGGAATAGTGGCACTTATTAACAAAAAAATTCAGGAGAGCGCTTATAGGAAGGGGGTGCTTACTGGAAGGAGGGTACTACTGTACATGTATAGTGTACCTGGTTTGGATGCTCCCGCATCCTCGTCTTCTTCCTCATCTTCATCACCATCCAGCAACTCCTTCACACGCTCCCAAGCCAGCCTGCGATCAATCTTGATCTGCTCCTGGTTAATTTTTCTCGTCACAGTTCTTCTTTGAGGCTGATAATAACAAAACAATTAAGAACAAGGTTAATTTATTGTCAGCTGGATGATACTTGTCCTGAGAGAGGGGCTATGCTCACAGCATCTTAAAAATCTCAATTATGTAGACTTCACGATATTTCATTCTCACCATCTCAGATTCCTCATTAGACGCACAGTAAACTGGTACAGCTCTTCGTCTTGAATCTTCTTTTGAGGCAAATCTTGGAACTGTAAATCGCTTCTGCAATCATGTCACCAGCAAAGGTAAAGTTAGTGATGATAAAAGCATCAGTACAAAATTAATGATAAACATGTTTATGCTTCCATCCACAAGGTTTAATGTATGTACTTTTGTCTAACCTTTTGCTTTGGTAAACAGCTGTCATCTCTTTTTGCTTGCTCACTTTTTTCCCTGCAAGAGAAATGTCTGAGACTAAACTAACAAGTATTTCATGCAACGCCAGAAGATAACTGGCAATTTCAAAGGCATGCAATTGCCGACTTGTATTAACTAAAACCTGATATTACATGACAGCAGATTTATTTAACTCTTTGAAATGTTTATTTGTGTTAATTTAAAAGTAAATTAGGTAAATACACAACTGCTTTCACATTTTCTCACCTCTGAATTTCCTCATCTTTTTGTGGTGGCCCCAAGTTCTTAGCCGTTTTTGATTGATTTCCCTCATTATGATCATCCACATCACCCTGCCGAGGCTGGTTTATACAACAAAATCAAGTAAAAGCAGTGTGCACTGTAGCAATAATTTGAGGGTAAAACGTTATAGGTTGATATTAAACTGAGTAAAAAAAAAAAGAACTTTGAACATTGAAGGTATCTACTTTGTACAGAAACAAGATAAATAGGAAAGTACATGTAGTGAATGTTTCCAGTCCAAGACAAAAATTGTATATGTAAATCTTATAATTTTTCGTAGAACTCAACATTTTGATGAGGGACACCTTTTAACACTGTATGATAAAGTATGGTGGCCTAATGGTTAGCGCGCTGGACACTGGATTGTGCAGTCCAAGTTTGAGC
Source organism: Meandrina meandrites (assembly GCA_963693305.1). Taxonomy (NCBI): domain Eukaryota; kingdom Metazoa; phylum Cnidaria; class Anthozoa; order Scleractinia; family Meandrinidae; genus Meandrina; species Meandrina meandrites. The sequence goes on from OY855906.1 coordinate 38,679,616, forward strand.
CCTGGCTGGGGCATTGTGTTGTGTTCTTGGGTAAGACAATTTACTCTCATAGTGTCTCTCTCCACCCAGGTGTATAAATGGGTACCGGTGAATTTACTGCTGGTGGTAACCCTGCGATGGACTAGCATCCCATCCAGGGGGGAGTAGAAATACTCCTAGTCGCTTCATGCTACAGAAACTGGGATAAGCTCCGGCCTGATGGGCCACTGTAGGCTCATATGCATCTACTAATAAAGCTCTAGTCTAAGAAATTATTGAGGTATGAGACGTGAAGTGAGCTATGTGTAAATGTACAGGCTAAGAGACCGGCAAAATATGTTTGCTATAATGAGGCTTTTATATTGTGAGGCTCTTTTTCATATATTTTACTAACACTGGGGTGAAGAATGTCATTCGTTACTGGTATATCAAGGACGATTTTATATAGAGGTTTGTTAAATCATTGACAAGTGTAGTAATCCATGTCATTATTACACTTACATTTTGTGTTTCTGTCTCTCCAGCCATGTCTTTTCTTTTTGGGACAACAGAATCTGCCTTGCTTGGATTTTGTATACTATCAGAAGAATTGCCATAATGTATGACCTTGTTCTTTTTTATGGGACCTTCGTCCACAGCTGTTTCTGTGCTGTCCTCCTAAATCACAAAATGAGAAGGAAAAAGTGAGAGGAAAAATGGCTACACTAAGACTATACCATCAAGTTCCTTTGATCAAAATTACATGTGGCTCGAATTTGGAGTGCTGGTTAGTTGTGAAGGGAGAGAAATTACCAGAACCCAGAGAAAAACCCTTGGAGCAAGGCACAATCACCAACAACAAACTTAAAAAAAAACTCTGACTCTGTCCACTTTTTCTCTAATTAGTGAATAAATCCATCAGAAAAATAGACAATAATTTAGCTATTCGCACCAAACACGGAACTGCTCACTACTCTACTAAGCAGCAAACGCAGATGTCAGAGTTTTTTTATTTCTTTTGCAATTCACAGGAAAAATAAACACAAAGCTTAATCTCTCTAATAAATGAACTACACGTAGTAATCCATAATAAATTGTTCTACTTACATGTACATCTGCTGCTAATGTTTCAGCTGCCCTGTTCTTTCTTTTCTGTACAACGGAGACCACCTGTTTTTGAGTGTGTAAAATCTCAGAAGAATTGCCATCATCAGTGACCTTGCTTTTTTTGTTGGAGTTCTCATCTGCCGTTGTTTTAGTACTTTCTGGGTCAGCTGCTACTCTTTTCCGGCCGCAAAGCAAGGGGCTGCTAAATGAGTGAGAGTCCACTGGTTTGGTATCCCTCCTGGAAAAATTAAGCAAAAATGTCTTACAAATATAACTCGGGCACAAACTGACTTTTCACCAGAATATGGACTGAATGTTGGCTGTGTTTATATCATGATTCTTTAAAGAGCTGGCATCCTTGTTCACCTCAGTGCATGTTTTCCTGCCTTCATGCACACAGTAAGATACCAAACATTTTGATAATGAGTGCCCCCTCTACCACTCCACCCCTCTCCCCCAACCCCACCAAAAAAAAATAAGACCCCCAAAAAGTCTGCAGATGGATGGATGCAGTCCTGTTTGACACACCTCTTTGTTGGTCTCATCAACTCATCCTCGTCCTCATCAATTACAAAGCTTCTCTTCCTAGTTTCCTTGAGTGCAGAGAGGACTGTCACTCGGCTGCATGGATTCCAATCATCTGCTACTCGTTTTGAAGGACTATTAGCTCTAAACATAAAATACACAAGTTAAATTGATGCTGTGGTTCAATTTTACACTTGGCACAAGACAGTTGGTTATTTTCTTTGTTCTGGTGTATGATAATATATTAATTATTATCTACTGATAAGTGCGATGCTTTTGTCTACAAGTCAAACAAACAACATGAAACCCTTAGAGCATTTACTATAATAATAATTTAAGTCTAGACTAAAAGTTGAGTTTTGGTGGATCTCATTCAATCATCTGTATTTTTTCCAAAAGCTGTACAAAAATCAACTGAGAAGTTCTTAGGCTTTAGCTCTCTTCAAACTCAATACTTTTTTCTGACAACAAACCTGAATGCAGTCACCACATCTTTAAGTTACTAAATAAATAAGCATGAAGAATCATTACTTACAATGTAATTGTTTTATTAACCGTGACATCAGGTGAAGCAATCTTAACAGTAGAGGGTCTCTGCAAAGCAGGGTTTAACAGGCTGAAGTGGTTTGGTTTGCGACGATAAGTGAAGGCATTCCCTCTGGATGGATAAGGAGTGGGTGCTAGTTCTCTGTTGTACCAGGACTTCCTTGCTTGAAAAGGTGTCGTTGAACTAAAATCGTACATTGAGCTATTTTACTATAGATTGTTCACTGTTTCACTAAGGTTTTCTTTCTCCAGTTAATATGTCATTGGTTACGTTGTTCATGTTTTGAGGACAATAGGAATTTTTGAGTGTCACCGTGGTTGTGTCACTATAGTTGATACACTAAACTCTCTCTTAAAGGACACCTTTATAAGACAGACACCTCTTTAAAACAGACACCTGGTGTTGGTCCTGTCCCTGCTGTTTTTCAATCAACTCCCCACAAGACGGACTCTAGTTGGAACTGGTCACGATAGTCTGTCTTAGAGGATAAATCGCATTGTTGCAATGTCAAGCAAATCCAGTATCTTGGGATGATGATGTACATTGTATGGCACACGTAATTACGGTGCTCCGCACCATACTGTTGCCACTTGATAAAGTTTTCAATTAAATGTTTACATCTTTTTCACAACTTTCTAATGGCATTTGTTTGAACTGGCCAATAAAAGTGCAAGAACTGTGAGAAGCGGAGCTGTCAACTACAGCAATTGTCAATTCCCATAAAATATAATGCCAAAACTCTCATAGATAAAAAAGGGTCCTTAAACCTTATTGACCAAAGACAAAGATAGTCACCTGAGGTGTCTGGACACATCTAGTGTGTAGCGATTACATCATTGATACACGTGATTTAATAATCTACCAATGTAACATGATCATCCAAGAATGAGATTACAGTAAATTACATCTGAGATTGAATGTGTGTATGCCAAAACTCTCATAGATAAAAAAGGGTCCTTAAACCTTATTGACCAAAGACAAAGATAGTCACCTGAGGTGTCTGGACACATCTAGTGCACAATATTTTGATGACAATGCCCTTATCTACCAGCACAGAGAACAGAAATAATGTGTCTACATGTAACGTGTCCACTGCTCAAATCAGCAGATGCCAACTGAGTTGTACTAATCAATGTTATTTGCACGTTGCAATATAAATGTATGTCCAAGAAGTTCACCTGATGTGTTTGCGCTTTTTTTGTTAACAGAAGTACATTGTATTTGTTTGTAAATTCTTAACACGTTCGTGCATAAACGACTTTGTACACAAGTACAATTTGTAATAATTATACCTTCCGCGTTCTATTTGGATGCAACATTTATTAACCCTCCAACATAGTGTCACCCATGCATATTTACTATTAAGTAGTTCGTAGTAAAGCGTATTTCATGCTGTCAGATTGTACATGTCAATCTTTTCCCATCACCCCTCACAAAAGAAATATGGAAGTTTTACCTCATATTAAAACTTAGCCTTTTAGTAACTTCTGATAGTAGTGGCATTGGCGACCTCAGGGAAGACTTTTCTCTCGGCAATCCAGTAAACGGCAAATCTGGAGGCTCGTAATAATTGTTGTGCAATTTTTCCTGATAACTCAAATCTTGTTCAGCGTATCTCCGTTCTTGAACATGCACAACATCTTGCCGAGCCGTTCGATGCCTTCCAAATTTGTAAGCGTAGACCAGAAACGTGAATACAAGAAGAAGGCTCCAAAATAAGCCGAAGAATGACCACAGAATTAAAATAACCAGACCAAGTATGGCTAGAACACGAAGTTCGCTTTCCTTTAAAGCCATTTTTTCTCGGATGCAAACATTCTCTTCCAGAACAAAATGTCGGTCAGGAAGCGTTCACTGCGCATGGCATAAGAAGGCGCCATTTTTTGAACCTTACCTCGCTTTCATGATGACAAAATCCATTTTGTCAGGGATAGGCTGGTAAATCGCTTTAAAATTTTCTGCTCTGTCAACCAAAAAAAACAACTCAAGCACAATCTGTCCACGGACCCTTCAGCAACGGCAACGAGGACGTCGCAAAACAAAATGTTTAATGAGCAGAAGAAAAGGTCTGCAATTAAAGTCTTGGTTCATTTGTCTTGGTACATTTCATAGCCGTTCTCTGCGAAATAACGTGAAATGACCTTGTTTTGCGTATTTTGGACAACGTGAACCACGACGACTACTTTGTTGGTTTTTGCATTTGGGGATGAACACTCTATTTACCTATTCAGCTGGAATTAGTTCTTAAGCCGATAGACATACTGAATCTCGATTATTGCAGGATTCTTAAATAAATTCATTTTTCAATAGCCGTTGTCCTCGGCGTCGCCGTCGTCATTGCTAAAGCTCCATATTAGCTAAGTATCCACTCGGTTATCCACGATAGACGCGTGCGAATCTTGCATGGGGTATAGTAACACGCTAAGCGCTCCCCATGTTCCCGCATTTCTTTTATTGGAGGAACACATAACTGCTGTTGTTGAAGGAGATTCTCGATTATTTAAATGTAATGATACTTTCTTCTATGAATCGATTTGCAGGGTTTACATAGCCAATATTTGATATATAGCTTGATCTGGTTTCTTTTATATGTACAAATGATGTACGATAGGAAAAAATGTCCTCACCCGCTCAGTTTTTTTTCTTCACGCTTGACGGACAAAGAAAAACTAGGGCAGCTCCTAGTCTATTTTCAGTTTAAATTAATGATTATATCACAGTATGTTTGGCATTTTAAAAGTAAGTTCAACCATACAGTCCTTTTTGTAGGCTTGCTCTTACAGGGAAATTTGACGGAAAAAAATATAGATCAAAAAGGACTTAATCAAAAGCCTTGTAGTGTCTTGAAGCGTGTCTAGATTTTGAAACAGATCCTGAAAAAGATACACTCGGAATTTAGGGGCTATAAAAGATTGAGCACATCTTAATTGACTCAACTGAAGGTGTGAACCCATTATAAGTTTCTGTTTATTCAAATTAGGAATGAGTGCTATAATTCAATATTGAGTTCTGTTTGCTTTTATCGTTTGCCTAGCTATCATGTCTGCAAAGTATTGAAAAATAAACTGAATGCTTCTTGATTAGATTAAATCTAGCTGTTCCCACAGAAATTAGGAGATTAGAAGTGAATTTATTTTCTTGTTGCAATAGTGCGTCCAACGTTCCGAATTTAGAGATTCCAAATACTGTGGCACGCCCACTGAAAGTTTTATTTTCATTCAACATGGTTTTTACTTTCAATGGACTTACTAATTAATTAGCACTACCTTTCTCAAGAACGCTAGCCCTAAAAGTACATTTTAACAAAAAAGGTTTAATTATCTAGCACACTGAGAATTTCAAGATGATTAAATTAGTTGACCTAAACATTCTCAAATCTGTTCGAGAGGTTACACCTTAAATTCAAACAGTTGCACTTCCTCCCACTCGCGATAAAATTTGACACAAGTGGCACAAAAAACAAACAGTCACTTAAACTGTCAAAGTCTATTAGCTTGATACCGTGAAGTGTATAAGCAATCAAGCAATTTACACAGCACTCAATTGCAGCGCTATTGGTGGTTTTCACTGTCACGCAATAAAAAAATAAAATCGAAACCATTCAACGACAGAAGTTATGGATTTCAGATGTTATAGAAGATAAACAGATAAACCATTTGTCCAAATCACAGGTCTGTGCGGCGCACCGTTTGCGAGTTATTTGCCGAAACTTTCCACGCAAATTTATAAAGCTCAGTATGGAGACGCCATATTTGTGCCCTTCCGAGGGGCACAAACATGGCCGCCGTGATGTCAGAGAAAACATCTGGAACTTAATTTTGCTGTTAATAGCGACTACGTTTGACTCATGATCTATTATACTTTTACATAAACAGCACTTAGTACACTGGGAATGTTCAATCTGCAAAAATGAAAAGGAAAGGCCTTTTTTGAATCAAAACAACGCTGTCACGGCACTCAGCTTGATATCACATACGGTGGAGAACTCAAATATTCAAAATGCTCTGTTTTTAAAACGAAGGGCACAACCAAGTTGGAAATTTGCAAAAAGATATATTTTTAATTTATCTTACACCAAGTGACATCGAAAGTTTAGCAGGCCTACTGAATTTTGATTTCAGAATTTTATGACGTAACATGAAAACCAAGAATAGGCTAAAATAAAGTTAACACCAAGTCACTATATAAAGTTTCAAACAGAGGGAATCGAAAACCTTATTTTTCAAGTAACTGGCGTGCGTTTGTGTTCAAAGACAAAATAATTTCCAAGATGCTGCCAAAGTTAGTTGCAAGTTGGTTTCTGTTATCACTGCGTATTGCTGTGTTTTGTTGTCCAAAAGGACAAGAAATCACTGATGACATCCAGGGAGGTAATTCCAAACGCATTGGCCTCGTGGCGCGAGATTGTGGAAGCAGATTGGTCTGGGCAAGATATAAGTTTGTGTGCCAGAAAGCTAAGAGGGGTCAGAAAAAATTGCAAGCACGGGTAAGTTGAACTCTATGGCCTTTCAAATCATTCGAGAATAGCTATTGTAAAGTCGCCAGCATTTTCATATAAATTTACTCAGCGGGTCTGGGATCGTGAGGAAATTCTGTCACGCTACAATTGCCAAGTTAACTGCCCAATATGTTTTTAGGCTCAACTGATTTGTCCTCACCCATGCATTTTTTCAAGAATTGGTGAACGTAAGGCAGCGTTACATTACAGTTACAAATGGCACACCTTAGAGTTGTAAAGAAGAGAGTTGTTCATCGAAAGTTATTATAAATGACAGAAAGAGTTAGCCGATAAAGAGATCAGAGAGAAGTTTACTGAATCGAAAAATATTTTTTCTCTAGCAGATGAACATGTTCACAGGTGAAGATCAGTATGGACATAGAGCATTCCAAAAAGATGCAGAACTTCGCCAACAAAAACAAAGATTAGGCGCAGATGCCGTGTAGTGTATTGCGATGAACAATATTGACTTTTAATTACGTGAATAGAGTTAAATCAGAGGCATATTTATTCAAGTTTAACTGTGTTGTGCATGTAACAATAAAACAAATCAGCCAACATCAAATATATATCAATTCTTCATTTTTTTGCGTGAATCCTACGCTCCCAGATTGTATAGATACAATAAATTTCTTCTGTACAGCAAGCTTGTAGTTAGATATATATATAGGGTAGGGACCGCGCGGCACGAGTGTATATAGGAATTATAAAATACTTTGTGTAGTAGGCAATACTGCCGATACACTAAATTCGGGGACCCTCTGGGCTACTACCCTGTTAAAGGAAATTTGGGAGGGTTCCCACGGGGCAAAGAAAATCTTGACCGCGGTGGGATTTGAACCCACAACGTATCTCCGGATTAGATCTTCCGACGCTCTGCCGACTGGGCTACGAGGCCAGACGGGAGCTTGAAGTTAGTTGCGTTTTCACAAATAAAACCTGTCAACAGTACGCGATATAAAAGAAGAGAGTCGGTATTCTTTCGACCAATCAAGCATCGACAAAACCATCCTCAGAGACTGAGGAAAGTTAAACACGGCAAAAATCGGAGCGACGAAAGTTTCCAAGCCCTTAGTTCTTGAAAAATTTCGTCGCTCCGATTTTTTCCGGATTTACATCGTTTCGCCTAGACGAACTACTTCTTTGTCTCCGAGGATGCGACAAAACCCAAATTAGCCGAAAAGAAATACAAAAAAAGTCATATATGAGTGCGGCGAAGAGGTTCAAGTTTACCGTCGAAAAGTAATTATGAAAGCGTTTCAATATCAGCTCCGGGTTGGTATAAAAACCAAACGTTTTCTATCTTCAGTTAAAAGCGCAAAAGCTGAACAAAAAAATATGAACAATTAAAAATATTCTATTCACACGTAAGTAATATCAACTACAACGTCTTATATACATTATTAAAAGAATGAAAAACAAAATGCCAGAAAATTGGTATAATCTTCCTTAGTCGGTAAAAAACGTTCAGTTTCGTAAGGAATTGACAGAGCCTTTGGAGCAAAAGACCTAAAGAAAAAATAATAAAAGAATAATGATTTCGAAGCCTGTTTATTCCTAAAACATGCAGTTTTAGAACTGATTAGTCAAATATGACAAGAATAAAACAAAAACGCTTTCTTCAAAATGTAGACGTGGTTACATGTTAGAATCTACTGATACATTCTGATCACCTCGAACTAGGCCCAGGAAAAATTCGCTCTAAATCGTATCGTTATCAGTCTACTGAATTACATTTTAGTCAAATATAAATATAAAGTACAATTTTGTGCAATTGCATTGTCTATTGTACTAGTTTATTACAAGAACTCTTTCAGCTGTGATGACCATCGTCTATATAATCAATTGCCTACTGCCTTACTGCTTACTGCCAGAACAGGCTAAAATATGACAAGAACTGAGATCAGAGCGAATGAAAGTCAATTTCTTTTAGTTCGAGCAATCTGTTTACTGTTAAAAATTTGTAGGCACATTCAGAAAATGTTTTATATGCTTCTTTTCGTAGACATGAATCAGAATGAATAGACATAAGCAGTTATTAATAAAAAATTAAAGGTTCCGCTCTTTTTATGATCACAATAAAAACATTCAACTGAAGGCCGTCATTGTGATAATTGCGTTCCGAGAATTGTCACGGGAAAATTACTTAAAAATCCATCTGTTTGAGTGAGAAAAGACGATAAAACAATAGAAACTTAAAAATTAATGTCCTCATGTTTAAAATTAAAATTCTGAGAATGGTCTTGGTGGCATGTTTCGGCGCTATTAAGGTGGGGGTAAACGTGAATTTGAGCGAAATTTTAAGAGGTTTAAAGAAGGGATAGAAGAAAGAAAATTATTTTTGGAACACCACCAGACAGTTGACCCGCACGCAAGAACACCCCAGGTTGTCAGGGGACTGTTGTCAATCTACCAATTTTTAACTTCAAATTCTAATTTTAAAATCACATTAAATCTTTGATACTTCTTATTCTACTAGTCCGTTGAGAAATACTATCTCTTCCCAAAGATTTGTGAAATGAGCATAGGGTTTTTGGAATGCTTGAAACGCGGACGAGATATTTGCATTAAACCACTTTAGACCCAAGTTAAGCGGTGGAAAAACGGGCTCCAGGTGTACCGCCGCCTAACCATAGAGGGAAAAAAAGATTACACGGGAATACGCAATGAACAGTGACTAATTTCCCTCAGCTGTTTTCGAGTCTAAGCGAAAAAAAGGCGAGCGTAACCTTCGCTTTATTATACGTAAAGACAAGGAGTAAATAAGGAGTACGGTAAAAATCACCTCATTGTAGATTAAAGAAAGTGAGATATCTGGGTGGTGCTTATTTTTCCCGCTCAGCTCGGCTTTTAATTCAACTCATATTCGGCGTAGTCCTGAGAGAGACCGAGAGAGAGACTGGGGATTATGTTACTGAATTAATTACGAAAAAGCGTTTCTCCGCCTGTACTTGAGGGAAATGCGATGGAGTCTTCTCTACAGAACGAAAAACTTAAGTGCCATATAATGATAATGTAAGCATACTACGGAAAGGTAGTCTAATGCACTGATAAACAAGTTAGATTTATGCTTACGTAGTTTCATGTACGGCTCAACTTGGTTAACGCACTTTAAAGATATTGCTCAAAAACCAATTGCAATTACGAAGAACCAAATAAACAAACTGGGAATTCGCTGTTATATATGTCGCGTACGGCAGATATAAATGAAATGATTGTGTCTTTCATCTCAATTTGTGGAAAACGGGAATTGTTTAACGTCTTATCCATGTCCATCCGCCCCGTGTGGTCAATGACCCTCACTTCACCCCAACTTGATTTCCACACTCTAAACCTTTCCCGATTCCTCACTTCACCACCTTTTTCCTTTCCCCCTGTATCAATTTTTGATGACTTCTTTCCTCTCTCGATCCTATTGCATCGCCTCCCCTGATCCCACTACCCTAAATCTCCGTTTATACATGAACTTGCATGCTTGTGTTTTCACAAGATGTCAATCCTCAAACAAAACAATCTTGCAAAACGGGCCGGTGATGAACTCAATAATAATCTCTTGGGAGTGGGCCATCTGGGTGTGCAAATACACAAAAAAATAAGGGAAGCACGGTGTTAACTGAAAAGTTTTGTGTTCGTTTATTTTTCTTTTTGACAACTGCCGACGTCTGTGATCATTGCTAACGGTTTTAGCTGATAAAGATCACGTGGACTCCACAAAACGTAGCACTTTAAGAAACGCCCAAAGGAACTTCCTAACTAAAGGAAAATGTTCAATACCGTTTTGTTAGTTTGCACAGACTTTTTAAATATAAATGATTTTTATCCTGATGTTTACAGTGCCAGTTTTAATAAGCTATCCTGAATTTAGGCAACATGAGTATTGACAAAAAAACTCAACTCTGTGTTTTACGAGCTGCGCATGTTGTTTCGCACTATTAGCGAGAAACGCGCTCCTTAGGTCGTGCGATCTAATAATTACTTAATTTACTCTGTATCAATAGTTAAGTTCACTAAAACCTCAAACGAAACAGATTCAAAATTAGAAAAATGTTTCGGTTCTGTAAAGTTTTCCGCACTCAAATTGTATTTTATTTTTGTTTCTCGCGCTCAAATGAATTACTTCGCAGCATTGAATTAGATGTGATCAGCGAAGGCCATGTGGGAAAAAGTAAATTAAACCAGCAAATATCAGGATCGTTAGGTTACTGGAACAATGACATCTTGATTACGTGTCATTTTATTTAAGGTACAATGAAAGATCATTTAAATTAATGATTGTTAAACTGAAAGTTAAACATCTCTCTATCTTGTCCGTCTTCGTTTACAATCAGTTTTAAAAATTAATTTCTGAAAACAGTTTATATGTAGCGGTACCGCATCATGCAGAATTCACTCGCTTCTATATATATATTTTACACACTCAATGGGAAGACAATGACCTCGAAACAGATAAAGACTTCGACTTTTTTGTCCTCTTTTCGTTGTTACAGATTTCCAAAGAATGCCTTATCTTACGTATTCATTTGCAAGCAATAAAAAAGGTAGATGAAAGGCAACGAATTTTTCTTTTGTGAAACAAAGCTTTCCACATAGCAAATGCATGTGGCCTTAATTTGCAAGTCGAATAATTTTAGCTATATAAGCGTAATTCTAAAGTGAGCTCCGTCACTTTTCCTTCCAATAGCTAAGTCATCTTTCTTTGTTGGTCATGTCGTTAAAAATCAGTGTTTTAGTAAGTTTAGTAATTGTTTCGCAATTTCTTCTGAAGCAAAGTGTAGCTTTGGACGACGAAAACGCTGTTAATTCTTTACATCAGGATTTAAATGTCCAGCTTTGGCAACGATCTCCATGTATCATAGGAACTCGCTACAGAACGAGAAGATGCAGCAGTAGGAGGAGAACAAGGGCGAAGAACATATAGAAACTAAGGTATTTAACTTTCTTCAACTGTTCACAAAATGTTTTAAATAATATTAACAGTTGTCTTGCATGTAACACGCGCGCGCGACGCCAAACATTTCGGAAGCCAATGCAAAGTTTATGATCATATTTTCATAAAAAGAAGCAGATTATTATTTATAACAGCTACATTTCTGGGCAAAGCTAATCGAGACAAATAAACATCACACACTTTTCGCGAATGCTTGGTTTAAAAGCGCGTAAAAAGTACTTTATTACTTTCATCCTGCACAATGTTGTTTCATGGGGTGTACAGTTCTCCCGGCTTTGTTTCACAACGTGTACGGCAACGTTGACAACATTGAAATGGGCCGGGGAGGGGTGCTTGAAAAAATGACTGTGATACCCAAAGTAGTGGAAATTCGGAAAGCGTCTCAACAGTTTTGTCCAAGATTGAAGCATTTTTAATAGAACAATACTGAAGTCCTCAACCTTCTGGAAAACATACACTTAGCCCAGAGAGTATCTGGTGCGAACGTTTGATAGTAAAACATCACCTGTGCACAAGAGAGTATTCATACTCTCTTGTTGTGCATGATTATGAGCCCATGAACAGGGAGATTTCATTACATTACATCACAACTTGTTAGGTTTCTGCGTTGTCGGGAATAATTGCCCAATCGCCGCAGGTTATCGCTTTCGAAGAACATGGCCTATAGCCTTCAGTCTTCTCGGTCAGTGGCTGGTTACCCGGGTGATACGCACGCGACCGGGAAACCCCTTGAAGTTTTTAATCTATATTTTTACACTAATTGTCGAGTAAAATATTTTATTACAATCCATTAATTTTCGTGTTTTAGATCAACGATGCGTGGACGAAAGAAAGGGAACAGAACTACACAGTACTGAAGAAAAACTTGATGAGCGTCAAGCGTCCTACGGTGTCGTCTCCGCGAAAGAATATAAACACATTTTAATCAACAAAGCCTTTGAAGTCCTTTCAACTCCTTCAGGAAAGAGATTACCTTTATCTGAGTTAGGTTACAAACAAATGCGTGCGAGGCCTTGCATGAACATCGCAAGTTCGTCTTTTAAGACTATATGGATAAGTAATATGTATTGTGAAAATTAAATAAAATTGTTATTTGATGATGTATGAACGAGAAGTATAGTAGTTGTCTAGCCCTTATGAAGCCGTTCAGCTTTTCTAATTTTAACTTGGCGAATTGACTGAAACTGTACAGTCTTTCAAAGGATAGATCTTAATGGAGAGGAAGATGCTACTATAGATTGTGGATTGTCTTTAGTCATCGAACATAACGCCAACGAAGTCGCGGCCGATCGGAGAAATTATTTCGTTCGAATTGCTCGTTGTTCTAGAAATAAATTGTTAAAAATAAATAATAAACAAAGTATAAAAGTTGGTTTTCAACGGTGCTATATATATATTGGCGGCAGATTCAACTCCGTCACTAGATTTTTTGGAGTTCAAAGAAGGCAAGCAATGTCGTAATGTCGGTGTTTCATCTCAGCTGACGATCTTGAAACCTTGTCAAAACTTTTAGGTCTTTTATTTAATGTTTTTCTTAATTTACTGAACATAATAATCAATGCAAAAGGTAGATTGTGATCAACGCGCGAGCGTCCATTGTTGATCAGTTGAATGCAGTGTAGATATCGTACAATGATTATCTCGGCCCTTAATCACCACTCATCGACGAGTTCCCAAATCAACAGGTGGTTTGTTTGTCTCTAAAAGAAGGTCAGCTTTATTCATTTTGATTTAAAGGAAACTTGGTGTCACCTTATTTTTGCCATTAATATTTCCGATTTGATTACTATCTAATCACAGCCCAACTCAGCTGTGAGTAAACGAACATTTTAAATCCCTTTTTTCCTGGTGATTCAAGGAGCTAGAGAGCCGGACGAACTTCAAGAGCGCAATTTTATTTCACAAATCTTAATGAACCTGCGATCAGAGGGGCGGTTCGTTTTTTTCGAAAAAAAAACCGCATGATCGCAGGTTTATATCTTTATATAAAACGGATTCGTCACTTTTCGACCTTTTTTTAAAGAACAAAGACGCAAATTGTGAATCAATGGTAGGCATTTTGTTGTTAACGTATCTACTACGGGTCCAACAAAAGAAATCTTTTTGCTCTCCCGGACAACGTCGAACAACAGCTAAAGCCTACCTTCAAAGCCATTATTAAATCGGTTGTTTTATTTTTGCTACGAACCGAATCAGGACTTCATTTTGCCTGTTACGAATTGATTTCGAATTCGAACTCTCGTGTATCTTTTTGCAAGCCATCACAAATTCAGGGGAGCGAAAATTTATCTTAACCAAAATTTAGCCGCAAGTCGACGCTGAATAATAAGAGACTTACTTTTTTTTGCGACTCCGGCGGTTTTGTTGATTGTTGAGGAGAGGCGAAATCTCCTTATTATTAGCGACTGGGGGCGAATAATCAGAAACAAAATATTACATTACTACATTACCCTGGCTTGTGTCATTTCACTTTCCATGCACTATGTTTTCTCAAATAATTTAACCACAACATTACCTGCTTTTCTAGGCGCATTTTTAAAAAATATTTCTGTGTTCCAGCAAATCGTTTTTAATAAATAGAATCCTCTAACATACAACAACTCCATACAAATTGAAATTAGCATAGATAATTTATTACATCACTGATCTCCACTGAGAGTGAACGTTGACTCGACTCTCAATCTCGGAAGCGTTATTCTTTGATTTCTACGAGACTCGTGTCGGATTAGTGTAATTTATTGGCCAGTATGTAATTAAGGTCTCTCTGCTTTCAACTGTCAGCGTCTTCTTCTATCCTCATCCAAAAGTCGAGAAACAAAATTATTGTTGGTGGCTTGCATTTAGGCGGTCCTTCAAACAGCCTTTTTTCCGCCCTTCGTGTCAACTTCCCCGCCTCCTTTCTTCCGAAACATCGAACTTTCCGGTGGACGTCAAAGTTGTTTGAATGGCTTAGATTTAAACATTGAAGAGTTTTTCGTGAAGTAAATTAAAAGAAAATTGTACACACCCCTGAAACAATCATATTAAAAGCAGTGCAAACAGAAATCGTTGAGTATTTTGTTCTGTTATATGAATACGTGGATTAAGTAAGGGCGGTTATATAAATTATTTAAGATCTTTTTCAAACAGAAAAGACAATGCCATGCTTTCTTGCCGTAGTTTCCCCTATTTGTCAAATGATAGCGCTTAGAAGATAAGATAATAACAGAGTAAAACAGAACCATCGTTGAAAGTATAAAAGAAACAAAGCTTACATGGACTGAACATTCAACAGAACTTAAGCTATTCTTAGCCTTAAACTGACCACACCATGCCGCCAAAGATTTCTACTTTCTTATGTTTTATTGCAGTTTTGTTCCTTTTAAATTTTAGTTCGTCCTCGAGCGAGGAAAACAGCTATTTATCATCTAAAGAAGTTACGTCTTCGCAGATTCAGCCTTGGAAGCGGTTTCCATGTATTGTTGGTACAAGATATCGCGTTCGGAGATGTCGAAAGGGAAGAGGATTCATTCAAAAACAACACGAACAAGAGGTATATAGTATGGTTTTCATAATCCGACGGACTCAAAATTGATTAATTATCCTTGCTGGCTTTCCTATATTACATTTCAAGTGCCACGTCGACTTTGTTATCCACCCATAATATTCCTAAATCTTAGCCAATGCATTTTAAATTTTATTTTGGATGTTTCGCGTGATTTGAAGGTAACTTACACATCACAAAAATGGCTTGTAAAATGTCTCGTACCTATTTCTCCACGATAAATCAATATCAACGATTCCGTATTCACGTCATCTATACATTATACAATCGGTATTATTATTTCAGGAAAAAACGCTATAATAAACAAACCGATTTTAATCTAAGAACTTCTAATGTGAAGACAAATGAATATGTTCAATTAGTTACAATTAATTATAAATTGGCAAGTGGTTTGACGGGCTGTGAAAAAGTACTAAAGATTAGATTACGGAACAGAAGATTGAGCGAGGTAGAGCGTGAATTAGAACGAAAGCTAAAGTAATATAAGCATATAAGAAACGTGACTGAAAGCGGACAACGAGAGAAATATTCGCTTAACCAAATGCTTGTTGCAAACAACATTTGTAACAATAGAGCGCAGAGCAGTTTTCAATTGAGCGTTGAAAGCAATTCGTGTTTGTTTTGGTTTTGCGTCACTACGCTTCGTAATTTGCACTTCATAAATTGCAGTTGTTCACATCCATTTCGTGTTTCAGATTACTGAAGAACCAACGTCAGGACAAGAAATTACTGAAAACTGATTCAAACGAACAAAAACCATTTAGGAGTCCTGGAAACACTCAGTTGGTAGCGAGATTTAAACCATGCTCAAAGCCAGGAGACCAAGAACTGCCATACTGCAAGACTCACAGAAAAAAAGGGCGCTGAATACTCAAGGCTGCTGGGAGACTGTTCAGCGGGGTTGTCGAACAGAATAAATTTTTACTGTGTTTATTTTAAAGATATTGTTCTTTGTAAAGTAAAGAAAACGATGAAATGAATTACAAAAATAAATACTTTTAAATGTGATAGTCCGTATTTGAAAGCTGAAAAACAGCATCACACCTGAGGGTGTGTTATATGAGTACGTATATATGCATAAAAAGAAACTCTAAAAAATTGTCTCGATGTTGGATCAACAGGAACCCAGCATCTACTTGGGAAGGCGAGCAAGTTTGTCCATGTTGTAATCCATTTCCATCCTCGCCATCTTTAGTCATCCTCACTTCCTAATGGGGTTCCTGTCATCTGTCAAGTACTGTTCTATAAAATCGAATCTATATTGTTGGATTTCCTATGATCTACAGTTCCGTTTTTGGCTTAATCACTGAACTTAAAAATAACCGGATAGTGGCGTCGCTAGCTAAGGTAAGCAGTGAGGTGTCCAATAGGAATAAGAACGAGAATTTACAATACCATAAAAAGTCAGGTCCCATTCGGATGAATAATAAATTCACTGAATATTAAGACATTAATATTCAGTGAGGCACCACATGCGTCATTCTGTTCCAACCGCTGACGTATGATATGTGAGACTGGACGAAATATTAAGTATTTAGTAGCTTAAAACAGGCCGAATAGGAAGGAGGAAGAGAACTGTGACCATAAAAAGTCAAATGATTACTCAAAATCAATATAAACTAGCCAGTGCCCCGGTCGAATGTGATCAATTCGCACTAATCACAAATCGGAAGAATTTTGCATGTAGACACATCACAATACAACTTATATTGTCATGCGATTTGTATTTAGGCCCGCTAACGTACGTCATTCTATAGAAAAACTGTCCCACTTGCTGACGTACACGATGTGTGCGATCGGGAAAAAAGGTATTAAGCCGCTTTTAAAAACAGCTGTCAGGTTTTCATTATTTTAGTCCTCGCGGGCTCTAGGTACGCAATTACAAAAGACATCAGCCCTGAGACATGGATTAAAATTTTCCAGAATGAATAAACGGTTCATTTCCTGTACATTTTAATTTTCTAATACTTCAGGCGGGAAACATAGGTTGCTAACGATTTCTTTCTTGTTGTTCTCAAGTTGGTTTTATGGCGGCCATTTCTCTCTCGCGAGCTTTTTATAGGAAGGACAACGGAAAAAAAACTTTTCACGTGCACAGTCTTCGAAAAATATAACATTCTCTTTATAGTGTAGTAACTTGTATAATTATTACTCGATTGGCATGGTTTTAAATTGTTTATTGTATTGTGCGCAAGTAAGTTTGGTTATTCAAAATAACTTGGCAACAATTAATTCCTACTAGGCCGTAACCATTTTGTCCTCAGTGACGTAGGAAGAGTCCCGTTTTTGTCAGAAAACAGGAGAGCTGTTGTTTACAAACAAAAGAGATTTGAAGAAAATAAGACGTCATTATACACAAGTTGATAACACCTGTTTGGACACGACTGCGGCTGCGAACAAATCTGCACCACAAATCTGATTAGGTACGGTTCGGCGTTGTTATTGTCGTGCCGAACACAACAAAACATTTATATATCAATTTCAGTGCTGAGAGTACCGCCGGCCGGCCGCTCTTGTGATACGATTATGATACAATGTGAACATTGATTCAAGCAGCCCGCAAATCATTTTCTCCGGACCGACAGGACCTATAGAAATTCTTTTTAGATCTATATTCGAGTACGCATTGTTGCTCATGTTGTTTTCTTGGGCGAGCAAACAGGGAAATATTTGATGTGGGCACAAAATGT
The DNA here is from genome assembly GCA_963693305.1 of Meandrina meandrites. Classification (NCBI taxonomy): domain Eukaryota; kingdom Metazoa; phylum Cnidaria; class Anthozoa; order Scleractinia; family Meandrinidae; genus Meandrina; species Meandrina meandrites. The sequence goes on from OY855906.1 coordinate 38,697,433, forward strand.
TTAAGAAGTCAGAAACATTTTTTGTGTCTCGGGTACAAATTTTGTGTCCTCAACAAATATTACGCGCGCGGGCAAACAGAGAAACATTTCTGTCCCAACAATGTGTCCACGTTTGACACCGCCTTATTCAGAGCCCTTGAATTAATGGCTTCCGAAAGACGTGCGTGTCGCACACCGTACACGTTCCTCACGGGATCATGATCCGCGAATTGAATGGCACTTTGAGTCAAACTGAACCGCGTTTTGAGTCGAAGTCATTAACCGTTAATGCAATTACGTTTGAAAAGGGCGTTGTCCAAAAATAATTTTTTGTGGTGAACCATGTTTTATCACTTTAGTTCCATCATTTCAAGAATAGTAATTGTTATCACGAAAGAAATAGCATTACAAGTCCGGCCGAAATTCGCCTGCTTGTCCTGAAGATGTCCGATCCCCCTAAGAGAGTGTTCGCTGAATCTTAATTATATATTTTTACATTTTATATTAGAAACTAGCAGTGGTATATTGCAACCCCCGAGTTTTGATTGGTTGACAGGCAATGGTATATGAGTTCATATACCATTGAACACAAATATCGTAGCCGATACGCGTCGACGAAAAGAACTGGAGAGCTCAAACATTGCAATTCTTTTGGGCGTTTTTAACAATTATTCCACTCGCGCTTGTTGGATATGAGATCGTTACAGCCAACTCAGCGCTACGCGCCTCGTTGGCTATCTACCATCTCATATCCAACGCGTGCTTGTAGAATAATTGTTAAGTATATGATATGCACATGTGTACATTCCTATTAAATCGCATTGCTAGTTATTGGCCAAAAGAGAGGACGAACTTGACAAGATATCTGATGTGCGCTAAGCTTGCGGCAATTTAAGCTATATACACCCAAAATAAGTGACCTTTCGGCCTCTTAACAGCAATGAAATAAAAAATTAAAGACGGAAGACAACAAACTGATCCATCTACTTAGCTGTGATATAAAATCGCACGAATAAGTACAGTGCATGGATTTTTTTCTTGCGTTTTCGTAACATATTATGTACGAACAACATTTTGTGTGTGTTTGCATGTTTTAAAAAGAGCTTTCGTAACCTCTATTGTGCAACCTTATATGTACACATGGATTGGATTTTCAGCTCTCTCAACTAAAAAGATCAACTGAAGTCACTCAAAAGTTAGTTTGCATTTTATCAGCTGTCAAGATTCCGGCAAATATACATTCTTCCCCTTCATTCGTTTAAGCCAAACTTCATGTGCCTAATCATATGTCTTTGATCAAGTTATGGTCTTGAATTGTTTGTAAATTGTACAATAAAAAACTAAAGAACCCAAATAATTCAGTTACAAATTCATAACTCATTTCGATTTTCAATGAAAGCATTTTTCTATCAGTTTTTTTTAGCAAAAAAATTCTGCGCCGTCACAAGGCGTCCTTTACTTCCTGTTATGTGTTATTACCAAATGCGGCACAGCTTAACGCGCGCTGAAACGCGCTAAATATGGCCTGACTGGAAACAGCTTTGCAAATCATTCCAAAAAATGCGTATTTTTCTCGGAGGTTAAATTTACGCTGTTTATTTAATAGCTCAGTCAAAACTAATGCGACTCTGCTTCGGGTATAAATAGCACATCCATTGAACAACACGGCATATCAAGATTTACAAATAGAGAGCTGCATCATTTACTGGCCTGGTCATGAGGGCTAAGAAGATTTTAGTGCTTCATCTTTTCATCGCTGTGTTTCTGCTTCAATCACTCAAGAGGTCTGAGTGCTTTTCTGGTGGAGCTGAGAGCGGGAGGGAAGATTCTAGGCAAAAAGGAACCCATTTAAATGTTCTAATGCAAAAGCTAGCGCGCTCCAAACGAAGTCCTTGTATCGTTGGTACCCGCTGGAGGACGAGAAGGTGTAAAAAGGGCAAACGAACCTTGACAAAGACTATGGTAAGCTTTTCATTGCAATTTCTTATACTAACCTAGTTTTCATATGCCACCGAAATGGCTGCATGCGAATTCCTCGTGGACGGTGCCTGGAATATACTTTTTATATACTAAGGAAGTCTTATTTTCAAGCCGAGGTTAAAATATTTTTCATGTTGAGATCTGGACGTTTAAGTATGTTCTTAAGCTCTACAAATTTTTACAGTTGTTTTATACATCTTTGTTATTTTTAAACAGAGAAAATGTAGACAGTGTGATAGAAGTCTGTTGTTACTAAGACAGATGTGTATTCAAAACTGCGTAGTGCGTATTATTATATAAACTTCAGTGGTATAGCAGTGGTAACAATCAATCAAAATGATATTACACATACGATATCACACACCTATGGATAACGGCGGGATAGCATTTTTATCGATTTCATACCACTCAGTATACCACTAAATTCTACATAATAATAATAATAATAATAATAATAATAATAATAATAATAATAATAATAATAATAATAAAAACGTTAAAAAATATTTCACTCTTTCGCTGCGCTCACTCATAAAATGTATTTCAACACTCGAAGATAAATTTCGTATCTCCTCGAGGCCCTGTAATATTCTCTATTTAACAAATATTACATTTTGTTGCATTAAAATTCTGTTAGAAAGGTGTAATCAAGTACTGCATTTTGAGCTCGATGCAAAAACGAGTAAAATGCGAAAATAAAAATGTTCGTAGCTGCGTTATGTCTTGGGTATGTTCTGTGTTCTTAAAGTAAGGTTTATCTAAACCTCAACGTTCTTAATTTAAAACACGTCTTGCATGTGATCATATTTGAACCTTTGCAACTGACCAGCACAAATCGAATCATAATAGCTCATGATTTTGTGCTTGTAAAACAGGTTTCTCGTCTGTGGAGTTCATGCCTTGCTTAACGTTCATAGCGTTATTAATAGACCTCAATAGTCATCGTCCGGCATAAATAAATTTTAATAAAAGTATATTGACCAAAATAAGCCGGATAAAAAAGTGCGCGGGGATCAGAGAAGCCAGAAATAACCGAAATGAAGTATTGATGTCATAACATGAAGTATTATCATCCAATTCCGTTTCAGGAAGTACAAATAACGCGCGAAACGAGAACAAACATCTCACGATATTTGTTCTCCACAAAACCGTTTTAACAAGATCGATTTTCCCCTTGGCCGCACGGATGAGTCAAAAACGGTGGAAAGTCAGCATTTAGGGAAAAGAAAACTTATTAGACATTTTAGCGTGTAGCATCGCTGTTTATTTTCACTCGTCATTTGTATTTTGACTCGCCCTTCGTGCTCGCCAAAACTCTGTATGGGTTAGCGCGCTGGACTCCGGATCGAACGGTCCGGGTTCGTGCCCTAGCCGGGGCACTGCGTTGTGTTCTTTACTCTCATAGTGCCTCTCTCCAACCATGTGTATAAATGGGTACCGGCAAATTTACTGCTGGGGGTAACCCTGTGATGGACTAGCATCCCATCCAGGGGCAAGGGGTGGGGGGGGTGGGGGGGTAGAAATACTCCTAGTCGCTTCATGCTACGGAAACTGGGATAAGCTCCGGCCTGATAGGCCACTAGGCTCGTATACAGACTTAACCTACCTTACCGTAAAACCATACAGCGATACACACATTAAAATGCCTAAAATGATATTTTTACATTGTACTGTAAATTTTCAAACATGCAAAAATATTGTAAACAGTAGATGCAATACAAAAATGTTAGTAGAAGCTAGAAGTCTGGACTGTTTTGTTTGAACTCAACTATCAGAGGCGAAAAAAATGGACTCAACCCGAGACGTCCAACGCCCCTAAGCGAGGTTGTTTACTAGTAAGGGAGTATTCTAGTTTTTTGTTTTCTATCATTTGAAAAATAACCTTTTCTTTTCCTTTACACAGGAATTTGCTGCCGAGCGAGACTGGAATGCATATTGACTGACAGTCGCCATGGGAACGCGTATCGCGGGTTTACCGTCCAACTTTGAGGAAATGTTTCCCGTGGAATTTTTTTATCCAAAGACGATGAAGAATTTTTGACTAGACGAAAAGATCTAAAAGCAGATTGTCCTAATCCGATTTTAATCTCAAATGGCGTTCCATTGTTATGCTCGCACAGAACAAAGAAAACTAGGAAGACTGTGGTTGAACTTTGACTGCAAAATTATTGAACGGAAACTGAAATGTGTTTTAGGTTGTTCGACAAATTAGATATTACGTAAAAATTATCAGCGGAAGATGTATACAAGATTGAATTTGTAAACATATTTAAAAACAGGTTTTATTCTTATTGGACAGCTGTGTTCGGGTATTGGATTGAAGCTATTAAACAAAAAGTTAATATGTAATATGGCTGAGTATTTTTCCGAGTTTGTGTTTTGTTTTAATATTGACGAACTCAAGCCTTTGCGCTGGCGGTCAGAGGTATTAGAGAGATGAAGCATAATGACGATTGTTTTTCCCGCGAACCCTAAAAATTCCACTTTTGCCGTCTGCCGTTTGTACGCGGAAATGAAAAGGTTTATGTTTGTCCCGAATGTGTCATTTTTTCCCTATTTTTCTGAGAGATTTAGTTCAGAACTCGATAAAAAGATAACAAAATGAAAGGCACGTTCGCGTTTGCCGTATAATGACATGCTTAGTCTCTCTATTGCCGAGTGCTGTAAATACGTTTGCGCGTAAAGTGATTGCATTGTTAGTTTCTTATTTTTGCTGAAGGGAAAATTTTTCGTTAAAAGGGCAATGAAAAGAAGTAGCTTTCATTTAGTTAAACATGCATTCCTTGTCCGCACTTGGCACTGCGGTGCATCTTTTCAATTCCAAAAATTTATATCGGAGTAATAACACCCTGTCACGATTAATCGCCTCCCTTGTATAAGCGCTCTCTCTCAGGTACCGAGTATGTAACAAACCGCGAGGCGGCTGTTTTCTCTAGTAAAATACTAAATCATATGGGATGGGTCCATTAGATTTAGCACGAGTGGGCTATAAACAACAAAAGCAAAAATTTTGCTGGAAAAAAAATAACGAGAATTGTCAATAATGTGAAGCAAGAGAAAGTTAAAGAAGCCAGGAGTTGTATACAAAACCAAAAAACAAACTAGATAAAAATGCACCTTTCAAAAAATCTTTCAAATGTATTTACATGAAAGGGACAGTAGGGTCATATCTTCTTTCTGATTAGCACTGCAATTACCCTGAAGAGAAAAAACTAAGCCTGATTGAGTAGATTCAAAGAGATCCAAAGTGATCACTTAATTAATTTTTTGGCTTTTATTAATACACTTGACCAGAAATGTAGAATATTCCTGACTTGATTCCAAGATTTTTCCAGGCTTTGCTAAAACCTTTCTCAGTGGCTTTTCCTAAATTCAATTTGAACCCAAGCCATTGGGCAGGTTCTGGGAAGAGGTCCCATGTATGATAAAAAAACAAAAACAAAAATAAAAATTTGATCACATCAAAGTGTCAGTTATATGTGTCTGTAAGCTACAATGTCCTGCTTCACTTTGACGTCAAACAACTTCAACACAAGTATGTTAATTATGAGTCATTGGCCATTTCCGGTGTGAACTCAAATCCTTTGACAAAAGGTACTCCTGAAGCTGTGACCTTTTTCTGATATGCCAGGTAATCATCGCCAAAGAAATAGATAAGAGTGATTTCTTCATCATGAATTCTGTCATTGAAAAACTTCCAGGAAGCCCACACATATGCCAATAGACAAACTGGATTAGCAAGAGTGATTTGAGTCCCTAAAGAAAAGTAAATAAAAGGTTTTCAGCTGCCTTTTAAACAACATTACAGACATGTACATGTAATTTGCATGCAAAGGGTTCTGCACGCATTTACATGCCTACTAAGCTATAGTATAATAGGTATGCAATACGTGTAAAGATCCATTAAGATACGTACCACCCCTTGATGGAATTCAATATTTTAAGAAATAGAAAATGCATGCAGTGACAATTCCTGAGCTTGGGAAATTCGAATTTTGTACACAGGTACCTTTTGAATAGCCTGCCAGTGTATGAGTAGGTTCTCAACTCAGGAGTTTGGGAAGATACACAGTCAAATCTTTGAGTCATTCTCCCAATTAACTGCACACAAAGCTTCCTATTTCAGTCTTGTGTGAACAAATGTCAAAGGAAAAGGTACTGCACCGTACTACACAGAACAGTTAAATTAATTACAATTGCAGTAATATTCATTGTGTCACGAGCAAGGGAAAAAATCTGAGTCCCCCATGGAAATCAAACCAATGAACAAAGCAACTTCCCTTTGCTGATCATTTTATCAGTTCTCATAACCTTGAGTCTTAAGTATAGATATTGTGAGGAGAAATTTAATGTTGGTCACTCTTGGGACTTACCTATACTCCACCAAAACCACCCTGCATATCCTGGATGTCGACAGAGACTGTAAATTCCATGAGTTATTAAAATATGGCCTTTCTCCTTTTTTGTCTGGATAATATGAGTGAAATTAGATTCTGCTGTTATCATGGCAAGCTTGCGCAGAGTTTCTCCTCCAACCATCAACAGCACGCCAACAAAGCTTAAAATAAGTAGATTCTTCATCTGAGGGAAAAACCAAAACTCTAGAGCAAACTCGACCCAACTTGCAACAGCAGCAATTTGATACTCTGGGCTGTGATTGAGTAGAAACGAATCCAGGGATAACTTTTCTGGGCAATACTTGGCCACCATGATATACTCCGAGAAGTGAAAGAATGAGAGCGATGCAAGGTACCAGCCAAAATACCTCCATCTTGTATCGTTAAAGCTGAGAAGGATGGCAAGTCCAAAAGCACTTCCTATTTACAACAAAGAGAACACTGACATTAGATGGCTGCTCAATGTTAACAATTTTAAACCCTCTTTTTTTGTCTGTCTTTGATATAGTCTGTCAGGGGTAAAATGACAATAGTTGAATCTGACACTCACCAAGATGCTAATGCCCTTGTCAGAAAATTGGATACTGATAATTTACAACAGGTTACGTAAAAAAAATCTGAGCTGGAGACTTAGCCAGGTTACTGAGACTGCAAGTGACAGGGCCTATGCTCTAAGGGCAACCGGATGCCTCAGGTGACTAACTTTTGCCTTTGGGCAACCAGATAATCTTATTTCTTTCATATAAGCTTTATGCTGGGCACCCTGGATCTCATAGTTTGGCACCTTTGGGCTTCTTGTAATTTTTCGTAGAGCACAGATTGAAGTGATATGAGCATTTCAACTCAGTCTTGCAACAAGTTGTTACAAGTTGCTTTTATTTTACCACACTGGTTTTTTTATGAATACATTTATGATTGCACTCAAAGACTCCTTACCAATATACTTGTATAATAGCAAGTGGTAATAACCACAACACTTTTTTTCTTAGGCTAGCCTTGTGAGACTCTGTGATTCAAGTGTTCAACATTCAAGATTCTGAGAGGCACTTCAGTTCTGACATTTTTAACATCTGTCCTCATTGTGCCACTGGATGCAAAAGGCTTTCAAGACTTTGCTTTATCATTTTGTATGGACCATACTGCCCTGCCTAAAGTAATCAAATCTCTCTCCCCAAGGTACCCTGCGAGCAGAGTCTTCTTCGATCTTCCTAGATTACTAATCTAGGAAGATCAAAGAAGACTCTGCTCGCAGGGTATCCCCAAGGCGGATTCCATACAAAGCTCATGGTGAAGATATACAATATAATTTTTCAAAGATAATAGTAAGAAAAGGCAAAGATCCATGCCAAAGATCTTTGGTGTAACCTGCACAGAAATGCAGTCTTGCTCTTCCAATCGATCCTCAGGTGCTCAATAAATCCCCCTCAAGAGCGATTTTGGCTTTTACTTCATGTACTGGACACAGATGATAAGATAATAGAAACAAAGACAAAAAACAATACTGACCAATATACAATGATTCACGAAACAATGGTTAAAGGGGCAGTATCACGAGATTTCTTCTAAGTTTTTATGTAAACAATGCTAGAATTATAAAGGTGCACTCACTGATCGACAAAATAACCTTTAAACGACAACAAGGCACAAATTCACTCTCTAAGAGGTGAAAAAAACCTAATCAAAAGTTTTTTTAGTGATTTTCCTCCAAATGGCACTGTCAAACTTGAAAACGTTGGGCCGACATTTTCAAGTTTTAGACCACTTCTTCCCTACCTGTCTGTAGCCACACCAGTTTTAAACAACTTTCGTGATCAGTACAGTGCATTTTAGCACGGTTAGGCAACTATTAGTGGATTTACAATTAATACCAACACCTCCATTGGATTTTCAAGTGGCACAAAAACATCTTGGTTGGACTGCCCCTTTAAACGATGTGTTCTCATTCCTGTTTGGCACCCACAGTAAAAGCCATGATTTCTGATAGATTTGACGCAGAAAATTCCATACTGATGACATTGCTCAACACAGATATTTGCAGTGTCTAGAACTGGTTATTACATTTTGTACTTGTGTGCATGAATTCATAAAGTTGACAGGCAACAGCAAATTTATCAGTAAAACTGCACAGATCAAAATGTCGTTTTTTTAAATACAGGGTTGAAAGCCCCTTCAGTTGTTAAACATTTCAGCTGAAATAAATCCCAAGGGCTTCATGGTAACCCTGGGTCAGCCCTGCCTGACAATGTTTGCTTGTAAAAGGGCCAAAACTACATTTTACCATAAGTTATAATTAACAATTAGACAATTAGCCCATGAGTCGATTATCAATAGCCCATGAGTCGAAGCCGAATGGGCTATTGACCCATGGCCCTTGAGGGCAAAGGGTCTAATTGTTTTAGTATCACCCATCACCCAACTAGTCAGACAGAAAAAGCAATAATAAAGTTAGCAAATTAATGCAAGTTGAAGAAAGATTTATTTGGGAATAAAACGAAAGAAAGCGTCACAAATTTCGCTACTCGATGACTATTACTAATAGTCCTCTAGTAGCGTAGCCAATCAAAATGCAGCATTTGCATTAGTCCACTAGTTGGGTGATATTAATACTCCTCAGCGATCTTGGATCTATTGGTTTTATGTCAAGTGGATGAGTGGAGACACAGTCAATGAATTCGAATTTAACATGCATATTAGCAATCGATTATGCGTAGCCAATAAAATGATGCTGACCATTCAGGATCCCCAGAGCTGAACAAGTACACAACAGCTTACCTAAGATGGCCGCCCTCCTGGCAACCGAGGTATATGGAACGACAAATGTCGGTAGTAAACTCAAACCAAGAATTATGCATCCTGTAGCAATACTCCATGCTTCTGTGAGACGTCTACCTTGAAATATTGTTAAAACTAAGAGAATATAGGCAATGAAAAACGCAATCGCTACTTTTCCCTCCCAAATCATCGTGAATTTCGCCGACATTTTAGTCCCGGGGGGTGCGACAGGGCTTGGAAGGAGAGGAGGGAGGTTCTCCCCGATACAAGACCTGGTTTTTAGCATAGACAGAGAGTTGTTATTTTTTATATTCGAACAGAGTGATAGACTTTTAACTTAAGTTTTACAAAGAGCATGTCTTTGAGAAAAAAATACTTACACGAAAAATTTAGGGCAAGCCTTCAGAATATTTTATCGAGACAGACCTTCAGTCCAACCATACCCCACACCCCCCTACCACGGCAGTATTCGTACCAGTTATTTACATTCATTTTATAAGAGTAAGACTGAGTACAAGTTTATGACATGAGGAAACAAAATGGCGGATGATGACGACGGAGATCGCAGAAAACCAAATTCCGGTGGCGATGGAACTCCAGATTGGATAGAAACATGCATTGGTGTTTGGTCGAAAAGCACAAAGGGACATCAAGTCACTGAGGCTGAACAAGACAAAATCTGTAATGGAATCAGTTTTGTCGTAATAAACAAAGTAAGATTGTGTTTATCTGCTGGCAGAGTGTCCTTTTCCAGTGATGAATTTTGAACATTTATACACTGTGATTGCTAATCAGACACTCTCACTAACATATCTCTTTCCTTTTCGACATTCAAGCATGCAGACCTCCGAAAAGTGAGACTCAGCAAAACCAGGGGTCTTCAGATCGTAATTCGCGAAACAGGTAAATAAGCTTAATATTGTTTATTGAGTAAAACTTCACATGCATGTCGACGTCATGACTACATTTCTTCCTCGTTTGAAATTTTGTCAAACGGTTTAATTTTATATTCGTTTGTTTTTAGATTATGATCACGAATCTGACATAAAGGAGAATAAAGTGAAACAGAAAACAATTTAAAACTACAATGTGCCTGTAGAACATTTAAGCTTACATTATTTAATCTTATCACTGACAGCTTCATCCTCACCAAGCCATCTTCTTTTTGGTACATACTTTATACATACTTTATTTGAAAACAAAGGTCTATAAAAGTGGCAGCCAAGGGCTGATGTGGACCTTTAAAACTTAATTACAAAAGAAGATAGAAAATAACTTATACAATTCTTTATATTCATGACATTACTGAAAAATACATAACTAGATTATTTAAAAATTACCTAGAAATACAAATACACATGCAAAATAAAATTAAAAATATAATATAGAGTTTAAAAATACACAAAATCTTCTAAGTTTTTATTTTTGTTAGTACATGTTCCTTTAATAAAACTAACATCGTCCATCGCTTTAACAGAACTAACAGCGTCCATCCCAATTTCTTAAATTAAATATCAGTACTGAACTGTTTGGCAAAACAACTGACTGATAAGATTGATTGGGTCCAGTAACCATGGTAGAGAGTCACTTTTGAGCTGACAGTGTCACATCAACGCTACCAAAGCATACCTGCCAACTCTCCTGGTTTTCCTGGGAGTCTCCAAGTTTTTCATCAAATCTCCCACTCTCCCGGCTAGAGCACCAAATCTTCTGGGAAATACCTAACGTGGCTTTTTTTATTTTTTTTCTTCATCATTTTCATTATTTTCGAGAATCCAAAAAGGAAAATAAAACAAGAAGTGGATTTAGTGCTCTTATTTGAGCTGTTCTAAATCGGAAAACATTGGAGAACGGGAAACAGAGCAATCAAATCGATATATATTTAACGAGAATCGTAATTGGTCCGAAATCAACCAATCCAATCGTACAATACATGGAATAAAGGTCGCGTGGTTTTTGCATGCTGTTTACACTCGAAGCGAAGATTGCCAGCATGGGTTTCGGTTTACGGTTCAGAGAGGGGGGGGGGGGGGAGGGGATGCAAAGATTTCTAGACGTCTCCAGATTTTTGTACCCTGGGGGTTGGCAGGTATGCCAAAGCTATGCTGACAATAGTTACATCCTTGTAATGAGTTGAAAATAAAGATAGGCCTGTTGGCCATCTTCATGAACCCTCATGCCACTCCCAATCAATCCCTACTGCTTTCTCATATGAGATGTTTAGAAACCTTAATTCAAGATACAGTCAAACCCCGTTATTTCAAACACTCAAGGGAGAGGGGGGGAGGGAGGGAGATAATTAGCATATATTGTGTTATCAGTTAGCTATCATGATATTTTTAGGACAAAGATGACAAAAAATCATATTGTGTGGTTCCAGAAAATATCCATACCCCCCCCCCCCCCCCACGGAAGGCTTTTTGTTTTGCACCCCCCTCCCCCCCAGGAATTTCCGTTCCAGAGGGTCTGTGGGGACCCCCCCACCCCCCAGGAATTTCCAATATTTTTAAACACCCCTTTGAGAATTCGAAATTGCTTCGTACTTTAAAACGTAGGGCGATTGTAACAATCTAGTTGTATCCTTAGCATTTGGACACTAAATAAAGTCGGCAGAAACGTTTAATACGTGCGTGATCTTCACTTCACTTGTAAATCAGAAATCAGTAAGTAAACATGTAGCTTTAAAACTTCATTCAACGCCTCTAGAATAATTTTTTAATTTGTTAAAAGCCTGGACCTTTTTATTTCATTTACTGTTAGTCATTAATTTTACGTACTAGAAGATATGTTACAATTTCTGCGAAGTGTTGTTTCAGAATTTCAAGTCTCACGCACGCAACGGCACTGTAAATAAAAATTGCAACTTACAACATTCCTTGCTGGCCCGGTTATTTATCTAAAATTCTGTCTTACAATCTACTAAGGCTTTGTTTTTAGGATTCCAGCAACTTCATAAACGGCCGCCTTCAATATCGTATCGTAAATATCTTTCACGTTCGTCCAAAGTAACTTCACTAGCTTAGCAGCCAGGCCTTCTGAGACAAGACACCAGTGGGAGTCTGGGACGAGTTTCTGCTGTCACCTCCGCCATTTTGATTCGGTCACGAAGAAAGAAGCATCTTTGTACGCGCTAGCAAGCGCTAGGAAACTCGAATGAAAAACAGAAACATTAAAGCTTATGATGTAAACCTCATCTCAATGGAAAGGAGCTTTATTTTTTGTTTTAAAACAACGTACGTAAGTACTTCTTCGTGCTTCGGATCGATCGTGTGTTGTTTATTTTTTTCATGTTTCTTCACCCCGTCTGGAAAAGGAGCTGCCCGTGAACCCCCTCTACCCCTCGGAAATTTCTGGGTTTAACCCCCCCTCCCCCTTGGAATTTCCAGTGACCTTCCGTGGGGGGGGTATGGATATTTTCTGGAACCACACATTAATGTCATAACTGTTTGTGAAATTTCATTTCAGAGATTACTTCAGTGCCTCCTCCAAAAGCTCATGATCATACATACATCCGAGTTGACAGAGAAGAAAATGATGAAAAGTAAGTTGTACTAAAATTACATGTATAAGATTCGGTGAACCCCAATGTAAAATAAGGCAAAACAAGTAAGATTATAATGAGTAAATTCAACTGATTGATTTGTTAATTCATTTAATTTGATTTGTTTTGCTGTACTCTACTATCTTCTTATTTTGTGGCTTGCCTGTAACCAGTAGCTGGTGCATTCCTGCAGACTTTTCTGGTCATATCTGCAGGACGCACTACAGCTAAGGGTATATCAAAAACACAATAACTGGTAATCCAGTAGTTTACATTGTGGACCATAAAAGTAATAGAAGCATAATCAATTGTCCACATTTTTAAAAATAAAAATTGTCATTGCCATTGCCAGACTCCAAAAGAATAATGAGGGTGATGCAAACTCTACAGAGGAAGAAGGGCCTTCTTTGACGAGAAGAGTGATGGATGTTATGCTGATGAAGAAAACAAACATTGAAAAAAATGTTGAACACTACAAAGTCGAGGGGGTCAAACTTACAGGTACCAGTAGCAACAAACAAGTACAGTTATGTAGCAACTTGTCCTTGGTCAGCACTAAAAAATCACCGCCTCTGGTAGGTCAGGCTTGATTTTTTTCCTTGAATCTGAGATAGTTGTTAAAGCCAAGACAAAAAAAGACAAGTACCCTACGCTAGTTCAAAAAAAAATCCAGTCCAAACAGAAGTCACAGGTTTTGGTACTAACCAAAAGGATCAGGGCCTCCAGGGGCAGGCTCAATTACCAGCCTCTGTTCAAGAAATGAACCCGCAGTCCTCCCTGAAAAGTCTCTTTTCAGGGAGGAACAAAGACTGGCCTTGAGAGAGTGGTGGAAATCAAGCCTACCTAGGGCAAGAATAGATTTCTGAAAATGACCAGTGGAGCATGCCTGTGACTATGTGAAGATGTGCATGGCTCTGGACTGCCCCCCCTCCCCCCCCCCCCCTCCCTTGTAATGTACTATATTTATTCAAATGTATGTGCATGCATCACTACGTTAAGGTTCACAGACTATGTAAGAATGCACTGCCAAAGGAATTTCCGCAAACTTGTACAGCAATGAGTGTCTTTAATGCCTTACAGAACCTATAAAGAGTTTATTTTTTTAGCAAGGGTTGACTTTCCATAAGTAGTGTACTTTAGTTAATACATGTACAGCACAAATATACTATTTCTTGTTATTTTAGATGTCTGGAATGGATTTTATAGCACATGTTCAAAATGCTACGAGACCACGGCAAGACTGGTGTCATACTGCCATCCAATTGATAAAATTGGCCAGGTACAGTACATGAAATATGCCTTTGGAATAATACAAGACTACATGTCTACTGTATGATAATTTAATATTACACTTGAAACATTTTGAAATGCTGATTGGCTAAAAAGGTAGTGCAGCTATGCTGTAACACGAGGAGTGTAACAGTTACACACACAAAGTTGTAAATATAAATGTAAAACTACTTGTTCTCTACAATGGCCAGGAATTTTCATCCTAATGAATGGTGTGCTGTTTGATACACTTTACTCTTGCTGAAACATCTTTCCAAGTCCACTTCTGTACAACACGCAGTTGTCTACCCCAGATTGGGCATTTCAAAGAGGTTCAACTGTTTATCAAGTGCATCATCGTAACAATTTTAATACGACTAGTAGTTTTAGAGGTTGGATGTAAAAAGTACAATCAATTTTGTTAAATCTGTGTTCAAGTCTAGTGGCCCAACAGGCTGGAGCTACTGTAATCCTGGTTTCCATAACATGAAGCGACTGATGCTAGTCCATAACAGGGTTACCCCCCCCCCCCCCCCCCCTTAGCATTGAATTCATTGGTACCCATTTATACAACTAGGTGGAGAGAGGCTCCGTGAGAGTAAAGAGCCTAAGTACACAACACGATGATGCCAACCAGGACTTGAACCCAGACCATTCAGAATTCAGCTGTAGTAATTTTAAAGGTTAGATGTAGGAAATAACAAAATAGTTTTCTTTTTTCAAGTTAACAAATTAATCTTTGTGCTTTGTTTGATTTCAACAGGTGTTTGGGTTTGCAGAAAAGTGTGTCAGGAAGGCTGGAAGACACCTAGTTGGCGACAATGACAATGAAAAAAAGAAATAAGGATGTCACTGTCTTGGCGTAACTCCAAATTCTCAGAACTGTTATTAAAAGAATCTAAGGTGAACAGTAATGAGAATTAAGTTGTCAAGCTTCGAACACAGTTATGGAAGGGTTATTCAAAGACCTTTTCCAGTGTAAAACAACAAAAAACACTTTTGGTATTATTAACACTTTGATGCTGTGAATTTGGGAAGATTGTACATACCTTGTACATAACATTTAATTAATAAAATTAAAATGACAAAAATCGTTAATGTTGTTATTGTCAAAATGAAGCAATAATAGGAATAATAATAGTATGCGATAACACGGGAAATTTACCGGCATTTTAGTGCGAGATCGCGCGCGTGTGACAACTCGAAAGATCGCCTTTTTTTTCACTTGAAGCGATAAATGCATGTGTGCAAAACTTTTTCCTAACAACTCGCCGGATTCTGTTTTATGGTATGTAGCGTTAGAGGTTATGTCATTAGTCATGGTCTATACTGTGATAGGGGTGCGATGGGTGCGTCCCCAAAGGTCCGCTTAACTTGAGAGGGAGGGTTAAAATGACTCGCAGAATGCAGGAAAAGCGGACTTCGACAACTTGATTTTTCAAAATTTCCCGGGTAAATATACACCCACCCAAGCAAAATCCTACCCACGGCCCTGCGATCGACCACAACTTTCCGGGTAGCCTCCGATGAGCGCAGGACAATTTTTTCAACATTTTATTGACATTTCATTGACCATTTTAATTTAAGACTATCCTTTTTAGAATAGTTTTTAATTAGTTTTGTGATTAATAATTTCGTTTCTTATATATTATTGTATATCTTAGTTTTTTAATAATTGTAAATAGGAGGGCCACAGGTTTATTAGCTTTATAGCTATTAAGTGCTACCCTCTATAAATAAAGACGTTACCTTACCTTACCTTACCTTTCAGCTGTTGCATTTAAAAAAAGACTGCTACAAAAGACTTGTCATACTTCATGGTATTAAATTTCGAAGAATATATGTATCCGGGAATTTTTCAATTCTCAAACACTGACTTCAGGTTGAATAACTTCTGCTGCCAAAACGTTTTTTTGAATTTAAAATCGATTCACCACCACGAAATGTAGTGGCTGATACAAACAAGCTCAAACACAAACACAAAAATTATTTTTATCGTCTCCAAAATTGCTGTCGACTAGTTTTATGCGAGAGGCGGTATTCTGTTACATGTGCTGCAAAAGAAAAGTACTCGAGAAATCATTTCATTTCGGCACTTGAGCACTCGATCTATAGTAAAACTGGCAGCGCATCGTCGAAGTTATTGACGTCAACATCCGTAATGGTATCATCCGCTGTCTGGAAGGAAAAAAGAAATTTAACGTCACAGAAAATCCAAGACGGAAATATTTAATACGCGATCTACACAGAACAAAAATGTTCAATAAACTTTTCACTTCAGCTTCAATTTAATACCTACATGAAGGGAAATGACTATATATCAAATCAGTTATCTCGCAATATATAGAGTGGTTTTCACACGAGTGTCGAAAGTACTTCGCGTTTGCTTTGGTTTTCCATTACTTCAGTGATTGCTTTAAAAAAATTTCGCGGCACTTTCTCAACCAATCAGAAGCAAAATAAAATCCATCGTGACTCAGGTTTTCCCGCGCTTCGTGCCGGCTACATGTATTTGCTTCGAGGTCTGATTGTGATGATTGGTTCACTAGATCATGGATTAAGGTCCGGTAATACGAGCAACATTTTTGCTCAACTTGTCTCGCAACCGACATTGTTGCATTGCAAAGGTGGTGGCAAACGAGGGCACAATGTTGCGGACACATTGTTGTGGACACAAATGTTCCCTGTTTGCCCGTGCGCGTAACATTTGTTGCGGACACAATTTGTGTCCGAGACCCAAAAAATGTTTCTCAGATTTTTGTCAGAAACATTTTGTGTCCCCAAAAAATGTTTCCCCGTTTGCGCGGCATGGACACAAAACAAATGTTTTGTGTCCCGCTCGTTTGCCCACACAAGAAACATCATGAGCAACAATGTGTCCTCGTTTGTCACCACCTCAATGAACGAGTTGTTGCCCGTATTACTAGCTCAACTTGTCTCGCAACAAATTTCGGTGTTGCAAGTTGCAGCAAAATGCATGTCGCACAAAGTAGAACCGAGTTCTACTTTTTGCAACAATTTTTTTCAAACTTGCAACTTATTGCGAGACAAGTTGAGTACGCCGTAGTAATACGGGCAACAACCCGTTCAACTTGCAATGCAACAATGCCGCGAGCAAGTTGAGTAAAAGTGAAAAATGTTTCCCGCAGTATCGGGCCCTTACTTCGGTTTTGGTTTTACAATACTTAATCGAAAATTGCCCTAATAATGATAAACTATCCGGCGAGGACATTTGCGCTCGCTCACCTTATGATTTCCTTGGCAACACCGCGTAAAACTAAATCCACCCTGTTGGAAAAATTGAAGCGTAATCCAAAGCAAAGGAATGATTCTCTACATGTTTCTACATACTACCTACATCATGAGAGCTTTTTACTTGAATGTGTGTTCTGTGTGTGTTCGCTATTTTAAAAATTAGACCCGTAGCCCGCAAGGGCTACGGGTCAATAGCCCATGAGGCGAAGCCGAATGGGCTATTGACCCGTGGCCCTCGAGGGCGAAGGGTCTAATTGTTTTAGTATCACCCAACTAGTCGGACAGAAAAAGCAATAATAAAGTTAGCAAATGCAAGTTGAAAAAAGATTTATTTGGGAATAAAACGAAAGAAAGCGTCACGAATTTCGCTACTCGATGACTATTACTAATAGTCCTCTAGTAGCGCAGCCACTAGTTGGGTGATACTAATTTGGGATAGTAGTTAGAAAAGGGCTATTGCTACGATTGTTAGGGTGTAATGTTCAGCTCTTTTGTTTAGTTTTTTATGACTTGGTATATTCCGGAGCGATGGGCTCCTGGTATAATACATGATCTAGATCAGACCAATGAATCTAACGTAGTTTGCGCAACATACTCCTCCCACTTAAAAAGGCGTCTGTGATGTGATTTAAATTAAATATTCCATAATGATGATACTGGTGACGTAGCAAAAATCCCTGCAGGGTCTCTGACTGGTCCTATTCGAACATGCAATCAGATGTCAACCTCGTTCACAGGCCCTCTCTCCTTTTCCTCCCGTGTCAAGGAGAGAGACATGGGAGGAAAGGAGAGAGGGCCTGGAAACGAGGTTGCCCTGATCTTTCCAGGGTCTCTCGTTTCACGAAGGCTGTTCAAGGGGATCGAAGTTGAGGTGTAAAAGTGAGTTGAGGTGAAAAAGACCCGTATGTACATGCAGTCCTATAACTCTCTTATAAGTTCCGTATTGGAACCTCTCCGTAACTATTTAGCGTGAGGACAAGGTAACTTACACATTGTTCTAATCCTTTGACCCGAGCCACGTATCTTTGGTATATAAATCCAAGAATTATATAAATGGTTTCCAAGACAACCAGTCTACAAAGAAAACACAAGAAGATCCATCTATCAGTATCCATCTGGCCGTCTTTCATTCCGTCTGTCTGTCAGTTCATCCGAACTTCCGACAGGCAATCTGTCCCCCTTCCCTCAATCCGCTCATCGCGCGTCTGCCCGTCTGTTCGTTCGTTCGTTCGTTCGTTCTTTCGTTCGTTCGTTCGTTCGTTCTTTCGTTCGTTCGTTCTTTCTTTCGTTCGTTCGTTCGTTCGTTCGTTCGTTCGTTCGTTCGTTCGTTCGTTCGTTCGTTCGTTCGTTCGTTCGTTCGTTCGTTCGTTCGTTCGTTCGTTCGTTCGTTCGTTCGTTCGTTCGTTCGTTCGTTCGTTCGTTCGTTCGTTCGTTCGTTCGTTCGTTCGCAAACAGTTTGCTCGTTCATTCATTCATTTGCTCGCTCGTTCGTTCCTTCACTTCCTTTGTTTCGCTCGCCCGCCCGCTCCTTATAGCTTAATCGCTGTATATTTGTACGAGTCTTGCAGTATTTTGGCAAGCCCGTAGGGGGAGTCAAAATAAAAACAACAAGTAAAAATGTACAGCGATCACACACTAAAATGCCTAATAAGAATTTTTTTACTAACGTTTTCTTTTCCCAAACGGCTGACTTTCCACCGCTTTTTTTGATCATTTGCAAGATCACGAGCAATACGAAACCTGTTAAAGGGGCACTGTCACGGACATTTTTTGGCTTTTTTATTAAAATGGCACCAAAATTACAGCTTTACTCTTTCAACCATGCAGGAAATGCCCCTAGAACGTAAAGGGAAGGATATCTATCAAATTGTTTAAAGAAGAGAGTGACCGTAAATAGTTTTCATCAATTTTTCCAAACCACAAGGACAGAACTTGAAAAAGTCAGGCTGACTTCAGTCAAGTTGAGATCAAAAGCTCCCGATGGTATCACAGTGATATCACTCTATATTTAGCTTCAATACACTGGCATAGTAATTTTAAGAAAACTTGACCACTGTTAATGGGTTTCCAATGGTGTAAACATGTTTTTGGGCTGTTGAATGTTCGAAGTTATGCTCGTGACAGTGTCCCTTTAAACCGGCCTTGTGGAGTAAAAATATATTTGTATTCGTTTCGCGTATTATTTGTACTCCACTTGAATAATTGTTGATAAGTTTACTTTATCTTTTAAATTTCTGAATACTCACTTACACTATCAGCGCGATAAACCAGAGACTTGAATACGTAGATTTAACTTCTGTAGATTTAACTTCTGTACATGCAGCATCGTGATTAAGTTCAAACAGGTAGTAACACTCAAGTGGATTATCAGTTGAGGATTTATTCCTGTATTCTTCAATAACTTTAACCGAGCCCTGTGAAATATTATGTTGAAATTACTGACACTGTCCTGCATGGATATAATAATATCACCCCTCCCCTACCTGGGATTTGGACATACATTTATCTAGATAAAGTAAAATAAGAAAGGACATACATTTATCTAGATAAAGTAAAATAAGAAAATGCAGAAAATGCTGTAGTTGTACTAATGTTTTCCCCTTCCTACCCCTCCCCTCGAGTTTTAGTGCGCTTCTCTCGGTCTAGTCCTTTGCTTTCTCGCCTGCGGACTCGCGCGAGGCTATGTGTTCCGTAACTTAACTCTTGGGACGCCGACTTGGAAACGACTACTACGTCGTTGCCAAGAGTAACCGGCTTAGTATCCATTGGTACCATATGCGTCGCATGCCAAAAAAGCCCGTCAAATCATGGAACGGCCGCCTTCGATATGTTACTATTGGAATTTAACGTCAAATCTTTGTCCCCAAACTTCCCTCGTGCCTTACTCAACTGATAATCGTAGTATTATGGTGAAACTTTTCTCACGATGCAGTCACTTGTGATGTGAATCGCGCACGATGCTCTGCTGTGATTGGTTGGTTTTTAACATCTGAGGTTGGTGCATTTTGCTGTTTCAGTGGATTGCTCTCTGGCGCTCGGCGGTTCGTTGACATACAGTTCTCGTCTTGATGCGTTGCGTTTTTCGATCTTAGGCATCTTTGCTGCGCATTCTGCCTTGAACATTTTTAGATCGTGTGTAGAATACTAAACTAAAGCACATTTACATGGAAAGGAAAAACAAAATTGCTCTAATTTACTTGTCAAGACCTCCAGTATTCAAACATATTTGCAACTAGCTTACCCTTTGTTCTCCAGGATCACACATTATTAACACAACGGCAATTCTTTCTACACCAGAGCAATGATGATTGTACTTGTCTCCATGGAAATATTTTATCATCAGCCAGTCAGCTGCAAAATTAACGTAATGGACATGAGCAATAAGATAAGGTGGTAATTAAGAAGGAACTATAGAGGAAGGTAATGTGAATTCTCATCATCTCTTTGAGGTAAAAAAGTCTGCATAGGAGCCTAGTGGTCCATCAGGCCGGTGCTTATCCCGATTTCCTTAGCATGAAGCGACTAGGAGTATTTCTAACCCCCCCTGGATGGGATGCTAGTCCATCGCAGGGTTACCCCCAGCAGTAAATTCGCCGGTACCCATTTATACACCTGGGTGGAGAGAGGCACTATGAGAGTAAAGTGTCTTGCCCAAGAACAGCCAGGGCTCGAACCTGGACCGCCCGATCCGGAGTCCACCGCACCTCCCCATCTCTTTGAGGTTTCCTGTAAAATGATATTTACCCGCGCAGAGCATGATATTTCCTTCACACCATATCATAAGCAATCCACCCATCCGTTCCCGTCTTGTATGTCGGATTGTATTTTTTGGCATGCTGATAAATGTATTTTTCTATGCCCAACCAAAAACTGTTACCCAGTAAACGTTGGTACTCACTTCCACCAGTAACATGAGCTCCGTTGTACTGTCCTACTGTAGTCCATTTGCCATCCGGCCACTTAAAGCCATGTTGTTGAACTGCTCTATTCTCTTCAGAATTTTCCGCGCAGATTGATATTTTATATTTGTAATCTGTGTCCTCTGTGTAATACACACTGAAAAAGGCAAATGTTTTATTTTAAGAAACTTAGCAAAGCTTACTGCAAAGCTTACTGGAGAGAACAATTTGCTGCGGCCGAGAATAACAAGTCATTCTGGCAAGTGGTAAGAAAGGCTCAGGATAAAGACGCTAGGAATCCTATACCCCCAGTACTTGATAGTAATGGAACCCTTCTGACGAATGATTCCGACAAGGCTGAGGCCATGAATGTCTTCTTTGCAAACATCGGAACTCTGCTCGCAGAAAATTTCCGCATTGATTCTGGCATAATGCCTGACAAGACTTTTGAACCCATATACAGAGTTACACCTACTATTCAACAGATCGACCTGTCCGAAAATCAAGTGAGACAGAAACTTACTCAAATCAAACAGAAAACTGGAGGTCCTGATAAGATTTCTTCCCGTGAGCTTTCAGTGGCCGGCGAAACCCTCTTTGAAGGTCTTTTTAGCATCTTCAACAATAGTATCAAACGAGGTTTATACCCTAAAAACTGGAAATCTGGCGAAGTAATCCCGGTCTTTAAAAAGGGCATCAAGTCTGACTGCGCAAACTACAGGCCCCTCACGATGCTTAACCTGAACAGCAAAATCCTAGAGGGCATTGTTTGTGACTCCCTAGACAAACACCTTGAGGAAAATAGGCTTATACACCAAAACCAGTGGGGATTTAAGAAAGGCGTCTCCACTGAATTTCTACTTCTATTCCTTTCAGAAACGTGGAAAAAAGCAATTGACTCTGGTGAAAAAATTGGCGTTGTATTTGTCGACTTCCAGAAAGCGTTCGATACTGTTGATCACAACATCCTGAAATCAAAATTGTCGGCCGTTGGTGTATCCGGTGTATTTCACGAGTGGGTTTCAAGTTACCTCTCCAACAGATCTCAATATGTTACTATAAACGGAGTAAAATCGAGGCTACGACCTGTTGAAATTGGCGTCCCCCAAGGGTCCCTCTTAGGCCCACGACTGTTTGAAATTTATGTGAATGATCTTCCTGATTGCTCTTCAGTTGGATTCATCCACTTGTTCGCTGATGATACTACTATTTATTACATAGCAAGGGAAATTGAAGAAATCGTGGATTCTCTAAATCTAATATTAAACGACTTTAAAGTGTGGTGCGATAGGAACCGCCTAACAGTACACACTGGTAAAACGGAGGCTATGCTAATTAGCAACCATTCATTCGTTGGCCCCCTGAGACCACTAATGTTTGGCAACTCTCACATTAACTTTACCACAAAATCTACTTGTTTGGGCGTGGTTATTGATCATAAGTTAAACTGGAAAGCACAAGTTAAAACCTTACATAGTAGATTTGTTGGAAAATTGAAATTTTTGAAATCAATGAAAGGGCTGCCAACAAATGTTCTCGAAGAAATATACTATAAAGGTATCGTCCCTAGTATCACATACTGCATCTCGGTCTGGGGGTCATGTTCCTTGGCCACATTTAACGACTTAGAACAACTACACACCAAAGCTGCCAAACTTATCCACAAGTTACCCAGTGAAACACCTGATGCTGACGTTCTTCAAATTGTAAAATGGAAGCCTTTGATCTATATTTACAAGCGAAGGCTTGCTTCCATTATGTATCAGGTCTTCAATAACTCTCTACCTGATCAACTTACATCCCTGCTTGGAACACGTTACAACGATAATAATTATAAATTAAGACGTTCTAATGACTTTTCTCTGATACGCTATAATAGTTTACTCGGTAGAAACAGCGTCAGATATCGGGGGCCTATTATATGGAACTCAATTCCAAGAAATATCAGAAACGCTGCCTCCTTACAACTTTTTAAAGCGACTCTTAAACGTGCCTCTAAATCTATAGACCAA
Source organism: Meandrina meandrites (assembly GCA_963693305.1). NCBI lineage: Eukaryota > Metazoa > Cnidaria > Anthozoa > Scleractinia > Meandrinidae > Meandrina > Meandrina meandrites. The sequence goes on from OY855906.1 coordinate 38,720,537, forward strand.
ATTCAGTTTGAAAAAGAGGCTTGCTTGTTGAATTCCAAGGATCCTGACTTCGTATATTTTTAATTCTCTTTTTATATTTCTTTTGTATTAATAGCTATATGTTTAGTTTGTCTATTATTTAATGGCAGGTCCACACCAGCCTTATGGTTGCCCTACTAGACCTGCCTCAACAAAAAGTTATGTAGGTATGTATGTATGTATGTATGTATGTATGTATGTATGTATGTATGTATGTATGTATGTATGTATGTATGTATGTATGTATGTATGTATGTATGTATGTATGTATGTATGTATGTATGTATGTATGTATGTATGTATGTATGTATGTATGTATGTATGTATGTATGTATGTATGTATGTATGTATGTATGTATGTATGTATGTATGTATGTATGTATGTATGTATGTATGTATGTATGTATGTATGTATGTATGTATGTATGTATGTATGTATGTATGTATGTATGTATGTATGTATGTATGTATGTATGTATGTATGTATGTATGTATGTATGTATGTATGTATGTATGTATGTATGTATGTATGTATGTATGTATGTATGTATGTATGTATGTATGTATGTATGTATGTATGTATGTATGTATGTATGTATGTATGTATGTATGTATGTATGTATGTATGTATGTATGTATGTATGTATGTATGTATGTATGTATGTATGTATGTATGTATGTATGTATGTATGTATGTATGTATGTATGTATGTATGTATGTATGTATGTATGTATGTATGTATGTATGTATGTATGTATGTATGTATGTATGTATGTATGTATGTATGTATGTATGTATGTATGTATGTATGTATGTAAAGCTGGTGCTTTTAAAAATGCACCAAAGTTTCTTTGTACTACCTTTCTATTAGTAGTAAAGTAAACGTTCACCTTGTGGTCACTTGACCGAGCAGGTCTGGATGGCAGTTAAAATTTCAGCCCGTTTCTCAGCAATCAGTGAATTTTGCAGATCTTAGGTCTCAGCTATCGGTTACAAAATGCGTCATTTTTAAGCTGAGAATTTCGACAAATTCTGCATATTGTTTGGCCATAACCACGTGATATGATCATCTGCACGTGATCAATAGGATTGTATCATTTTTATCGTCCATACTCTCATCAAATTAGCCGCGTCGACCATTGATCGCGCGAGAATACTGATCTTCCAGATGAACAATACTGTTATCGCTTTTAAATACTGTAGAAATATCTGTTTGTTGTTTTCCAATGGTCGCACCTTCAAGTGATGAAACGGAATGTCAGGCAATTTACGATATTCTCCTACAGTTTTGGGGTTCCCTTAAACATACTCTTGTTGCTTAAGGGTACGTGTTTAAACCCGCGGGGGTAATCCCGTATAAAAGGGATGGGATAGCTCGTTGGGAAATTTGAATTTAATCCCTAACAAAGACCAATATGGACGCGCCTGGGCTCAAGCTTTTTGGCCCCTGAAACATCCAGTTTTCATGCCTGAATGGTACAGACCGCCTATAGTATGACGGCGTTTTTCCTCTTCACGTGCAACGCTAAGCGGGGCCCCGAATGCTACAAATATAGGTTTTCTGTCTTAACACTCTGAGACCTAAATCGGTAATTAACATGCCTTAGCGAGAGTAAAAACGTCTTCGGAAACATAGCTATTTTAAAATTTTATTTTATTTTCCATTTTCAACTTTTTCAATAATAATAAATTTATCAAGTTTCCAACTATTATTGACAGGTTTTCAGCCAATTATTTCCTTTGCAGCCCAGACCAGCAAAATTATATTTAATTTTGTCTTTTATCATAATATAATTTTCACATTTTTGAGTCTTAAGCCTGGGCTACACGTTTCAACATTGTTTAGACAACAATTGTCGATCTGACAATGTTGGAAAGTGTAGCACCCATGTTGGATGACGTTTTTTCAACATTTTTGTCAAACGAGTGTTTTGATTGCGATCAAACATTTTGCCCAACATCAACTGAAACAATGTCAGAAGGTTTAGCCGGCTTTCCAACAATGTTACATGCCAACGACAATCATATAGCACCCAGTCCCCAAACCGACTACATTAGATATTCAAAATGGCGGATCAAGTAAGTTAGAATCCCACCAGTAGCGCAAAAAGTCGTGGAGAGACGACAATGTCCTGAAATTAATCGAGAATTATGAATCAAGGAACTGAAAGAGTGAGTGAAAACTCTCTCCGATAGCGTGGAATCTCAATACTAACCTTTCTCCTGCACTAATGGGGTTTACTTCCATAACTGTGGCTTGTTTTGAAATGAAGGGCTCGATTTGGTTCAAAATTTCGAAATGATTGTGCTCTGCTTATTCTCATCAACTCTCGAAATCCTAGTGAATCTACCAAAATCGCATAAAGGCCCTTTTCTGCGTGTCGTTTTGTCTATTCGCGTGTTTTGCGTTAACCTCGGGACGGTTCTTTTTTCTCCGTAGAAACTGGGAAATGACAACAGCCGCGAAAGCTTTCTTTTTTAAAATCTTTCCGCCATTTTAAAATTCCTGGGAAAAATATAAACAGACGCTATCAATGTTTGCGTGACGTAAATGACGTTTAGCCGCGCGTATAACTTTGTCAGACGTGCGGCTAAACATATCCGACATTTGTTTTATAACAAGTCTAACAATGTTGGAGATATCGCACAACAATGTTGAAACGTGTAGCCCCGGCTATATACGCGCAATTTTCATATTCCATACATATTTTTTCAACCAAAATTTCCATTAAAGATAGAAATTAGTTCTGTACTTTGTGTGCATTCCAGCTCAGTTTAAGTTTACTGACTACTGGTAGGAATCATGAATCTTCGTGTTTAAAACTTGGGAATCATGAATAACGAGAGATGGGTAAAAAAATCATGAATAACAAATGAATATGCTTCCATCGATATTGGAGGCCTATGAATATAGAATGCAAACTACGAAACTTCTTAACAGTTAGATCACAGAAATGGCCGAAAACAGCATTTCCGAGCGTCAAATTTTCAAAATTTTTGTGGGGGAGTGACCCCCCTACAGGAAAACACTGAAAACGCGATTCAAATCTTCATTTTTAAAACTGAATGAAAACAATGACAAATGAATCATGAATATCGAATGAAATTTTTAAATGAATCACGAATCATTGAGGTAAAACAAGACAGGAATCATGAATCATGAAAGTCCAATGATTCCACTTCCACCCCCGACACTGGACACTGCGCGACAAGATCAAAACCTCAATCATCCAGAGGCAGAGAGCTTGTTATTGTTTCTAAGCGCATTCAACTGTAGAAATTTATTAAACGGTGTGTCTTTTAACTTCGAAGTTTGTTATTTGTGCCTATCTACTGCTTAACCAACTTTCAAATGTGAAACTTAAAGAAAACTTTAAGAATCCATGGCGACATCATGATCCTATATTTATAACGACTCGAAAATTATCAAAGTGGCTTAGGCCCGGTTCATACGTCGCATTTCTGCCGTGTCGAATTCAATTAAACGAATTAAATGCGGCAGAAGTTCAACGTCTGAATCGGCTGTCGAATTTCTGCCGCACGTTCGACTAGTCTTGTCGCATTATCCGACAGAAATGCGACACCGATTCAAACGTCGCATTTCTGCCGTGTCGAATCTAATAAAAAACTACACATATCTTGCGTTTGGATATATAGTTCGGCTAGCCAGTAAACACAACTTGCAGTATAACCTCTAAATTAGGTGCGACACAAGTGCTACGTATGAATCAACAGTCGCATTTCTGCCGCACGAAATTGAATTAAATTCGACACGGCAGAATTCCGACGTATGAACCGGGCCTTAGTTAGCTGAGTTAGTCCAAATATTAGAATTTGCATATCGTTGTTTTGATGTCAGGCGCTCGATTTAGAGTTTATTCCAGATCTCTGCTTGACTCGCCAAACTCGTCAGGTCACTTTAGGTTCAACCATGTTGAATTCAACGCTTTATAAGTCAACAAAAATACATACGTTCACTTACTCTTGGCTGGCTAATTTCTTGATCCTTTCATTGACGTCGCTCGGATCGCTCCCTTGATGATAAGGACAGTTGGGTGAGCTCCATCCCTCATTACAAAACACAGATCGTGTAAAAAGACTAAAGTATAGTAAGTACTGTGCTTTAAAAGCGACCTGGAAGGTATTCATTGTCTTTTTACAACCGATACCAAATTATTTCAAGGCAGCATAAACTTAAACGTTTGACTTACTCACTCCCTCCAACCTAATGTTCAGTGACTGTCATGTTCAATATGTCTACTCTCGATCTCGAGTCGCGTTCCTGGTGCTGACCAAAAAAACGCGGGCTCGGTCGCAGGAGACCGCTGGATACGGAGGGCACGCAGGGGCTTGAAAAACCATCCGTGGATTTAGTGCGGTTCGCGCCCGAACACTTCAACGCGTGATTTTGTTTTACGTTTTCTGTAAGCGATCAATTATATATTGGGTAATTATTTAAGATAATTCTATTGACACAGCAAAAACGAGCGAGCTTGGAGCAAGTCTACTGCAACTACGCTGTGCAGATACAATCAATTATGGTGTTTGGCCATATTACATTCCCAGTGACAACAAACAGAAAGATTTGGGACACCACACCTCCTTGGGTGTCAAATTTCTCAAGGTGTAAGGATTCTTTAGTTTCTTATCTATCACCATCCTGTCGCGAGGTGTTTTCAACAAAAAACAACAACACACTCAAAGACCTGAACATGGTAGCACCTGCTTTCATGTATTCAGCATACCGTTCCACTATTTTTTTCCTTCCGTTTGATACATGATATCTAATAGCACATATTTTGGAAATATCTTATTGAGACAAAGGAGAATTCAGGACAAACTTCATTTGGAGTAATTAGGGGGGGGGGGAGGGGATTTTTTGGGGTTAGGGTTAGCGGACTTGCCCCTTCATTATCTTAGTACAGTGGGCTGTTCGCCATCGTTCAATGTGCAAAGAATTTGCTTGGTTGGCCGAGTAATCGCACTGTAAAGCCCTGGCCAAACGGTAACGCAACTGGACGCAAGTAGTCGCACGTTGAACTTGCGTACAGACTTGCGTTGGCCTGCCAAATGGACTCGTAAGTCTAGCGGCAAGTCTTAAAAAAGCTATTTAAATGCTACTGCGCGCACTGTAATTCAGTAATCAGTACTTTAAGTAAACAACAAGACTTGCACTGACTTACTTTGGGCGGACCAAACGGTGAAAAACCTGCGTTGACTTGCGTGCAAATTTGATCGGCTGGACCAAAGTCATCGCAAGTCAACGAAACTGCAGGCAAGTCGTGGCCAAACGGAGACGCAAGTAGACGCAAGTTTTCAACTTGCGTCTACTTGCGCCTCCGTTTGGGTAGGCCTTAACGCTTCACCCTCTTTAGATCGTGCGCGCAGCCTCTTTTTTACGAGCGTGATAGTCCGTGGAGCCAGCGTCGAAGCGTAAGCATCAAGAGGCTTTTTGACAAAACTTGATACTTTTTCGTGATCTAACAGACAGAATGTATTCTTTTATTGGTTTCCGGGTTTGTTTTCCTTTTTTCTCTTCTTTAACTAGATCCAAAATTACCACTTGAGTTTATTGTTCTAAACCATTTACATATTATCATTTTATTATCGTAATTTCTTGTTTTAAGCTAGTATCATTAACACTTATTATAGTTTCTTCTTCACCTCCCGCTTCAAAGAGGAAGTTAAAATGTATGTAGTAAAGCTTGATGCTTGGAAGAAATAATGTTGTTGTTGTTTTGAATTCTAGCATAATCTTAAATATTTACGAAATTAAGAAAACTGTTTTGCAAGAACTGACGTGCTAGCGCTCCAGTTTCCACCAACAGATGTAACATGTGCTTTTCCTTCGGGCTGTTGGATTTTTGAAGTATTCTGTTCCTCTTCGGTAAAACCGCATAAAACGCACTTTGCTTATTTCGCACATAGGTAGCATTTTCCTGGATCAACTACATGATGTTAGATTCTTATCCAAGTTTTGACTTACCCTAAAAAAAAAATATTTACAGTTGAAAATCAGATATAAACCTAACTGTAAGTAAACTTTTGAAATTTAGGTAGCGCAATTCGAAATGTGGCGCGGGCACTTTTAATCGCAGAGGACATAGGAAAAGCCCCCAGATCGAGGTTGGATTTCTTTCTGAACGTCGGCCATTTACGCCACAAAACTGGATCAGAAGACAGTTGAGATGAACGTAGAGTCCTAGCAACTTTCATGTTTATGCAGGCGCCAGAAACAATCTTTCTTTTTCTTCTTCCTCCCTCAGTCGGGCATGACACTGCTTCTCAAATTCATGAGACAATACCGTCCTACAATTTCTCAATTAACCTGAGTTTACTTGTGTACTGCACTGCTTAGCTTTTAGCATAATGCTACTAAGGAAAGATAACTTACACATTTCTCCAATCTTTTGGCCTGTACTACGTATCTTTGGTATATAAATCCAAGTACTATATAAACTGTTTCCAAGACAACCAATCTGCAAGGAAAGTGCAAGAACAGTCCTTAGTGTCTGAAGCAGTCACGCCTAGTTTCATACCGTGAGGTACTGAGTCGAGTGCGGACTTTCGCGGACAAATTAAAAAACAAATCCAGTCATTCGTCTGTTTCCCCGTCCTCGTCCAGTCCGTCCGTCCGTTGATCGTTCGTTCGTTCGTCCATTTTCTTTTTCGTGTTCATTGCGTATATGTTCATAGAATGTTACCTCATTTTCGAATTTCTCATGCAATACTTACATTATCAGTGCTGCAATAAACCAGAGACTTGAATTCTTAGATTTAACTTCTGTGCATGCGGCATCGTGATTCAGTTCAAACAGATAGTAACAGTCAAAGTGGTTTGTGGCTCCTGTTCCTTCCCAAAATCTTCCGAATCCCTCAATAACTTTAACGGATCCCTGTGGAATATGATGGACAAATTACTCACACACAGAGAGATATCTAGTACCAGACGTGTAAACATTAGCCGGCAGAATTTCGAGCAGGCACTCTGCTTTCTCGCGGCCTCGCTACTTCGCTGCTTTCCCACCAAACATGAGCCTACTCGCTCGCTAGCCTGCGAGCAGGCTCTCTTTAGGGGGTAACGCGCGAGTGGCGAAGCCGCGACACTCGCGGCGGCTCGCGTGCTGCTTCATTAAGAGAGCCTGCTTGCAGGCTATTCGGACAACTCGCTCACAGGCTAGACCCATGTCGAGACGTACAGTACAGGATTAATCAAACATAATTATTTAGCTTACCCTCTGTTCACCAGGATCACAAGTTATTATCAGGACAGCAGTTCTTTCGTTGCCAGCACAATTGGAACCGTACTTTTCGCCATGAAAATATTTTATCATCAACCAGTTAGCTATCAAATTAAGAAGATTTAAAGGGACACTGTCACGAGCATAAATTCAAAAATTCAACGGCCCAAAAACATTTTTACACCATTGGAAACCTATTAACAGTGGTCAAGTTCTGAAAATTACTATACCAGTGTACTGAAGCTTAAAAATCTTATTAAAGAAGAAGAATTGTATAGTCCGTGGAATTCCAAAAATTAAAGCGTCAAATGTACTCCACTAATCTTAGATTATTGCTGTAAATAAAATTATATAAAGACGGAGGCAGCTACAGTGATACCTATTACTAGTTTTGAATCAGCAACAAGAGACCTCGGGGTGAAGACTCCAATCCCATGACTTAGCAAACAACTTCAGAATCCTTGATCCTTTGCGAGCATTTCGGCAATCCTTTGCGAGCCGCTTTGACAAAAATCGAGATTTCTTCCGGTACCGTTCGCTGAATGCACACATTTTACCTACCTACGCGGGGACTTCTAAGGTGCCTCCTCGGGTTCCGGCCTTTGGGCCGGAACCCTGTGGGGGCAAAAAAAAATTAAGTTGTTAACGGTTGGTAATAAACAGTGTAATAATTAGATTTCCCACGGCATGCTCTAGGAACCTTCAGTAAAATCCCGAAACACATGTTCAAAACAATGGCCGATTAGTAAGTTGTGTTCAGCAATAAACCGTTATCAAACCAGTATTACAAACAGATGGAGTGCATTTATTTTGTATTCTTATTTTACCCCCCTCCCCCACCCTCACCTTTGCACTGCATTTCATAAATGCATTGTTCCCAAGCAGCGCTTTTTCTATGTGAAAATGTTCGGGGCGTAAGAGAATATGGGAAGACTTTCCGTCTATACCGGTTGAGCCATCCCTTGATCCATTGGGCCTTTGATCTTATGCGCTCGGCAAAAATCACAATAAACACAACAGGCTAGGAGGCAGGTTTTATAAGCAATTCACCCATCGAAATATCAGATTAGATTGGACTGGATTCTTGTCATAAAATGTACTTCCTCACAAAAGCTGTTACGGGATGACTTTGATACTTACTTCCACCAATAACCTGAGCTCCTTTATATTTCCCTACCGCAGTCCAGGGCTTCGTATGGTGCCACAAATAACCGTATTGCTGAACGGCTCGATCTTCTTCGCTGTCTTGCTGACAGATTGAAATTCTGTACCGGTAATCCTCGTCATCTGTGAAATACTCACTGAAAGTAGCATATTTTTTGTTTGTTCTAGCTAGTTAGCAATAAAATTAAAACACGGCAACATAAAACACGGCAAATATTCGAGCTGATACGGTTATGTATCTCTCAAGAGGTTCCTCCAACACAGAGGCCTCTTTCGTGCTACCTACACCACTGGCAAATTCAGAGGATATTGAAAAGCACCCTCGCTCTCCACGGAACCTCTGCGGAGGACCGGCCAGAGAGCAGTTATCAAAAACGGTTATGGTTATATACCTTATTTTCTCGATTTAATAAACGATCCCGACGTTTATTTCAAACTTGGCCTGGTGGATCTGCGGAGTTTATTTGACTTTTGCAGTTTATTGAAGCTCGCCTATCTTTCCATTACAACTACAGCGATTCATACTTCGAAAAAAACGCTTAGGAAATTAATTAATACAACTCCACATTGGATGTATATTATGTTTACGTGTATATTATAATAACAAGCTAAAGCACTTCTTGAAAATTGAAAATTTAGTGTGGTTCAGTGAGTTCAATATGTAATTTATAATTACATACGATCGGCGTACTTGACTTTGCATCCTGTTTTTCATGTGTCCTTCAATATTTTACACGTCATCTTAGATCAGTTTCAAATCCAAAAACAAATAGAAATTAAAGAAAAGACAGAACATCTTTAACTTAAGGAGGCGAAAACACTGATCCTTATTATCACTGGTAACATGAAATGCTTTTGTACCCTGGAGCAAGTCTCTCGGTTTAAATGATAAACTCTGTCAGACTATGCAAATTCTGAACGTCGCGTTACGAACTCTTCAGCTCAGGGTGACTCGCCAAATTCCGAGTCAGATCATTTTAGGCCCATTGTAAATTGACGACGTTTTTACGCCAAAGCCACTATCCGCGTGGATTCTACGCTTTGTAAATCGAAAAGAAATACAATTAAGACCGATGTTCACTTACTCTTGGCTAGCTAGTCTCCTGATCCTTTTATCCACGTCATTGGATCGTACCACGGAAAGGCCGTTTCACGTTGAGGGCAAACCGCTTCGAGTCCTTCATCAGAAAACACAGATCGTGTGCAAAGACTCAAGCACAGTAGCGCCGCTTTAAAAACGACGAGGAAAACATCCATCGTCTTACCTTTTAACGCAAGATATTGCGTGATTTCAAGGCCGCAATGCTTCGTCGACTGCGACTGCCGCTTTCTTCCTCCTTCTCAACCTCGTTTCCACGGCCTCTCTCCTTTCTCCTTCCCGGAAATTGTACATTGATGGCACGCAATTTTTCATGGTAGTGACTCAATGGATACTCTAAAATCAGAAGTCCGCTGGGAGACTGAAAACCAAGCACTTCAGTGTGCTTACGGTTAGTTCCACTGTGGTTTGCTTGCAGTAAGCTATCATTTCTTGGTGAGGGTAGTACTTGAGGCAGCACAACATTTTCTGATTTTGGAGCCGATCCATTCTAGTCACGACCAATTTTTCATTTGTGATCAAGTCAGGAATGAGTGTAGCCGGCCTAGCCTGGGTGGCGGGCTTCTAAAAGGGAGGGAGAGGGGAAAACAAGAAACGTGTATCATTTGCAGCTTATTGCAGTGGTAGATTAGCCTGCGTAGCTGGCTTCGAAAGGGGAGGGGAGTGGGAGAGAGGGAAAAAAGGAGGCGCAGGCTAGTAGTAGATTTGACTGGAACGAACAACGCACGAGTACTTCGAGTAATTGATACGGATAAAATACGGGTATCATACGAGTAACATAGGGAACATGCGGTGATGAAAACTTATAAAGGGTTTTCGTAGATAGGGGCGTCCGCACCGCACCGCACCTCCCCTCCCCTCCTGCCACGAGCCTTGGAAGTCCGCTTATTGTGAAAAAACATTATCAAAATATATAAATAAAGGAAAATGGTATTTCAAAATTTCGTAGCCTGCAAGCAGGCTCTTTATGGGGGCAAGGCGCGAGTGGCGAAGCTGCGAGTTACGGCGACCGGTGCGAGCCACTCAGAGGCTCGCTATTCGCGGCCGCTCGCGCGCTGCTTTCAAACTCGCAGCCCCCAGAGAGAGCCGCTAAAAATTTCCTGAGGGAGGATACCCCCACACCCTACTACGTTATCGCGCCTGCGGCGCTCGGGCTTAAGTGCCGTAGGCGCTCATTCGCACCCCTTCCCCCCTCCCCCTCATGCATAATACTTGCTACGGGCCTGCATTATCCTTTCAGACGACCGATAGTCTGGCTGCACTGTTCCGCTGTTTGTGCGTCAGCTGACGATTGCATACTAAGCGAAGCATTTCAGAGAGGAAATTCAACCAGCATTTTGTGCAGCGAGTTGCATGGTCAGGATTTTGTTTAAACTTGCAGATACAAAAGTTGAGAGCTCTATACACTCCAAATGGCGGAAATACGTTATTCTTTTGCCTAAATATTAATTGGCCCTCGTTGCCTCCGGTTTAAGCTAAAGATTCTTTTGAATTCTGCAGATGCGATCGAGGCCAAAATTGACATGAAGACAAACGAATAATGTATTTTTCACCATTTTGGAATAAGGTGTATTGCTTATTTTTTTGGACTTATTTGATAAAGTTTGGGAAAAATCTGTCTTGTGGTTGTTGAAATTATGGATATTTTCGTAGAAATAAAGTTTTTTTTAATATGTTCACATCTCAAAAGAATTTACTCGGATTATAAAATAAATAACATTTTCTTCTAATTCGAACAATTTTCTTTTAGGATGGCAAAAATTAACAAAATCGGTAAGATTTTTCCTGCCAAACCGCGCGACTCAAAAATCAAACCATCGCGAAAATAAATAGGTTCGGGCCACCTTTAATAGGATAAGCATATATTCCAGCATATATTATGTTAATTTATACAAACTCAGATATAAGCCAGAAGTTCTTCCCTTGTGCTGACTTCCGTTGACTTTGGCATTGATACCAAGCTTAATTCCCGTTTGATTACGCTACAACAAAGCCAGTCAGACAACCTTGAGTAGTATAGTCGGTATTAAACAAATACCACTTTGGGTGCACCTAAATTTTTCACCTCTTTACGGGACTAGTAGTCAGGGACCAAAGCCAAACCACGCTCGCATAACTCGCGTGTTTTAGCTTTGCTCCCTGACTATAGTCCCGTAAAGAGGTAAAAAATTTAGGTTTACCAAAGATAGTATTTGTTTAATACCGACTATACTACTTAGGAAACATAAACAGAGGGCGGGCAATTAGAGAATTGACACCGTGCAGTAAAAACGCAGAGATGGGAAGAGGAAGAAGCGGTCTTATGAAACAAAGCATGAAAAAAACAAAATTTCAAAAAAACAGAACGAGAACTGATTTTGAAATATATCGCACAGCCAACAAAAACCAAGAAAATCCTCCACCAATTGGAATAGATCACATAGTGGCGCAAATGCAAAAAATGAGCCCACAAGAGGTAATGAATCTTCTTTTACCAAGGAATTAGAGAAACACACCAACAAGTATAAACATGGGCACATTAGAACTAATACAAGCACTTCCGGCCGAACTTCGAGAAAAAATCTGTACCGAGTATATTATAATAAGACTCTGGCAGCGTAAAATGCTTGGCTGGGCTGAAGTACACAAAGAGTTAGAAAAAATCCCATTCTGTAAAAGGAGAGAAAGTTTTGCGAAAGCGATGTTTTGTTTTGAGCATTTAGATTGTGGAGTTCACGGTATCTGTGTACCGTGTATGCGAAAAGAAAATATAATTCATTACATTTTCCCAGACATAGACGAATACAACAGCCCCAGACGCTGTATTGAGATATGCGAAGAAGATCTTGAACACACTTGGATCCTTTGTAAGTTAAGGGGTTTAGACCCAACGCGAGAAATCTTTCAAATTTTTACTGAGCGACCCGAGTGAAGTTAGGAAACCAATATTTATATTACACAGTTCCTATATCGAGTGAAGTTAACTTACCAAGCGAGACAGTTTATTTTTTTTCTGCCTCTCTCATAGCCTCCACTACTTGACGTGTTATCTGACTAACCTCATTCTGCCAAACGGGAGTAGAAAGTTCGGATAAAATAAAGCAAATCGCATGGAAAAGGACAAGCATTTAACGTGACTTTAAGTGTATATGTAATTATGTAAATTTTAGAAAGTTCTTGAACTTTGCGTATTTACATAATCTTACTAACGTCTAAATATTAAGCTGACAGGTCTTAATTGGTTTCTTTTGTTCTGAAAAATTTTTTTGGTCTACGCTAAATTTTAGACCAAAGGAATGTGAAAACAAAAGATTTGCGTGGGAGGTAAAACCGCAGAATGAGAATTGATTGACAGCGCACGTGCGGTCGGTAAACTTACTTCTTAAAAGAAAAATCGTCTATTAAAATTAAACTTACTAATACACGTTTTGTATTAGATAGGGCTATATCTGGGTGGTCGTGACTGGATAAATAAACCCCAAAATAGTCTCCCGGGTCTATTTTTTTTCTTTCACCGCCATAACGGGGCTCCGCATATTGGTATTTTAAACCACTAGCATTACGTACGCTTGTAAATGGGATGGCACTTTAAAAACCGCTAGGTAAAGTAAAATTAAAACCTATTCTTTCAAAAGTTCTAGAGGCACCCTTTTGTTCTATAATTAAAGCTGAGATACCATCGAGTAAGCAAGGAAATGGCGCCATCACACGAATGTCATTACCGAATTTAACAAAAGTTCTATTACCAGTAACATTTTCATCGGATTTCCATTCTCCAGTTATTACTATTCTAGGTTGGAAATTCTTTAACGAATAACCGTTAAGATCTAAATCTTTTTCTAACTTGATTATATCGTTGTCTGTTGCGAAGCCTGGATCATAATTTTTTATTTGAAAAAAGTTCATATCTAAATTTGTTTGTAGAGTAAAATCACCGTCGGAAGCGAGAAAGAAAACATCATCGTAAATAATTCCGTCTATATCTGATTGATACCCCTTTACACCGTAAATGATTAAAGCGGCCTTTTCACTAGGTGCTGAACCATCATAACCCGGATTTAAAATGTCAAAATAGATAGTGTCGTCATTCTTATCTTTTAATTTATAAGTATTAAAAATGATCCTTATATACGGAGGGTTATGGGTGGCAAAGCGTTTGGTGTGGTAGGTAATAGTACTGGAGGCCAACTTGTTTAAAGGGTTAAGAAACCAGTTTTGGTCGTTTTTGTTTTTAGGGTAAAAGAACTCAACACATATAGTGTACTCTCCTTCTTTTAGAGGTGTTTTATTCAACGCCAAACGCGAGTTGAAAGAATTGTTACTTGTTTTTATAATGTTAAAAGTGTAAGCCTTTTTATTGACACTGTGAAGGTTGGATGTAAAGTCTTCAACGGTAACAGAAGAAATATTGTTTACAGCTGAAACACCAACCCTTTGGGTTAAAAAACCTAAGTCATTCTTTTTATGGGCGTGCCCAGTTGTAATTGCAGAGGAGCCCACATATTTTTTCATTGAAGTAAGATTTACAGCATCTTGATCGCCGACAGGATTTGCGAGCTGTTTGATTGCATGGTCGTTCATGACAATGTCACCAGTAACGCTAGCTGATGACATATCCCCACTATCACCCTTTTCCCCTTTTTCACCTTTATCCCCCATAGCGCCCTTTGAACCCGCAGGTCCAGTGGGTCCAGTGGGCCCCGCAGGTCCTGTAGCTCCGGTGGGTCCTGTAGGTCCCGTTGCTCCCGCAGGGCCAGCCCTTCGACGGAGATTTTAACCCGGATGCGGAAACACCACTACCAACACCATCACCAACACCAACACCAACATCATCACCATCACCAACACCAACATCAACACCACCACCATCTCCTACATCAACACCGTTACCACCTTTGGCTGAAGAGGAAGAAATGGAATTAACGGCAAGCCCAGCGGAAAAACCAAGTAAATGGGGACCACCACAAGAACCGGGTATCAAGGGATCAGAGTCGGTTGACCTGCAGACACTGAGCAGCATGTTAACAAAAAATAAAGACAATCCTGACTATGTTGTAAAAAGCCCAAAATCAAAATTCCGCGGTTACACATTGGCAGACATAAAAAAGGCAAGAGATGAAATTCTTGACAGGAGAAAAGGGAATAAACAACCTTCAGTAAGGTTACCCCACACCCAGGATGATGAACCCGACTGGGAACAGGAACCCGAAAGAGAAAAGGAAATGGAAGGAAGCGGAAGTGTTGATCCAAACGCTTTGGTTGAAAGGCTACACTTAAGCTTGGCGTCTATACAGGCGGGCAACACTTCACTGAAGCTGAAAAAACAGGTCCAGCAGATGTTGGGGCTGCTGGTAAAGCTAAAGGAAATAACACAAAAAGAAGCCCACAAAATTTTGAGTAATATTATATAAGCAACATGTCAACCCATTTTCATTTCAACCTGTTGCTTGACTCGCAGCTGGCCAAACAAAACAACGCCAACAGCAAGTCACATGACTTTACAATTAACTTTGACCCACCAATCGCTTTAGATCCCTTCAAAAAGTACAGGGCGGCGTTAAATGAGCTGGTATCTATGTCTTATTCGTGGTACAACATCGCGAAACGGTACAACAACAACGTGTTCAAATGGCGGAAAAAAGCAGAGAACTGGAAAACCGTGACAATTCCGGACGGGATGTCTGATTACAAAGGTCTCAACACCACCATCCAGTCGCTTATCGGAAGAGTGGATCCCAAGGATGAAAAATCCGAGTTTATTATCCAGCTGTATTTTCACAGCACAACGTATCGGGCGGTCATTCTGTTGCAGGACGGCTACGAGCTTGACCTAAGTGGAGGTGAATTTGCTGCGTTGCTGGGTTTTGACAAGAAAACAATAGACGGAGCGAACAATAGGAGCGACCGCGTGCCAAATATAACAAGAGGCGTCGACTGGATCTACGTCCATTGTGATCTCATTACCAGGGCAGTGGACAACATCGGGGGAGACGTCATGTTCTCTTTTTCAACCGCTGAACTCACCGTCAGCTACCCCTTTTCAAAAGAGCCCCGCCGCCTCCTGTGGCACCCGGTGAACAAAAATAGAATCAATGCGATAAATATCAAAATCACAGACGGACGCAACAACATTATAGATTTGAATGACCAAGACGTGGCTTTAAGTATTATCATCGAAGAAGAAAAAGAAAAATAATTTACACATAAGTATAATAATGAATCATCCGAGCGAGTGGGCGAGATATTATGACGCGCCAAACGGAACATATAGATACAGACACAAAGGTACGGGGGTTGTAAGAGACACCCTGATGAATATAGGAAAGCAGTTCAAAAAGAAGGTCACCCGTCAGACGTTAAAGAAGGCTGTAAATGAAGCCTCGAAGCAAATGCTGAAAAAAGCTGCAGAAAAAGCAGAAGAAAAAGCGGCTGACAAGATACAAGCCGTTTTGCGAAGTGGGGATACCCCACGCCCCAAGCCAAGTGTAAAACCTAAGGGTAAAAAGACCCCACCACAGAAACTTAGTACCGAGTCGCGGCAGAAACTGAAGAAGATGCTGACAACTCAGTTAAGCGGGGATTCACGGAAAAAGTTAAACCAGATTTTAAACGCGGGTCGGGCTGCAAAGTTGAAAGTAAACCAATTGATAGCAGAAAATTAAAATAATTTTTTTAAAAGATATATAGGAGGCAAGATGTTCAGAAGCCACAGGCATTTGGAAAAAACAGAGTATGTTCAAATCGGGTTAGACAAACCGATTAGTATCCCGGGAAACAATCAGCACCAGGTAAAAACAAACTATAAATTCTCACTCACCGACCGAGACAACTGGTATGACTGGTATAACGCCTACTTCCGGGCTGATTTCACTTTCGAGGCAACCGCGGATGGCGGGGTAGTTGCAGCAGACGCCCGGTCAGCGCCCATTAACGGCTCATTTTCACTGATAAACAAACTTGTGGTAAAATCATCGGGCAAAAACATTTACAACGTAGACAACATTCACAAGTTAATATTCATAAAGAACTTGTTGGATTTTTCTGATGACTTTGCGAGGAGCGCAGCGAAAGATCAGTTTTGGTATTTGGATACAGATAATAGCAATGTAACGGCCGCCGCTGCCACTAACCTTGGAATCAGAGAAAGGGGCTTGCTTGCCCACGCCGGCCTCACGGTTGAAACCCTCATACCGCTTAACAGGTACTCATTCTTCGAAGAGCTGAGTGACAAGCTTCTTCCCCCCATGCAGATGGAGTTCGAAATTGAGCTACAATCGGATGCAGAGCTGATTTGGCAAAACGATGGCACCAATCGTAGGGTAGTGGTGAGAAACTTCGAGCTGTGGGTTCCAATGCTGCGTTTCACCAGCGAAGGACAGAAGCTCGCAAACGAAAACTTTTTGAAACCTCAGAAATGGACGTACCTAAATGAAATGATCCAGCCCAGCAGCAGCCGGCGTGACGCTTTCGGTTCGTGGCAGATAAATCCTGGTCTAAAAGACGCAAAACATGTTTTCATTTTCATACAACAGTCAAGGAAGCAGGACGCCTTGACTCAAAACCCCTACTTCTTTGACACCTTTGACATTGACGGAGACAATTCAGCCAAGCTAGCGACCTGCCGGCTACAGTACGGCTCTTCACAGTTCTATCCGGATCTGGAATACAACGAAAACTTCAAACTGCGCATTCTTAATGACTTAAAGAACTACCGGTACCGCAAAAACGACTACAACACCGGTGTTCAGCTTCAACCCAACAACTTCGCGACGCTATACCCAGTACTCTATTTCGACCTACGTGAAAACAAGGATAACAAGACCAACGACTCGAAGCGGATGGTTTTCCACTACAAGCTCAACGAGGCGGCCAACGCGCAAGACTACACCATTTATGCAGGAATTTTGTACGAGTCCGAATTTGTTCTCAGGCAGGTGGGTAATGAGCTGGTGATGGTTTAGTGGGGTAAACCCCACACCCCAAAGTGAAATAATTTTTGTAATAAGTATAAGAGATGACGACTTACTATCCGCACAAGATTTCACTTTCAGACGGGCAGAAGGTAAGCCTCGCGCGGGCCTTTGGGTCAGGAGAAGCAGTTACGCTCAGATTTAAAAACGAGGCCATAACCGGCGGCAGCGACACTTTGCACTTGACCGCCAGACAGATCAAAAAAATAGAGCGCGCTATCAAAAACAAAACGGGCGTGGACATAGACATGAGCAAGACACAAATCAGACATGTGCGCAAGCACGCGAGTGGGGCCGGCATGCGGGTAAAACCCCCAACAGGAGGAAAGGGAATGCGCATCAACCCTCCACCATATATGCGCCCTCCACCATTTATTGGTTCTTGGGGTGACCAAAAAAAAGCCCGCCTTCGTTGATGTCCCCTTAACTGATTATGACTTGCAGCGATGGTGCCAATACTTGAAAATCCCCATCAAAGGTATATTTGCGAGAGACGAGATCCACGTGAAAAACCACTCCCCTTGTATAATCAACATGGATGATCTTGGAGGGCCAGGCACCCATTGGGTTTGCTGCTGGGGCGGGCGCGAATACTTTGACTCTTTCGGTTTACCTCCGCCCGCGGAATGGGAAATTGAGTTGATTCTCGAGGGTAGCAAAACCTTTCTACGAAATGACAACCAGCTTCAGTGGGAATCCAGTGTACGCTGCGGCTACTACTGTTTGCTTTTCCTGAATGAGCGTAACAAAGGACGGTCGTTTCGAGATATTTTGAGCATGTTTTCTGAAAATACGCGCGCCAACGAGGCTGTGGTGAAGGATTATTTTACACATAATGTATAAGTGGGGTAAACCCCACACCCCAGTGAATTTTTGCTAGTTATATAGGATGGATGTTTACTGTGTGAAAGAAAAGCGCTTCACACCCAATGTGGTGGGAAGTGAAACATTTGCAACCGCAAGAAATGGTAAAATGTTGCTTAAAGTAAAATGTGCTAGCTGCGGCATTACCAAGACAAGGTTTCTCTCTGCTCAAGAAGGAGGTAATATTTTGGATCCAATATTTAAGTGGACCAGAAGTGGTTTACCCAAAAAGAAGAGAGAAGAACTTGCACGCGCTGAAAAAAGAATGTTTGGAGGTGGAGTTTTTGATACAGTTGGAAATACAGCAGCTGAAGCTTTCTTTGAGTACGGAGTTCCTTATTTAGCAAAGCAAGGTGTGAAACAAGGAAGATACTTTGCAAGCGAGTTTCTGAGACAACCAGAGTATCAGAAGAAGTTAGCCAATAAAGCCAAACCAATCGCGAGAAAAGCTGTTAATTACACAATTGATGCTTTGTCTGGGGATTTGTTGACTAAAGCCTCAAACAGATTAAGACCAAAAGATATGATACCGGGAAATAAGTTGAAAGGCGGGTGTCACACAGCGGCCTGAGAATTTTCTTTAATTATATAAGATGGAGGTATACTGTGTGAAGGAAAAGCGTTTCACACCCAACGTACCGGGAAGTGAAACATATGCGACCGCAAAAAACGGTAGAAGGTTGCTTAAAGTAAAATGCGCAAGTTGTGGTATTACCAAGACACGGTTCTTACCAATGAAAGGTGGCGCGTTGTCATCGAGAAGAGGCCCTTCGACTGTTGATAAAATCGCGTATGTTGCCTCGAACTTTGTGACCCCTGCCCCCAGTTTCGCTGCAGCAGCCAAAATACTCGGAAGCCAAGCTTTGAAAGGGGTTACAGACAACGTAAACTATTTTAGACAGGGCAGTGGGGGTTGCCCCACACCCAAAAGTGGACGTGGCCATGATATGAGAATTTATGCGGGTAATCGAGTAGATGACCCAACAAACCCTCTTTACCAACGTGGTGGGGCTTTTGATTTGCATAAAGCTATTGGCAAGCTGCCTAAACCAAAGAAAGGGTGGACGCTTCCTGGTCATAACTACACAGGACCGTACAATCCTCTTGAAAAACAGCTTTCTTACGACCCCAAGACGGGGAAGATCTTGAAGATATACCAGCAACCCACAGGCGCCACGGACGCAGTTGCAATGCAGCATGACGTTGATTATGCCGTCTGTGCAGGCAAGAAACATGAACGCAGCTGCAAACATGATGCAGACAAAAAAATGGTGAGGGCGCTTGACGCTATTCCCAAAAACAAACGGCAATGGGGTCACGCCGCGGCGCGCAACGCAATCAGCTCGAAGCAAAAAGTAGGATTGGGTGTCGGTGAAACGATCAATAAAAAGATCGGCGAAAAGATTCCAGGCTTTCAACAGTCTCAAGATGTGGCTGCTGCAATCATGGCTATCACAGGTGGTGATAAGGATTTGTTTAAAAAGTATTGGAGTGGTGACATCGCAAAAGGTGCCTTTAACACGAAAACCGGTCTGTTCAGCAAAAAGTTTTGGACACACCCTAAAAATACAACTGGGCCATGTAATCGGGTTGTATATAAAAATGGAAAATGGCATAACCAATATTGCGATTAGATTACACATTTTTTAAACACATATATAGGAAATGGATACTGCATCAAAATTCAGGCTGGCTGAAATAGAATTGATAAAGAAAAATCTTGAAAAACAGTTGGAGCATTACTACCAAACCTCAGCCAAATTCAAACGGTGGCACACGCGTTGTCAAACGGTATGTGCGTTAACAGGCGGAGTTGCTACCATTCTTACAGGCTCTGGGCTGGCCGCTTCTCTTTCTGCGGTTGGCGTTGTTGTTGGCGGGCCTTTAATCGCAACTGCCGCCTTGTTTTCATTGGTGTCAACCTCCGGCATGGTCACCATCAAATTTTTCCTGCGTAAAGCGAAAAAACACGAAAAAATACAGACCCTGGCTGAAGCTACGCTGAGCACGATCAACTCTCTCATATCAACCGCTCTTGAAGATGGTAAAATCTCAGACAGTGAGTACCAAGATATTATCAAAAAGTACAACAGCTTTACTACTGCAAAGACAAAACTGCGTTTTTCAAACCACACTGACGGCGGGGTAAAGGTTAACAGAACATCAAAGACAACTTCTGTTTAATGGTGGGGTGTTTGCCTCCAACCACCATTCGTTGAAACTTTTTTCGGCTTTATTTCTGGTTTGTACCATCTTCGGCAATATTTTCGTGAGCTTTCCCAGTATTGCCTTTTTCGCCGGCCAATCTCTTGTTGAGACCTTTTGAAAATAGTTGTATAAAAAACAAACGTAGTTACACGACCCGGGATTTAACCGCTTGAACTGGTAAATGACATTGCCCAAAAAAGTCAACCCCATTTCGTCACCGACCTGATCTATAGAAATACCGACTTTTTTTAGTACCGCAAGTAAATACCATAATTTTGGTTTGAGAGGGTGGTCCATCTCTTCGTGGGGTAAACTCCACACCCCTTCGAGGTCGTAACGGTAGTCAAGATCTTTTTCGGGCTTGATTTCTTTTATTTTCGCTTCCTGCTTTTTCAGCAACATTTCGTTAAGCTCTTTTTTTCCACACCCCTTGGGCATTTTTGTATCCATGTATATATGGCCGCGCATAATTATTTAAATGGACAAAAAATTAGAGCGGCGTTACTACAGTCCGCAGGGTTACTGGAAAGGCATTTCTGCCATTAAAAAATTAGCGGTCGCTGCAAAGGTTCCTGAAGTTGTTGCCAAAGAATGGTTGTTCAAACAAGCGCTCTGGCAGATTTACCTCCCCGCACCGCGCTACATTCCTCGCCTAAAATTCGACGTGCCTACGCCCAACAAAGTGCATCAGGCAGATCTTCTTTTTCTACCACATGACAAAGTGGGCCGTAGCACTTACAAATACGCGCTTACTGTTGTTGACATTGCCAGCAGATTCAAAGAAGCTCAACCTTTAACTTCTAAAAACTCTGATGAGGTTGCCAAAGCTTTTAAGACAATTTATACACGTGGACCTTTGAAATGGCCTCAATTGTTGCAGGTTGATCCTGGGCGTGAATTTATGGGCGCTGTTACAAAAGAAATGGAAAATCACAAAACTTCTATCAGACGTGGTCACCCTGAAATTCATAGAGACCAAGCTATTGTTGAACGTTTCAATCGTACCTTGGCTGAGCGTTTGTTCGGGTATCAGTACGCAGTTGAAATGCGTTCGCCAGAGGGGCCGCGGTCCACAGAGTGGGTGAAAAGGCTTCCCTCAGTTGTTTCTGCTCTGAACAACCAAGTCACTCGATTGATTGGTATGAAACCTGCTGCCGCAATCAAGAAAAAAAATGTTTATGCAGAACCGTCAACTAAATATTTGAGACCTGTTGGTTTGAACGAAAAAAAGCTCCCATCCAGAGCTATGCTTCGGTATTTGTACGAACCTGGTGAGCTTGAAGGCGGGACGAAAAGAGCCACTGATCCAATCTGGTCCTTGGATGTCTTTAACCTTGAACGATCTTTTACCAAACCGAATCAACCTGTTCTCTACTATTTGCGCGACGGACCTAAGCGTGGTTTTGTACGTGAAGAACTGCTTGTGGTACCTCCGGATACAGAATTACCTCCAGCTGTGGGGTAAACCTCCACCTGCGGGTATGGGATGTATTGTCTCAGGCTCTGCACTTTTAGCTTGCTGAAATACCTCACATTCTTCCGGATTTGGTTATTTACCTTTTCCCAACCGAGCCTCTCACGATGTCTGAGTTTCATTTTGATGTATTCTTTCATGACTCGTTCGCGATGCGGTCCGAGTGCTTGTATTCTGCCGATTATGTCGTCCATTATATTTATTCTGCAAAGTTTCTTTGGTGGTATTCAATTGGTTCGGTGTGTATCCCGTCAGGCAGCACCCATCGTTTGTCATAATAAGCACTCAGCCCCAGCTTCTCCTGCTCGTATGTCACTATTTTCCCTTCCCGCATCCGGAACCCTCTGTTTGTTGCCATATCCTTGTTTCCTTCCAACGCCGTCTTAAAACGCTGCCAGTTTATATTGTTTTGCTTCTTCGACATTCCCTTTGTGCTGAACTTCTTTTTTTCTCCTCGATCGTCTATATAGTAGCATTTGGAGCAGAGCGCAATCATCCGGCCCCCCTCACACTCCATCTTAAACAGACCAGGTGTTCGACCGCTCCACTTGTCCCATGCCAACCAATTCTTTTTTTGTTTTTCGAATTCTGCTTTCATCTCTGGTCGGACAATGTCTTCGAGTTTCTTGCCGGAGATTGCCAAGTAGTTGCTGTCCGTGTCCATTTGTATCAGCTCGAAATCTTTTCTGTCGAAGTATCTGTCTAGGAAGTCGTAATAGAATTCCAACATCCTCAGCTTTGCCAGCTGATATACCGCTATTCCGATCTGAAACGGTCTTCTGATTGTGATTCGCGGCTTCCGACTTTCCAACTCATATGCCTCCCCAATCTCGTCAAGATCTGAGAAATACGCGCTTCGCAGGGCTCTGTCAACTACCTTCTCATCTTTGGTGTAAATGACGTTTGTTTGCCGTTCCAAGGCTTCGATGAGCTTTCCGTACCCACTGTTTCCCAGCAGTTTGAACACCTCAGCCAGCAGTGCTTTGCTTTTTTCCACGTCTCCTGTCCGGCGAGCCTCCGTAACTTGTTCCACGAACCAGGGAAAGATCTTTGCTGGTTGGTAGTCAATTGTACGATAAACCCTTTTGATAACTGCCCCGTGATTCACGTACCAGAGTAGTAGAGGGGCGTATACAAGTATCCTCTGCGCTGACAACGTTCCCATTAGTTTCTTGTCTTCTCCTCGTTTTCTTC
The DNA here is from genome assembly GCA_963693305.1 of Meandrina meandrites. NCBI lineage: Eukaryota > Metazoa > Cnidaria > Anthozoa > Scleractinia > Meandrinidae > Meandrina > Meandrina meandrites. Next base: position 38,743,749 of record OY855906.1, read on the forward strand.
CTGTAGCTCGCAAGTATTGGAGCATATGCTCGGGAACAGCTTTGGCTGGCACCGTTTTGTTGTGAAAGAACGGGCACATTTCCTCGAACTTTTGGTGTAAGTGATTTGGAATCTCAATATCTATTTCAGCATATCCAAACCAGCTTCTTTCTTTGAGTCTGTGCGTTAGTACTGGCGCGCCGTCTATTTGGTACTCACCTGTATAGTGTACAACCCTTTCCTTTCCACAAGGCATTTCTCTTAGCATGGTTGAGAGATACAAGGCGTTGGCATCATATCCGAGGATGTTTTGGCAAAGTTTTGGTTTTGCTATTTGATGTGATCTTATTCTTGTTTTTCCAACTTCGTGGTATCTTGTGAAAACGAGGCTTGGGCCTCCGACAACAGCTTCTTTTAGCATATCGTATGCTTCTTTGCTTGGGGTGTAAAGCTCCGCGTTGCGTTCAATAGCTCCTCTTAGAAGGTAATGTAAGCTCACACCTGGGATGCTGACTGCGTCTTTCATTATATCGATTCCCTTCTCTGTGTAGAAGTTTCTCATCTTTTCCAGAGCCTCAAGTCCGGGGGCGACATCGAGATTATTGTAGTAACGCACCCAGTCTTTGAAGGTTTTCATTCCCTTTTCTCGGAACGTTTGATTACAGGCTTTCCATTCTGACAGTTTTAGTGTGAATTCATTTTTCAACTTTGAGTACCAATGCGGGTAATCCGGCAATCCCGGGTAATCCAGCTTTTCAGGTCTGTCAAACCACTCGTATGGAAACCATGATTTCGTTGTCTTGCAGTCGTATGCCTTTACCCATTTCTCGTAGCTCGTTCCTGGACCCAAGTAGTTGATTATGTCAAGGAAACGGAAGCCAGAAGTGAGTAAGAACATGATTTTGTTTCCGTGCTTTGCCACTCTGACTTTGTTGGTTGTGTCCGCAAGTTTTTCTGCGAAGTACTTTTTTATCAGATTAAGATCGTAAGTCCCTGAGTTAAAGCCCAGTACTGGGACCTGGTCGCACCATTCTTCTATTTTTTTCCTCTGATCTTTTGGTACCAGGTTTACATCTGCTGGCATAAACTCATCTCTTACTTTTTTTCTTATGTTTTTACCACGTCTCTCCAACTCTTCCATAAACTTGCGAATCAGCTCTGCGGGATCTTTTTCACAGATGTGGGTTGGCTCTCTTTCAAGAGTGTCGCCGATGCTTACCGAGATTGGAACGTGCGCGTTCTCGATTGTGAGTGTTAACGTCGGCTCCTTTCGCTGATTATTGTCTCCGTACGCCTCAAAATCATACAAAATAGCGTGTGGGTAACTTTTTGTTTTAGCTTCTGGCAGTTGTTCAATATATTTGTCTCCGACTTCGCAGGCCCAACACTCAATCACTCTGTAGCCTTCCTTTCGGAGATAAGCTGTTCTTCTCTTTGTTGCTTGGAAGAGATCTTCTCTTGTTCTGTCACCACGTTCAATTATTTTGTCGCGATCGTGGTAACATTTTGGACACCCGTGCCAGTAGCACCCGTGATACTGCAACACCAGCTTTTTCTCATGGTTGTAGCCATCAACTGGTCTTTTCTCTATCCAACGCTCTCCACCATGTCCTGACATTGCGTGGTGAATGGGGATTTTCCAATGCTTTGCTACGTACTCAAGCCACTGAATTGATTCTTTTGAGGCTTTATGCTTCGGATAAAATGCTTTTTCATAAGCTGTCTGTGGCGCTTCGACCTTTTCTCCCGGGCAATCTATTACGGTTTTCCCTTGGGCACACCTTTCTGCATGACGTTGAAGACTGACGGATTGGGTGAATCTTGCTTTGCAGTGGATGCATGCATAAGTTTTTCCCAACTTTTTAATGTCTTTTATTAAGAATGCATGCTTTCCAAAAATACCGATTGTCATAACGTTTTTAAACTGTGGTGCAGGATTTCTTGTCAGATGCCATACCACTTCTTTATCATCTACACGCTCTGGCACATATACCCTGATTCCTAGCCAACCTGAGAAAGCTGTGCCCTTATTCAGGTGCATTTCTACCTTTTCCAATTCATCCAGTGATGTTTTTACGCAGTTCGTCGGTGTATCACGGAGTTTGAAAAAACTCTTAGCTAGACCTTGTGCCGCTTTTGTACTTCGATCTGGTCTAGCTCCTTTGTGTACAGCAATACACCGCCATAGACACATGTTATCTCTATAGGTATCCAGTGCTACCATTAAACGGCTATGTGCAAGGTTGCGCAGCCAGTTTGGTAAGGGTCCTGTTCCCATCAGTGGTTGACGGTCTAGCACAACCTTTACATCAGCATTAAAATGATCTTCGAAGATCCACTTTGTGTCTGGTCTTTCGATACTGTCCGCATCCAGACGTACAGCCTCCCTATTAATTAACCAATTCTCCGCTTCTCCATATGTATTCATCCAAGGAGAGCCTTTATTTTGGTAGTAGAAAATTATGGTACCGTCTTCAATGTTACGTAACATATATGAATAAGTGTGCCTCATGTAAAATGATGTCCTCACGTTCTCTCTTATTTTTTCCATAAATTTTGGTGTGAGGTCTTTATTTAGATCTTTTATGATGCGCCATCTCTTAAACCGCCTCCCGCTGCTCTCTTCACCCTCGAATTTTGTGTCTTCGTACAGATTCAGAATCTCATTCTGGTAGTCTGTCACATTTCTTATGTTATTCGGTTGAATGGGATCAAATTGTCTCAGAAGTTGTTGTCTTCTGTTCCTTTTTCTAGGCGGTGCTGTTGGTTGGTAAGGTTTTGGTTGTAAAGGTGATCGTAAACGCTTCTTTGTGGTTTCTGGGATTGGTTCTTCTAACATATTCTTTATTATCTTTTTCACTGCGGGTACGTTTTCTGAAAGAAGTTGCGATAAATACCGCAGTTCTGCGGGGTCTATTTTTGCAAGTTCTTGTTCGAGAGATTCGAGGTCCACATCTTCGAGAGATTCGAGGTCTATTTTGTCCATTGTATATTATGTAGAAAAATATTTTTTTATTTAATTAATTGTTGTTAACTTGTTGGTGTGTTTCTCTAATTGCTTGGTAAAAGAAGATTCATTACCTCTTGTGGGCTCATTTTTTGCATTTGCGCCACTATGTGATCTATTCCAATTGGTGGAGGATTTTCTTGGTTTTTGTTGGCTGTGCGATATATTTCAAAATCAGTTCTCGTTCTGTTTTTTTGAAATTTTGTTTTTTTCATGCTTTGTTTCATAAGACCGCTTCTTCCTCTTCCCATCTCTGCGTTTTTACTGCACGGTGTCAATTCTCTAATTGCCCGCCCTCTGTTTATGTTTCCTAAGTAGTATAGTCGGTATTAAACAAATACTATCTTTGGTAAACCTAAATTTTTTACCTCTTTACGGGACTATAGTCAGGGAGCAAAGCTAAAACACGCGAGTTATGCGAGCGTGGTTTGGCTTTGGTCCCTGACTACTAGTCCCGTAAAGAGGTGAAAAATTTAGGTGCACCCAAAGTGGTATTTGTTTAATACCGACTATACTACTCCTTGTAACCGCAACGTTTATTTGGGATAGGTTGTGTAATATTTTATCAGTTTACAGAGGCAGTCGATGTATCGACCGACTATCGACCGACTACCAGTAAACATGTTCCAACTGTCTAGCTTAAACAGGGTATGATTTCAGGTTAAATGTCTAAGACGGGGTATCAAAAATCGGCATTCTGTCGTAAACAGGGAAGGAAAATCAGATTGTCTGGGTTTAGGCCGCACCTCCCCACCCGACATTCTGTCGAGTACCCCCCTCCCCTCCCCGAGCGTACGCGTACGAATAATATACCATTGTGGGGGAAGTTGACCAATTTTTTTTTTTTCAGAAATGTCAAATGCCCGGGGTTTGCCCAAGGGGGTAGGCGCTTTTGGATTCCACTCATACATTAAGAGAAATAGTCGGCTTATGACACTGCATTTAGGCTTGGCAGAACAAAAATAATAATTAAGACGACAGAGCATTGTCGATTTGGAAACAAAATACACATGGATAATAACAAAGAGCTAATGCACAGAAAATGCAACGAAAATTTCATTATCTCTTCACATTTAATTTTAGCTGAAAAGATCAAGTAAATTCATGTTTCTTTTATTTACGCATCTATTGTATTACAACTGAAACACAAATCGCGTGGCTTTTTTAAACTTTAATTTCTTCCCCCTGCCCTACCCCGCCAAAAAAAAAGTAGAATCATTATCACGGTTACGAGATAGCGCAAAGGGCACTTTGATCAATAGGGGTGCTTACCATTTGTCAGAAGGAACCGGGTGGGTGACCATTGAATAATGGTGAGGGATTTTCCAAAATCAGCAAACCAACCGAACAAGATGGCGCGTCCCATTTGTATTTCGGTTTAATTCCTGTTATTGTTTTCTGTTGTCAGGAGACTGGAACTGGGAAACCGTGCAAATGGTAAGGTAATTTCCGTCATTCTGTTCCCAATGGAAAAAGAGGAGTACCTCTGGAAGTAGTCCACAATTTCCAAACAGACTTGTTCATTACCTGCCCCTCCCGAGTCCCCTTACTTGTACACTCCATCTTGTCCCTTCCAAGATGGTAACAACGACAATAAGTCAGAAAAAACAAACCCAATAACAATCATGAGATAAAAAATATTCATAAGCTTTATTGCTACAATTTGCATTTATTTCCATTTGATTCATGACCTTTCATCTGATAAAATTTCTGAGTTTCCTAAATAAAGGATCCTACTTTTATTGGCCATTTATTTGAACAACTCTGATTCATAAATAACTCAATCAGGAAAGACATTACTTACATCTTATTTCAACACACATTCACATGATATATGCAACTGCAAAGCTAGTTTAGTCTGTGACCTCTTCAGTTGGTTGCAATGTAAGAGTTGAATCTGGGATGACTTCATGTAACCACATATGAAAAATATACCTCTATATCAGGTTCCAAACTGTTTTTATCTATATTTTGTAATTTAAACTATATTTATAGTTGATTTAAGTATTATTTCTAGCAACAAAAGATTATAGATTACAAAAAATACATTAAGATTAAGACCAGCAATCTAACTACATAAGGTTTCAATGAACCATAAACCCTGCATATTTACATTTCCAAAATGTTCAAATGTAAATGTGTACGGCATGTGGTCATTGAGATGTTATGCAATTTTGTTGCTCATCTTTCTCTTAATGTATTTTTAAGAGAAATATTTTTATTAATAGTTATCAATGTTTCTGTTTTTTTTAGCTATGTTGTGATTTGAAACCTGGTATAAAGGTTTACTTTTCATGCACAGTTACATGAAGTCATCCCAGATTCAAATCTATCAAGGCAACCCAACTGAAGATGTCATAGACAAAACAGGTTTTATAGTCACATAGATTAAGTAAATGCATGTCAAAGGTAGATGCAAATGAAATCCTTCCAAATTGAGATGCTGCTTCATTATGTTTTCTTTATGTCAATTCTCCTTACTATTTCCTGTACATTTCCTTTAATGTTAGTTATGAGAATTTGGTGGTCCATCAAGACAATATCCCCCAGTTGATGACTGCCTTTGTTCTCAACACTTGACTAATGGACAATGGACTAACAATGTAAGGAGAAAACAGTTTTTGATCACTCAATCTTCTCAGTCATGGTTGCCAGTAGAGACAGGAATCTTGGCTGGACTGCAGACACAGCATATGCATATTCTTTCAGTCATTGATCTCTACTGCATACGGTTTGGACGTGATCAGTGTCATTGAGTTAGGAAACAAGTCAGTAAAGGCTTGCCGTTCTTCTAAGGATGGTGCTTGACTGGGATCCAGTGGTAAAGAGCCTGTAGAGAAGGATCGAAAAAGAGTCAACTGAAGATGGGTTACCAAGAGAGAGCAACAAGAACCTCCATTCCTTGAGGGGGGAATCCCTAAAAAGGGCTTAACAGGGCCATGCAGCCCAACAGGGTACACGATTTTCAGGTTTTTTTTGTCTTGAACAGGGTATCTATTCCATCCCTTTTCCTCTTAAACGGGTTATCTTTACATGGACCAATGCGTTAAACAGGATAAGCATATATGTCTATTATAATTTTTACACAAACTTAGGCACAAGCTGAATTTTTACAAGTTTGACCAGTTTGGTATTGATACCAAGCTTAATTCATGTTTGATTATGCTACAACAAATGTCTTAGACGGGGTGTCAAAAATCAGCATTCTGTCTAAATAGGGTAGCACCTCCCTACCCAAGATTTTCTGTCAAGAACCCCCCCCCCCCCCCCCACCCCTTCTTCCCCCCATCCACTTTTCTGTAAATGAACCAATAACAAAATGAAGGATGGCAACCTTTTCTGTAAATTTAACAATAGCACTGAAAAACACATACCTTAAAATGGAACATCACAGCTCATTGCTAAGGTCTCACATCAGGCATATCTCATGTCATACACAATGCACAGCTGCACCAAAAAGAAAAAATATCAGGAATTTGTGTTTATAAGCTGGAATTTTAACAAAAGACTATTAAAGACTAGTCTAACTGACAGAACTTGATAATCTTGTGGTCAATTCTTGGAAAATGCTAAAAAATCCATATTCAATTATTTATTATAAGTATTAACTGTAATAAGTCACGAGCATCAGACAAATGAAAAATCTGAGTTCCCAATAGGAGAGGAGCCCACAACCTTGATCTGTACACCACTCAATCATACATCTGCTGATTTATCTAATTCTTGCAAAGCTAAAATATTAGAAGACTACATATTGTATTTAAAAAGAATCAAATTTCATTGTCCACTTATTACCAGCTATTGCCTTGTTTGCTGATTGACAAAATGAGCCCTGACCCTTCTTTAATTTAAAAGACCCCTTTTAAAGAGCACCTTCATGTTTAAAGGATCCAGAAGACTCATCAGTGTTAATAGTAACTCTAGCTACAGTTAGTATTAATAAACAACTTAGGGCATTGCCACATGCCTGTCACATGATGTCCGTCATCGTTGTCAACATTAAGACAATGGCCAGGGTTTAAACCCATACATGATACCATACACACTGACCATTGGGCCATTGCACCTCCTTTATCAGTACATTGTTTTACAAGCCCTTTAAAACAAATTAAATTACATTGAAAAAATTATCTTCGTAACCTGGAGGTGGTTCAATCAGGTAAATCCAGATCACCCCAACACACATCTGACAGAAAAGTCCTGCTAGCTAGGTCAGTGCTACAAAAAAAATAATCTAATTTGTTACTATGATCAGTGATGAATGGTAAAATTGAGACTAACATGTAATAATATCTTTTCTGCAAATTTTGTAGCTTTGCAAAAACATCAAAATGCTAAGAACATATTGAAAAAAAAAAAATTCAAGATCACAGTGAGACCTTTGAAATTTGGCAAAAATTCTGTAATATATTGTTTTTAAAAAGAACTTGATTTTTTTCTTTGTACATAAATTTTTGTCACTGGACATACCAGATCCAAGCCTTGGTTCTTTACAGTTTCATTTCCTGAATCCTGGCTCATAAAATATGTACATGTACTAGCCAATTCACATATCATTAATTCAAATAAGCTAAATCCTGGATCACAAAAGCCCTATTTATATTGGGGACCCTCTTGATGACGTAACTAAAGGCAAAATGTTTATTACTGGTAATAACAAAAAGCATGCAGATTAGAATAAATACCATTTTTCTTAGGTCCTCTAACTTCACACCACAGCATCATCTCTGCTATTCAGCAAGGAACCTATTGGTATGACAGCACGTCATTTGATCCCTGTGTGTGTGAACTGGAACCAAAGTAAGATTTTTAAAAAGGTTAAATTTATCGCAGTTAAAATGTAGCAGTTACTATAGAAAATGCAGACTTGGGCAACATACATGTCATGTACTGGGGAAAGCACTGACATCAACGTTATCTACACATATATCACTTACAAGTAATAAAGTGTGAAGTTGAAAACATCCAAAGGTCATAATTATTTAGTAACTATAATGATTTATTTTACAGAAATTCTTAAAGGGAAATTGAGTGCTGCCAACAAGACCTCTGGTATTAGCTCCAACAAAGATATACATGTGCATTTGTGTTGATCAAAAGATGTGGTAGATGGAAGATTGCATTAGCAAAAGTGTTGTGAGATCACACATCATGTGATCACTTCCCTACTCCAAACTGTAAGCTCCCAAGCCCTCATCTCCTTTAAAACAAGTCCCATAAATTTGAAAATAGCACAGATTTGAATAAATACCATTTTTCTCAGGTCCTCTATCTTCACACCACATGGTGCCAGTACAGCATCATCTCTGCTATTTAGCAAGGAACCATTGACATGATGCTTGTCTGTGTACATAGTGTAGAGTGGAACCCAACTGAGAAAGAACGGTTAAATTATCACCATTAGATGTGTAGTATCAGAAAATACAAACTCAGTCTTGCAATATATATACAGTCGACTCCCGATAACACAAGCCTTCAAGGGAAATCGAAAAAGGTTCATTAGTTATTGGGAGTTCGAGTTATCGGGAGTTGAGAACAAATGACCAGAAATAAGGAAAACCCAGTGTTTAATGTTTTTCTATGAATTTTCATACATTTTAATCAAATTTAATTACAGAATAGAGACGTCAGGTGAAAATAAAACAATCGATACATCTCTTTATTAGTATAAATCAGAACGTAATCATTAATGTGAAAAAGGAGCTAAGAAGCAACATTTTTTGAAAACCAGCAGTCAGCCTTATACAGCTGCCGCTCCTGGACGGTTTGGCATTTCACGACAGAGGTGTGGCCAGGAGCGATTAGTGGAACCTGAACTGAACTGACACATTTTGTGTATTGTAAAAGAAAGGAAAAAGTTCACACGGCTGCTTAAAAATAAATTTAATGTTTCGGACTACAGTACACTGTTTGTTCTGACTTGTCACATATTGACAGACATGGTTCGAGTCATCAAGGATAAAATTATAATGAAAACGGTCAACCTGAAGGGAAATGAAAATTGCTTCGAGTTAGTGGGAGGCTCGGGTTATCGAGGGTTTGAGTTATCGAGGGTAAAATTACAGTTGATGTATAATGGAAATCCAGGATAAAAATCAATTTTGGTTTGAGTAAGCGTGAGGTTTGAGTTAGCAAGGGTTCGAGTTATTGGGAGTCGACTGTATAGACAAAGCTCTGATAATAATATATTTAAAACAACTGTAATGCCGTGAAGTCAAAACCATACAAAGGCCATAGTGAACTCCACTATTTTATCAATAATGACTCACCCAGAAGAGCACTGCAGCCTGATTGTTGTCTTTTCCCTCCTAATTCATCACTCTTGGAATACTTGGTCCACATAAGTAAACATCCAATATCCCAGCCTGAAGATCAAAGAAAACACAATGCAGATTAATCCCTCATGGACTTGTGAAGTTGTTTTGCTACAACAACACAGTTTTCAAGGCTGTGCTCTAAGAAAAATTACAAGGAGCCCAAAGGTTCCAAACTATGAGATCCAGGATCCCAGCATAAAGCTTATATGAAAGAAATAAGATTATCTGGTCGCCCAAAGGCAAAAGTTAGTCGCCTGAGGCACCCGGGCGCCCTTAGAGCACAGCCCTGATTTTCAACTATTATTGTCAAAAGCATGATGTTAATGTTGCTTTGTAGAATGTGTAGGGTATATGTACAGAATATTTTTGGCACTTAAAGGTATGTTGTATATTTAAGTCGGGTAACAAAAACAATTGGCCCGAGGGGCAGGTACCAGGCCTGTGACCTAGAAGCAAATGTTTTGTTCAGATCACACATCATGTCATCACTTCCTTGTAAAAATTTGGATAATAGCCCCAGGCCCTTCTCCTTTAAAACAATTTTCATATTGTAACACAGATTATTATTTCAATAAATACCATTTTCTAAGGTCCTCTATCTTCACACCACAGCATCATCTCTGCTATTTAGCAAGGAACCTATTGACACAACAGCACACCATTGATCCTTGTCGGTGTAGACTGGAACCCAACTAAGAAAAAAGGTAAAATTATCAGTAAAAATGTGGCAATCAGTGGTAGATTTAGACCTTCACCTAAGGGAGGGGGGGGGGGGGGAGGGGGCTTTTGAGGGCTTGATTATGAATGTTGAATTCTGCGAAGATAATGCTGGCAGATCAAAGAAAATGCGCTATTTATACCACTTGTAATAAATTGTATTAAATTAAAGGCCTTATGTGCCACGAGGCACGAGAAGGATACCTGGTAGGTGAAGGTGAATAAATTGTGAAGTCAAAACATCACAAGGTCATTACTGACTATACTATAATTTTATTTTATTTTGGCTCACCCTGAAGAACACTGCTGTAGTGTATTCCCATACAGTTACACATTCATCACTCTTGGAATACTTGGCAGCCAACATCCAGTATCCCAACCTGGAAGATAAAAGAATTTAATTCAGATTTACCATTTATAGCACACCCAAGTTGTTTTCCTGTAATAACACAGTGTTCTTGGATGCACCTGTCTTCAATTTTGACTTCTACCTTCCATTTCCAGATAATTGTAGATCAGAATGCATGCATGTGTAGGGAAATTTGCAGGAAATGCTTTTGAACTTTTGGGAGTTATGCATGTGAGCTTACTTTTTAAAAAAAAAAGTTTGGGAAGAGCAGACACCCTGCGAGACTCCAACATGAGGCAGGATCGACAGGGAAGAAAACGCCCTGGTTCATTTCTGCTGTCAACACTTGTACCAAATAACACAAGCCTTTAGGGGGACTTTAGTCTTCACGCAAAGAGTGAACACAACATGCAGCTTCCAAGCGCAAATTACTTTGCACAGTAACCAGACGGATTCCCGAAGAGAAAACTTAGATTGTGTTTAGAAAAGGGAGTGACTATTCTGCACTCAGTTGATGTTGTGAGACAATAGGGAGACACCTCACGACATTTTATACCACGTAACACTCAGTTCATGTAGTGAATACAAAACAGCACTACGGTTAGCCTATTTAGCACTGCGGTTAGCCTGCTATACACTTCGGTTAGCCTACTATGCACTCCGGTTAGCCTACTAGCACTCCGTTTAGCCTAAAAAGCACTACGGTTAGCCTACGTTAGCTTAGTTTGCTTGCGGTTAGCTTTATATTGAGGTTAGGATATATACCCAAAATTTTACGATTTCTTGCAGCTGGTCGTCGGTAGCCTAGTGGATAGCGTTCCCGCGCTGTAATCCGACGGCCCGGGTTCAAATCCTATTGTCGACACTTTTTTTAACTTGAAAAAAAAAATGTTAAGTGTGATTTATACTTCATGTATGAAAAAATGAGAAGTCTCACAACATCAACTGAGTGCTGAATAGTCACTCCCGTTTAGAAAACTAACAAGACTTGGGAGTGACTATTCTGCACTCAGGGAGACACCTCATGACATTTTATACCATGTAACACTCAGTTCATGTAGTGAATACAAAACAGCACTACGGTTAGCCTATTTAGCACTGCGGTTAGCCTACGATACACTTCGGTTAGCCTACTATGCACTCCGGTTAGCCTACTAGCACTCCGTTTAGCCTAAAAAGCACTCCGGTTAGCCTACGTTAGCTTAGTTTGCTTGCGGTTAGCTTTATATTGAGGTTAGGATATATAGCCAAAATTTTGCGGTTTCTTGCAGCTGGTCGTCGGTAGTCTAGTGGATAGCGTTCCCGCGCGGTAATCCGACGGCCCGGGTTCAAATCCTACTGTTGACACTTTTTTAAACTTGAAAAAGAAAAATTAAGTGTGATTTATACTTCATGTATGAAAAAATGAGAAATCACACAACATCAACTGAGTGCTGAATAGTCACTCCCAACAAGACTTACCGTCCGCCATCTTGAATATAAAGTTGAGCCGCTGGTCATCTACCATTTGTACTGTCGTCTCAAGGGACGTCATCTCGTCCCCAGGGCCTTCTCCTCTTTGAGATGTTGTTGCCTGTGAACGCACACAAATAACAGATTTACTAAGACATTCATGTTCCAGCGTAGCCCTTCATAGCCACACACAACCATACCTTACACATATATATCCAGAAATAGCGCTTCAGGTGGATATCGATAGCCATTCAACTGGGGTTCCCGGCAAAAACCTGAAAAATAAAACAAAACAAAACAAAACAAAATCAAACTGATCTGCACGCGCGGCAGATCGCAGGCTACATCAGTGCAGTTGAATCAAGAGGAATTTATTTTTTATCTCAATTTTTTCTCCTAACTGTGATGATCAGTAAATAATAAAGATGGTAAATTTTAAGCTCGGTAATAAATAATGAAGATGATCTTTTTCAACAATGACACGAGCATGGGACAAAGAAAAATTCTGAGTCCCCGACGGGAATCGAACCCATGGCCTCCCAACCGGTATCTGGGAGGCCATGGGTTCGATTCCACTAATTAAGGAAGGCTGACCGTACGGTTGGGATGATAAACTATAATTTCCCGGCAATATTTCGTCAGGCATGGCGCCCCGGCTTGACTTCTTCAGGGGATGAACTTTTCATTCCCTGAAGAAGTCAGGCCGTGCCTGACGAAATATTGGAAATTATAATTTTATCATCCTAACCTTAATTAGTTGTTTGGATTCTCTATAACTTGCTGACCAGATCCAAAACGATCAAGTACCTCCATCTTGTCCGTTGGCCCTTACAAATTGGATTTTTATGACGTGTTACGGCTCCCGCTATTGTTTGGAAGCTTCCAAACAATAGCGGGAGCCATAACACGTCATAAAATCCAAAATGGCGGCGCGCTGGAAATTTAAAAGCCATAAACATTTCCATTTATTGTTATTATTAAATGTTATTTCTCCCTTGACATGAAAAATTTGAAATTTTACCGTTTATGCTAAAAAAAATAAATATACGAATATACTCTGAGATGCTCGAAAATGTTCGGGATATGATGTACAAACGCTGCCGAAGATGTCCGAAGCTTTGCGAAGATCTTCAGAGCACCCGGAATTCCGCGGCGGAAGATGCTTCTGACGTTTTTCGAATATATTCTGAGATGTTCGAAGATGTTCAGTATACGATGTACGGATCCTGCCGAATCTTTCCGAAAAATGCTTTGGCAATTATTAGTGATTTATCGTGAGTGATTTCGTGGTTTTGTACCCAGTCCCACAGTGCGTCTGGACTCGGACTATGCAAAGGATTGTTTTTCTCGAAATTAAATCGAATAAAAATACAACTTGGTTTAGGAGCTAGTAGCTCGGATTTGTGAGACTGGCGTTGGAAGTCGACCTGTGTACGTGCAAAGCGTAGTAGACGTTTTCAATCAGCAGATGTGCATGTGAGACTCATGTCGGTATATCAATGATTTCTTAAATTTTTAAAATTACTTGTCACATCGAGTGAGCTCAGCCGAAGCGAACCGTATCCTGAAAAGCAAAAATCCTATTTGTCTACCCTTGCATGGAAGATTTCATCCTAACATACTTTACTCCCTTTGCAACGTCAATACAAAGCATAATTTTGTGGTGCGACAACCTTCTCCATTCTCAGATCATTCTCAGTTAATCAGCTGGATAAAGATTTCAAATCCTTCAATTGAGCCCTCCAATTCTGTTAATAAGCAAGAGCTTACCACTCTCCCAAGACATTATAAATGGTCCCATGACTCAAAAGATAAATTTATCACGGCTTTGCAATCCCCTGAGGTAAAACAAATTACCTCTGACTTTGAAAATCTTAATCTTGAATTGTTCAACGATGTTAACATGGCAGTATCTGAATTTGTGAAAATCCTAGATCTTGCGGCAAAAATGTCATTACAACCTGTCAACATTAAGAAGAAAAGATCAAGAAAATTCCAGATCTGGTATGATAGCGAATGTCATAAGCTTAAAAAGAGACTCAAACACGTATCAAATCGTAAACATAACAATCCCTCAGATGAAAAGACAAGAGAAGCTTATCATTTTCTGAATAAAGAGTACAAAAGTTTGTTACGATGGAAAAAGCGAAACCACCAAAACACTCAAATGGAAGAACTTATCAATACGAATAACTCAAACCAATTCTGGTCAAAACTTAAGGATATGTCGGCAAATCTCCCTTCCCGCGACACATCTGTTCCAGTTGACAAATTACACTGTCATTTTCAACGCTTGCATTCAAAACCTGAATCCGAACGATATTCTGTTGAACAGGAGCATTTGGTAAAACGTCTCAAAGAACAAGATACACCAAAAACACCACAAGGCGAATTAGATGAACCCGTCACTGAAACAGAAGTCCGGAAAGCCGTCAAATCACTAAAAACCAAAAAGGCAGCGGGCCTTGACCGCATTCGTAATGAAATGTTGAAAAGTGGCGTCAATCATCTGATCTCTTCCCTGGTAAAGCTTTTCAATTTTATTATTAGGAAAGGATCATTTCCAGACGTTTGGTCTAAGGGACTAATAAGCCCAATCTTTAAATCAGGAAGTAAGTCAGACCCTAATAATTACAGAGGAATTTGTGTCACAAGTTGCCTAGGCAAACTGTTCTCGTCTCTTTTAAATACAAGATTGAGCAACTACTTTCATGAAAATAACGTGCTACATCATTCCCAAATAGGCTTCCTAAAAGGATATCGAACAACAGACCACATTTTTAGTTTAAGAACACTTATTGACAAGTATGTTATCAATGAGAACAAAGGTATATTATTTTGTTGCTTCGTTGGCTTTCAAAAAGCTTTTGACTCTGTATGGCACGAAGGATTACTTCTGAAATTAATTCACAACAAAATAGGGGGTCTATTTTATCACCTTATAGCAGACATGTATCTGAAATCACAATGCGCTATCAAATACGGTAATCAAAGATCAAAATTCTTTGAATTTAACAGAGGAGTTGGGCAGGGATGTATTCTTTCTCCGCTTTTATTTAACTTATACCTTAATGAATTTCCACACCTTTTAGAATCCCATGATACTGACCCAGTGAAATTGCCAAATGGTGTAGCTCTTAATTGTTTGTTTTATGCAGATGACCTGGTGTTAATATCTGCAAGTGCTGCAGGTCTTCAAAAACAAATTAATATTCTTCAACAATACTGTGAGAAATGGCTTCTAACCATCAACTTAAAGAAAACAAAAACCTTAATTTTTCAAAAACAGAATCGAAAATCAACACGGGAAAAATATTTCTTCCTACTAAATGGAAAGGAAATTGATAATGTAGCAGATTACACTTATTTGGGCACAACCTTTCAAAATAGAGATTAGTAGAAAAGGCAAGGAGATCGATTTTTGCATGTAGGAGATATCTGGACTTTAGTAAACTCCCGATATCAATGTGCAATAAACTTTTCGATTCTCTTTTCCTTCCAATACTATTATACAGTTCTGAGGTTTGGGGCGCTTATGACAATATGGATCATAAGAAATGGGAAAAGGACCCCATTGAAAGACTTCATTCTCAATTTTACAAACATTACCTGGGCTTAACCAGAAGAGCCCCGAACGTTGCTTCACGTAATGAAATGGGAAGACTTTCTCTTAAATCGACCATCTTTATAAAAATTCTTAATTTCCGGATCCATCTTGAAGACCTCCCTGAAAATAGTATCGCTAAACAATGCCTCCAAATGTCAACTCAGTTAGCACAAAATAAAAAGACCTCCTTTATGCTATCAGTTCATGAAATTCTTAAATTATATGGTAGTATTTATCACGTAGAAGAACAAAACATAAATGCACCTGTAAACTACAGTGCTGAGAAATTAAAAACTAACTTACCCAAAATAAAACAAAATATTATCAATAGCTTACAAATGCATCAATTTGACATGATAAAATCTAACAGGAAATTACAATTCTATTCTTCCTTCAAAACTGACCGAAGCAGCTCTCATCAATTAGAATTAATTAAAAATATGCAACATAGACAGTCAGTAGCAAAATTAAGGTCAGGTAATCATGATTTAAGAATTGAAACTGGGAGACATTGTATACCAAAAGTTCCTGAACACCTAAGAATATGTAAATTCTGTTCAGGCAATGAGGTAGAAAATGAATCTCACTTCCTCTTTTCCTGTAACTTATATCAAGATATACGAAAAAAGTTCTTCGACGATGTAAGTTTGAGATATCCCAACTTTAGTACCTTAAATAACTCTGATAAAGTAGTATTTCTTTTTAATAACATAGATCCTTTTATTTGTAAGAAATTAGGATACTTCACTTTTGAAGCATTCCAGAAAAGAAAACAATGATCGCGATTAAGTTAATTATTCTATAAATTTACTTTATCATCCTACTATCAATGTAATTATTATTATTATTCATTTATTTTTTTTTCTTTTCTTTCTTTTCTATGTTTACTTAAAATGCAATACCATCTATGTAAATGGGAATGCAAATAAAATTGTTGTTGTTGTTGTTGTTATATAACAATATGAAAATATGAACTGAGAAAAGACATTATGAAATGAAATATATAATAAAGGATACCGGTTTCCTGATCCATACCTGAAAAAGATCTCTGAAAAATTAAAAACAAGAAAGAAAAAAAGAAGAAAAAAAAACACATGTACACACTCGCGGTTTTGGACACATTAATTTGTAAGGCAAGAATCATATAACACTTTACAAAGATCTACATAATCATACATAGTAATACATGACCTTACAGAGTCTTACATGACCACTATTATAATACACTAGTTACATAGGGTCACATAGCCATACAGTGTCATAGATAGCCTTACATGATCATACATAGTGATACATGATCTTACAGAGTCTTACATGACCACTATTATAATACACTAGTTACATAGCCATACAGTGTCATAGATAGCGTTACATAATCATACATAGTGATACATGATCTTACAGAGTCTTACATGACTACTATTATAATACACTAGTTACATAGGGTCACATGGCCATACAGTGTCGTAGATAGCCTTACATAATCATACATAGTGATACATGATCTTACAGAGTCTTACATGATCAATGTTAATACACTAGTTACATAGCCATACATTGTCATCCACTGCCCTACAAAATCCTACAGATTGATACATGACCATACATATGGTAATACACATAACTGCCGTATAGCCCTACATGCAGGATACCCCAAAGACTTCTTATTTAGATAGAATTCCAGATTTTACCCTAAATCCGCCCCTGGCCAAAAGGTCTTACATGCAGCCATATAACTTGTCAGTCAAAAAAAAACTTACGTAGCCATTCATAATCATACTTAACCGCAAAAAACCGTGGGTCTGGTGGGCAGCCAACGTCTTCTTCCTGTCTAATAACGTGATTAAAAACTGACTAGTTAGTATACTTAACAATTACTCCACAAGCGCGCAAACCATCGGATAAGAGATGGTCGGCTATAACCATCTCATATTCAACAAGCGCTACTTGTAGAATAATTGTTTTACCAAAACAAACACTAAATATAGAGAAGTGAAGAGTAATTGACCTGTAACTCGAAGGTCGTGGGTTTGAATCCCACTAAGCCACTATTTTTTTTTTTTTCAGTAATCAGGACTTACACTTTATTTTAGCTTAGAATCATCCCCAGGCACAAAAACGAGTGAATCAACATGCCTCTGTAGCTCAGATCATGGTAGAGCAGTGGACCTTTAACCCGAAAGTCGTGGGTTCGAATCCCACCTAAGCCGCTGATTTTGTTTTCTTTAGTGGTCAGGATTGACAATGTATTTTAGCCTAGAACCACCCCCCAGGCACAGAACTGAGTGAATCAATTGGGAATCACTCACGCGCTTTTCCCATCATGCCTCTGTAGCTCAGATGGTAGAGCAGTGGACCTGTAACCCGAATGTCGTGGGTTTGAATCTCACTAAGCCGTGTATTTTAGTTTAGGATCATCCCCAGGAACAATAATGAGTGAATCAAATGGGAATCACTCACGCGCTTTTCCCATCATGGCTCTGTAGCTCAGATGGTAGAGCAGTGGACCTGTAACCCGAAGGCCGTGGGTTCGAATCCCAACCTTTCTCTTACACTAGGAAGTTCAACCCGTACTCGAAAACCCTAGATCATTCATTTCTTTTAGATATTTAGTATATGTAATCCCCGCTTGAATACAGGCAGTCCTCCGGGGGTTAGAGCCCAGGTAGTCCCACTGGGAGTTAGAGTCAGGGGGTTATCTAGAACAAGTACTGCCCGCTGGAAGAAGAACCACCGAATCGTAGCTCTCAAGATCACATGTTATCCGAGTTGACTCGTATGGTACTCATGATACCTACGTGCAATGCCAAATAGGATGGGTTTCCAATACAAGCACATCATGCCCAGCCCCCGTCTTCCCCAACCGTATTACCACCAACCGGTCCTCGGGAGCGTGCAAGTAGACAAGCACCAAGTGGAACGCGCGAAACACTCCACCCAGCTTCGGATTACGTTAATGTCGCCAGCTCCGGTTTGTTGTGTTATTGATCTAGGAGTTTTACGGTAAACGAGTTGTTACCTGGGCAGCAATGTCAGGATAAATCAGTTCTGTATCTGACGCAGGCGGTGCGATCAACTGTACTGCAACCAGTTGTTCTTTAATGTTCTAATGTAAGCCAAAATAATCAGTATATAAATCAATAAATTGCAAAAGAAAACATCCTGCGAAGACTAAGACAAGAATTCCAAACTCTTACTTACTTCTATAAGGCGGGCATTTTCCATTGCCTTTCCTGTCTTACTTGTGGCCACATACTTGAACTTGGGAGACTCTATCCAAAGATTTTCTGAAAAAAAAATAAATAAAAACATAAGAGAAATTAATGTTAGTTGTCTACCAAAGTTTGTCGGCCACCACTTACAGGAAAGGTGCAGTTCAGTAGCTGAAATGTTGTCTGACAAAATTTTCTGAGAACCGCACAAGTAAATTACCCCGAAGGAACCTTCGCCTGCCTGCCAAGCAAGCAGTCAATTTCATGGTAAGGTTAATGACTTTTAAGAAGTTTGCTTAATTTCCAGGCAAAACCGGCTCTTCTTTTAGAGCGGATTCGTTTACCCGAAGTTGACAGATGATCTATAAACGTAACGCTCGAAACCCTTCACCCGGTTTGGAATTACATAAATGTCTCTAGCTCCAATTTCAAACTGAAAACTTAATTGGTATGCTTTGATGTTGAACTAGGATTTTTACGGTAAACGAGTTGTTACCTGAGCAGCACGAATTATCCACGCAGTAGGATTGATGTCAGGATAAATCAGTTCTTCATCTGACGCAGGATGATCTTTGCTTTTTCACAATGCGACGCCACTCGAAGGATTTCTATTTCAACCTTCTGTTTTTCCAACTGCACGATTTATGGCTTCCTCATTGTGAATCTTACAGGCCATTGTACGGTACCAAGCAATACACATGTGATAAAGTGTGCTGCAACCAGATTTCTGATGTAAAGAAATATTCGGCATTTAAATTAGTAAATCGCAAAGGAAAACGTGCGTTATCGGCATTTAACTTTTAGCTTTAGGTCTTGCCCTGGCTTGCCAAAGCTATTCTTTCATGAAAAGTAAAATACTATTAGGAACAATACAAGGCAAAGAATGCGAACCTCATCTACCAGGATAAAGTAATAGTCTTCCATCGAATTCAGCAAAGATTTTTTCAAATATCAAAAAATTGCCGATTGAGTTTTGGTCTCTAACTGAAAAAAGATCGGTGTTTTTGCTGGTGCTTTGAATTACGAGCCCTAGTTATTATTCTTAGTGAAGTCACAGATAATATTTGATCTGTTTGGTGATAATATAAAACTTGAGTTCTAAACTCTTACTTACCTCTAAAAGGCAGGCATTTTCCATTGCCTTTCATGCCTTATCTTGGCCACATACTTGAACTTGGTGACTGCATCCAAAGATCTTCTCAAAAAAAAGACAAATGTCAATTAGCTTCAATCAATTGTCCACCAAAGTTTGCTGGCCACCAGTTACCAGAAAGGTGCAGTTCAGTAGCTCATTTTGTAGCTGAAATGCTGAAAATTTTGGGAACCACACACGTAAATTACGCCGTTATGCTTTACGAACGCTCCCTTACCTGCCAAGCAAGTGTCAATTTCACGGAAAAGTGAATAACTTTCGTGAAGCCTGTTCGTGAAAGTGTAGTCCTTGCTTAATTCCAAGCAATCTCGCTGTATTTTTTAAAAGCGTATTCGTTTACCCAAAGTTGACGGAAGATCGGTAAACGCAACGCGAAGTGGAACTCTGTTCAAAAGTTTCAGTTGAAGCAAACTAGACGGTTGTGAAATTTGAAATTGCAAGTAGGCTAAGGTGCGCATGGATGAATGAATAAAATCGCGTCATTAATTTTGAATTATAATCAAACCTACAAATTTTTCACGTGCAGCAAAGTATTAATAATACGTTATTGTAAAATGCCCACATCAGCGCATGGCTCTACTTATTTACATAACAGGTGAAGAGCTATTTCAGGTGCCGTTACGTGACATGGAAGGAATGTTTATTCCGCAGGATTTGGTCTCATGCGCGTGAATAAAATATGTCATCGTACTCGCACCACTCGCCCAGGTATCAGTTTACTTTCAAAAGGGAATACATCTTCGGTTTCTACGTCTTTATACTTTCATACATTGAAGATCATGGCACGAATTTTGCTCCTTCGACAAAATTAATGCATTCGACTTTCACAGTGGAAATTTAGCATAAACACCCCCTGTTACAGTGGTCGTGCGGCCCTTCTTAATCAGTACCTCAGCATGGCTCTGGAAAAGTTTCCTTTCGCAGAATTTTGTACCACAAGGGGCTTACGATATTCTAGTAAAATTAATTTAACGATGGCGTGTATCTTAATGACAGAGGGCAACAGGTTCTGTAGAGGAGTTGCAAGGGGGAATGCTCTGTTACTCGTATACTCGTGATATTCGTGTGATGTCCAGTCATGATCGTTTGGAACTCACTGAATAAAATCTATCTTTATAAACTAGTCGTGGAAACTCTTTACAGCCAATTTACCTTTCCGCGAAAATAGTCCCTACCCTAGTCTCCTTCGCAGCCGCTTTTTGGGACGTGAAAGCGGCTGCGAAGGAGACTACCCCTACCCTTCCACGGAACAAATCTCAAACCAAAAAATTTCCTTTCAACAAGCAGCAGCTCCGTAACCCCCGAGCGAATGTTTGCAAATTGCAGCTGTCTGTCAGACTTGGCATGCCATTTTTTTGGACTGTATAAATCGTAAACTTTTCGTTTTATATCGTATGTTTTTTACTTCTGAAATAAAGCCAACTCGACAATAAGCTTATGAAAAGACTCGGGCACAAAACTAAGCCCAGGGCTCATTAGATGCGGTTATGGCATTTTTAAAAATTCTACGGCTCCAGATATCGTAAACACCATCCCTCTTTTTTTCGCACTATACTGCGCATCGGGCAAAGAAAAGACTATCTCTAGCAAGGATGTCTTTATTTAACAGGAGATCTAAGTATTTTTGCTCATAATTTTACTTATAATCTTGTGCAAGTACAGCAACCGTTTTTATTAATAATTATACTAGAAAAATGCAATAACCCCTTCATTTCCACGCACCAATGATCAATTTGAAACTTCTCCATACCAATGCCGAGGGAATAAAGATCTTGGGGACCTGGGGCGACAGCTTGATTTAGCACCAATGTCTCCCAAAAAGAGGTATAGTATTGCGAGTAAAGAGGTAGGGAGAACTTTAAAAGTGATCTTGGGAATAAAAGAGATTAATGAAGGCCCACTTTTCATCTTACATACTTAACTGCCGTTTGTTCTGATTTCACGAATAATCTCCTTGTTCAACGTGTGATCTACTTTATCGCTAGCTCAGTACCTGGAATATGCAGGGCAGTGTCTTTCTCAAGAAAACTTTTTTTTCATAAATTGTAAAATGCACGTAGACGTCGTGAAGTGCACGCAAGATCAAAATGGGTCTTTAAATGTAGTACTTTACTCTTATTCTCTGCTCGTTGTAAAACTAGTTTCTATAAAAACAAAACGCACAAAAAAACAACTTTTTCTACTGAGCAACTACCCTTCAAAATAAATTTAACAAAGTCAAGGGTAATTGTATTGTACTGCAGTTTATGTGACACAGTGCAAATTCGATACAACGGAGAAAATAGCTTATTCACCAATTGCAAACAAATCCGTGTTTTTAGGCCTAGTCAATAGCAAAAATACCATGCCATCCCAGGTTTAATTATGAATTCAGTAAATTGTCTCCACTAGTCAAAATTAGCTCTTAAAATGACATCCAGTGGTCATTTGGTGCTCTATATAAGTTCGATTAAGGTGCCCTGCTGTTCACATAACGTACATGTACATTTATAAGTATTTAATTTTTGTAAAATCCAATGTTAAAGGAGCTACGGAACGGAAGGCACACTAGTATTGTCGTTCGTAACCCGTTTTTGAAATCTTTCTCTGCCGCAAGTGTATGCGATGTTTATCACATGTATATCAGGACGAAATTAACTCTCATGCGAATAAAAGTACCTGATTATGCAAAAACTTACCATCAGGCGTTCTTTTTTTCTCGAGGGAAAAAAACACCGAAAAAAAGAACGCCCAATTGCAGGTAACTAGATCATGTACCACTAAAAAGTTTTATTAAAATCTTCATTTGTGTCAAGAACTACTTCACAAGTGGGTGGTTAAGCGCATTCTTGTCTCGACTTCTATCCACGACATAAAATTCACAACATGTTATAAAGCTAAATTTTTCCTAAGAAAAAACTTCATTGTAGAACAAGCTACACTTAAGTACTGGAAACCTCTCCTTTTGTATACTTTTATGGTTCAAATCCTGTCTGGTTCCTTTGCATCTAGGCGTTGCATAACCTACAGAACTCGACTCGTTTCGCAGAGACAAGTCTCTCCTCTCGAGACACGTGTCTCGTTGCTTGCTAGGTTTAAAAATCGTCTAGATTGTCGCGATTTTGGATGTGTTATTAGGAGCAAAAATAATATTATTACAGTACTTACCCGCTTATAAGAACCCATTTTTTCAAATTTAGCCTAAACGGGTTCTTATGTAAATGGTGCTTAGTGGAATTTTAGGCTACGCAGGTTCTTAAATAGGTTCTTATTTAATGAGAAATATATTATACACCTGTGAATGGTAGAAAGGTGCAGGCATGTATATTAATTTAATGCCAAAACAGGCTCTTTTTTGTTTAATAAGCAACTTTCACTAGTCAAACTTGTTTATTAAGCCAAAAAGACGCCTTACTTGTTTAATAAAAAAGAAAATTTGGAGTCCGAAAACAATTTGGGAGTCCGAAAACGAATTGAACCCTGTTATATGTTATATATCCCTTATGTAATGAAAATTTACAAGGTTTTCAAACATTATTTATACCAAATTTAGAAGTATATACATGTTCAAGTTCACTACTTTCGAGTTATGTTTTTTTGCATGAAGTTTTTTTTAGGTTAATTTCTATAAGAACCTTTCTATAAGAACCTGTTTCAAATTTTAGGCTAAATAGGTTCTTATGTAAATGGGGTCTAAATTGATATTTTTAGGCTAACAGGTTCTTAAATTGCAGGTTCTTATAAGCGGGTAAGTACTGTATGTATCTTCCACTGAAATTATGGGCCAGTTACACATAAAAAAATAACACAAAATGACAGGAGTCACACGAAATTAATAAGACTGCTTATTTTCAGGACACTGACATTTACCCGTGAGAGACTGAAAAACCAAAAAAAGATTAATTACTGGAAAGTGAGCTCTACTAATAATATTTCTGTGCCTTGTTCTCATACTCAGAGTTCCTGCTCGCAGACTAGCTGTCCTCTGATATAAGGTTCATAATTTCAGTGGAAGCCACTGTGTACGCTGTAGGTCATGTGACTCCTAGATGCCAAGTGTCTTGTGGGAATGAGCCCTCTCCTCGGCCGTGTTACGCAACAGTGCACCACACTGCCTACATGGGTGGGCTGGGGACGTTGGAGATTTGCATTTTTAGGAGAGTTTCATACAATAAAAAGCTGTAACTTCATGTATACACCAAACTATCTTGAGCTTTAAATCTTTACATTGGAAGCAAGGTGTCATCTCGGTCGTCATCTGCTAAAGCATCATCCATTGTCTGTGGATTAAAAACAACAAACAAATATTAAATCTGCCGATAATTCAAACAGAATTTTATACCCAAACTTCTCCCAAAAAAATTGATCCTTCTGTGTTATTGCTGATTCCAGTACAGTGCACACTGCACATCTCTTTTGTGGTACAGTAAGTTCCATTTGTGGATATAGGGAAGGGGCTCAGGGGGACCACCCACCCTCCCCCCCCTCCCCCCCCCCCCCCCCCCACACACACACCCTTTCAAGCAAAAGAATGCCAATCTGTTGCCTTATAAATAGTTTGCCGGTACCCATTAACACTCTAGGTGGCGAGAACCACCGTGAGAGAAGTCTGTCTTGCCAAAGAACACAACATAATCAAATCCAGAGTTCAATGTGCTTTCCATTAAGTTGCCTGCATGTATGTGATTTGAAATCTGACAATTTGATGTCCACTCCACCCACTATTTAAGACCTACATTGCGTGCATATTTCTAGTCTGCTGATGGTATAGTTCGCAATGAAATATAACTTTTTCCAACTAAGGCTTTGCCATTTGTTGTCTAAATATTTTGGCACAATGAACATACTCAGATGAGAGTATCTTTCATTCTCTATGAACTGAACCTATCAGCAGGTACGGCATTGTGTCCCCTCACCTTGTATCTTGTTGGACGTGACTCTGAACACCGGCACATAAAGTTACATCCATCCTGCAGAACAATAAAAACATAATGCAATGTCCTGTAATTTTATGAGCACAATTTTGCAAAGCACTGACGCAATCTACTGCAGTGCTTAATTTTATGTGGTGCCAAATTTAAGTTTCAAATAATAATTAATGTGTTTAAAATGACATTTTGTGATACACACATTAAATGTATTGCACCTTTTAGAGAAACTACATGTATAATGTGATAAAATTAATATCTGTACTGTACTAGTTTCAATGAACTTACAGCTTGCAGACTTCCAAAGTCTTTCCAAAAACCATAGTTAGGGATTTGCTCCAATCCTTGAGCACCAACTACAAATCTCTGGTACAAGAAGCCGAGGATTAAATAAACTGAGCCCACAACAATCAGTCTACAAAGAAAGTACACAAATACACCACCTGTAAGTGTCAGTGTTATATAAAATAACCAAACTGGAAAAAACCTATGTATTGAGCGTAGTTGACATAAAGCCATACATGTACTTGCCCAGGTAATGCAGAAGCTTGGACACTCTTCTTGAAGAGTTTAACTTGGAGCTTAATTGGAGGGGCCCGATAGCCCACAGGCCCGGTAGCCCGAGGCTAGCAAAAATGAAGTCAGGCTAGTAAAATGTAACATTGACTAGCCCCCTGGCTAGTAGAAAATTTAAGAGAATTTATTTAATAATTTAATTTGATTCTTTTAAGGTCATTGTTAAAGGGCCACAAAGTTGTGCATTGGGGTGGTAGATTTCAAAGAACCCTAGCCCAGTGGCTTTTGACTCAGCTGACCAGATGTCGAACCCTAACACAATCCTACAGAAAACAATATCACGTTCAGTTAAGGTGAGGTGTGTAGGCCTGGAGTGGTTGATGCGAATCAGTCCAGAAAGCACTGTCAGCCACACATACAAGCTATTCATCAACGACATGTAGTTTAGAACCAAGACATCAAAATTAACAAAATTAACCTTTAAAAGATGATACGATACGATACAATATTATTGGTTAAGCTAGAAATGGGCCAAATGGAAAAATATTTGGTTCTCTGTCATTTAAACTACTATATTTAGAGAGAAGCCCCATATCAGCTCTTGACTAGCTCTATCCAGACAGAATTGGAGTTTGGAATGTTGGTTTTTCAGGAGGAAGACAAGAGAACCCTGGCCAGAGAAAAACCCTCAGAACAAGGATGAGAACCAAAAGCAAACTCAACCCAACAGACCGTGCTTCACTGCACTCTATATGCTATGACCATTTTTTTTTTGTACAACCACTTGAAAATGTTTTCCTATCCCTCCCTCCCTCCCATATTATCAGTCAATAAGCTGACCTACAACTGTAATAATAAAAAAACAAACAAGTGAGCCTTGTGGACTGAAGAGCTTGATACGTACATTATCAGCATAATAGAGCCTGGACTCAAACTCTTTGGCTTCACTGTACATGCAGCATCGTGATTAAGTTCAAACAGATAGTAACACTCAAGTGGGTTATCAGCTGAGGATTTATTCCTGTATTCTTCAATAACTTTAACCGAGCCCTGCAAAATGACCACGGAAACATACCAAAGATCAGCAAAGATATAGCAGATGTATCATAAAAAACAAATATTTGGAGCCACTGTATGCTGTCTGAGGAGACCTGCAAGCCCAGATTGATTGATAATAAACATAACAAGATGTATATTTAAAATTTTAAAATTGCATCTTGAAAAGAACCACAACTGGTTGGCCCTATGACATTTCCCTAAGAAAGAAAGGCTAAATGGATCCAGAGTCCAATAATCTAGCAGATGACAAAGTTACTGTAGAAGGGACTGTGTCACGGTTGAGTTAAGTATATTTTTTATTAAATTTTGCCACATACTTGCTATGAAACTTAATGTTTGCAAAGAAATTACTTCTATGGATCTAAATGACAAAACCGAAGCTTCATTACAACCAAATGTGTCTCCTGGGCGTTATAATTTAAAGTTACAAGTAAACGAGATTAACTTTGAAAACTGTTCAGCCCAACAGTATTTCAAAAACCCACATCGTAATCCGTTTCAATCTTCTTCTCTTTTGGCCATCCGTTCCTACTTTTGTATTTGCTGTGTTATTGAAATGTTCCTTCACTGTTTTAAGTGGTTATTTTTAATTTTACTGAAATTTATGGCCATTTTCCATGCCTTCATTTGGCTAAAATCCATGACATAGCTCCATTAAGTACAATTCAGTATCCTGAACCATAATGAACATTTTAAAAAAATAAAATTTAAAAAAACCCTGATGAACATGAAACCAAATTGCTTAATGTCAATTACTAACTATTTAAAGTTGTTTCCATGCAAAGCACACATGCTTACCCTCTGTTCTCCAGGATCGCAAGTTATTAACACGACAGCAATTCTTGCTACACCAGAGCAATGATGATTGTACTTGTCTCCATGGAAATATTTTATCATCAGCCAGTCAGCTGTACAAATTATTATCAAGCCGTTATTATTAATTC
Organism: Meandrina meandrites; assembly: GCA_963693305.1. NCBI lineage: Eukaryota > Metazoa > Cnidaria > Anthozoa > Scleractinia > Meandrinidae > Meandrina > Meandrina meandrites. The sequence goes on from OY855906.1 coordinate 38,770,968, forward strand.
AATTATTAATTCATGAAATAGAGTGTTAGATACATTGTTATTTGCTTGTCATGATTGAATCTGCATGGGAAGAAGAAATTAACTGAAGAGTTTTTTTTTAATTCATTGTTGGATTATTTTCATTGAATGAACAAGAAATATAAATCCCTAGTGTAAGGGGAACCTGGGACAAAAAAATGGTAGGGACAATAATTATTCTCCCACCCCCTCCCCCCCCCCCCCCCCCCCCTTCCACCTTAGGTATTAAAAATGGCACAAATTCCATGCAAAGGGGAAACTGGGGATAGTCAAGTCATGATGTCAATACAGTGTTCACTCACTGCATTTTCCTCTGCTGTTTCGTCCAAAGATGTGCCATGCATACATGTACAGTACTGCTTAACTCTTTCGGTGCGGTTGTCGAGAAAACTCGACAGATCCCATTTCGTGACTCTGAGTGCGGATGTCGAGTTTTCTCGACATGATAAACAATCCCAGATTTCCTTTCGAAACTGCCTTCAATAGGGACGCTATGATTAATAATTGCTTTGTATACCCTCTAGCATTAGTAGAAAGCGTGACAAGCACAATCCTTTGCCGTTTGCACACGATGGCGGAGTTATTTTGAGAAGTTCATGTTACAACGTTGTTGTTTATGGCTAAAGGACATTTAAACATGGCGTCAAATGAACAGTTTATAATCGAAGAGTGCTTCGGAGAAGATTTTTGCCGACTTTGGCCGAGAATATAATGGTTCTGGTTTAGGGATCAAGCGATTTCGATGAACAGATTGAGTATTGAGATGCGGCTATTGCAAAACAATGGTTTTCAACCTTCATTTTTTTTTTATTATTTATTGTTTTTTTATTGATTTGAGTTACAAAATACAAATATTACAGTGCGCTAGGTGCTAGTGTATTAATAACAATGTGCTAATAGACTGGAAAAAAAAAATAATAATAATAAAAAAAAAGATTTACATATACCACCATGCATACGCCCACCCCCGTAACCACATATTTTAAAATATCGCACTAAGTTTACGTAAGTACTTTAATTAGTTTCTCCCATTTCTTAAAGTGTTTGTCTAATTTGTTATTCTCCCTAGCAATATGGAGCTCAATACTATATATACGTCGGGTTCTTGCAATAAAACCTGAGAGATTTTGCAAGTTCTTTTGGCACCTCATGGAATAAATATAATATTTACCCAACAATAACATATGATTAATTATAATAAAGTCATCTACACTGTCAAATTTTCCAAATATTAAGTCTGTTTCTTTCAATGTATCAATGCGGATGCCATTATCTCTTAGCCAGGACAACACAGATTTCCAGAATTCAGAAGATTTTGCACACGAGAAAAGTAAATGCTCGATGGATTCTGCTTCCTTTTGGCAAAAAATACACTTAGATGAGTCCACTATGCCAAGGCGAAAAAGCTTTTCATTTGTGTAAACAATGCAATTTAAGACTTTATATTGAAATTCCCTGATTTTTGATTCTAATGTAGTACAGAAGGCTAAGGAATAAACTTTCTCCCAATTAACAATTGTGTCAGGATACTTGTCTGCTAATTTCATTTTAGCAGAGGGCGGAATCTGTTTTTTCTCAATAAAGGATTGATAGACTTGCTTCGAAGAGACATCTAAGATTGGCACAAAGTTTTCCTTATCCAGCTTAATTGTTGGTAAGTTTGGGAAAGGTACAACTAATGACTCATTGCCAGAAGCTTTAGCAAGAGCACGCCATTCGGTAGGAATTGAATTTACAATGCTCATAAGAAAAAATCTCTGTTCTGGGGATACTAAAGGCGAAATAGCATCACGTGAAAAGAAATTATTTATAAAAATCACATCACCTATTTTTAAAAAGCCAAGTTCAATTAAATCCTTTCTATACAGGGACATTTTTCCAATACATAAAAACTTATTGTTCCAAATAAACCTTCATGCTTGGGAAGGAAGCTATCAGATGGCAAGCGAAGGAGCTGAAAGGGCCAAGATGCAATGAAGTTGTGTAAAAGTTGCTTTTTCCGATGTAGAATTATGTTGGGCACAACATCTGAAAATCTTAATAAAATTGCTTGAAAAGAATGAAAGATATTGTCAAATAATGAAGCGTGACTATTTTATTGAGCGCCCTACGGAAAAAAGCAGCACTGCGGGGGAGGAGGTCAGCAGAAAAGTCAGCACCGAAAGAGTTAAGTTACCACCTCTTGTGAGAACCGATTTGTCTCATATCGAAAGATGAGATTCTCGTATTGAAAAACGACATTCTCATATCAACTAATGCGACAAGACACTTGTTTCTTGAAAAGCATGAAAAACTGTAAGTATGATGGTTTAATGTCTCTGGATATTTTAATTGCAACAAAGAAGATGCCTTCCATCCTCTAAGCTAAATTGGTGATTAAATACAGGGAAATTCTGCTTTGGCATTTTAATTGCAAAACACTAGTTACATATAATTATTGCAGAACACTTGCGTACTCACTTCCACCAGTAACATGAGCTCCATTGTACTGTCCTACTGTAGTCCATTTGCCATCCGGCCACTTAAAGCCATGTTGTTGAACTGCTCTATCCTCTTCAGAGCTTTCCGGGCAGATTGATATTTTATATTTGTAATCTGTGTCCTCTGTGTAGTACACACTGAAACAAACATGTACAGTACAGCATCCCTGTTAATTTTATCACCTATTAAAAGGACCTCCAAACTACAAGGGCATGGCCATAAATGTTAAAACTTTTAAGACCAAAAGAAAGGTTGTTGCATCACGGAAGCACACTTTGTTTTTCAACTTCATTGCCAGAAAGTATTAAACAAAAAAAGTTGGTAAAAATTATTTTATTATCGCTCTACATTTAATGAGGGAGTCACGACTGGCCTAATGGTTAGTACGCTGGACTCCAGATCAGGCCGTCTGGGTTCAAGCACTGGCTGGGGCAGGGTGTTGTGCAAGACACTTTATTCTCATAGTGCCTCTCTCCACCCAGGTGTATAAATGGGTACCGGCAAATTTACTACTTGGGGATGGACTAGCATCCCATCCAGGGTAAGTAGAAACACTCCTAGTCGCTTCATGCTACGGAAACTGGGATAAACTCTATGCAGACTTTTTTACATTTTATGTATACTAAGTAGACTGACTGTGTAGTATTACATAAATGTAATTGATAAAAAAAACAGTTATTACAGGGTTGTAAAGAGGTTACACATGATTCGTGATTCGAGCAAAAATTCTAGCATTTGTCAGTCTACAGTAGAAAGGTCACATGTGTTCTTTCAGCTCAATATATGCATATTAGAAGTTGTTTCACACTAAACTCACCTGAGAAAACAAGTTTGGCTACTGGGCTATTGAAAGGTAAATTTCATGCAAAGTAACTAATCAGTTTAGGCTCTTTTTTTTCAATAATGTATACTAAATAAAGTGATTTGTTAAATGGTCTTAAAAACATAATGTAACTTGTGATTTAAAGGAAACTAGGCTCGTGACCCTTAATTGGGACCCCTTCCCTCCCCCCTCCCCCCACATTTCTACCCTCAGCTATTACTGAAGGACCTTGTCCAACTACAGAAAGCAGACCAAACTTGCAAGCTCCCAGTCTGACCATGCTTTTCAATAACACACAAACTCTGAACTTCAAAACCTAACTAATGATTGTGGTTTTCACTGCGGCTGTCAATCATAGTTGCGATGACAATCAACAAACCTTGAAAGACAGAAAAAAAAAAACAAAATGGACGGTAATCTACCAATGACAACCCACAGTTGTGACTTTTTGAACCTGATAAAATGAACGTCTGTTTCCTGAGAGGTCAAATAGCCTGTCAGATCAGTAAATTATAGCCTGCGTGGAGACGTCTCCTATTTCCTTGCTTCTCTTAGAATAGGAGACGTCTGCATGCAGGCTAGTAAATTATTGATGGTGGTGAATCAAAATGCAACTGTCGATTGAGCAGAGAACTTTTGCATGTTATTAAGAGGCACTGTAAAGTTATAGAACACACACATTCATTGTACATGTAAAAACAATTCAAAATGTAACCTGATTAGTCTATATGGCACTGTCCAAACTATAAATTGAACATGTTAAGATATTTCTACGTTAAGTAAAAGAAAACAAAAATACATGTACAGTCTGTGTTTAGTACAGTATAAATCGAACTTAGTTTGTACACAAAATTTAGCCAGGGAAAGGAATGTTTCTCTTTCGACTGAATCATTGCGTGACAAATTGCGAAAGATAAGAAGGCCACATGTAACAGACAGGGACTGTAACTGAATTTCAATCAGTTTTACACCGGCACCAATTTTTATTGCACAAAAAAACTGGATTCTCGCCAAATTTGGTACAGTAACACCAGACTTAAACAGAGAATTAAGTGTCAGCTTAAAATAAGCTACACTACACGTCACAATTAAAATCTAAAATAGCACCTTTATCAAACTCACGATAAACCGTACACGTATAGTTCGATTGTTTGCACCTGTGTGACTTTCAAGTTCAAGATTTGTGACCAAAATTACCGATTAAAATATATTTTCTGCTCAACAATGCACAAGCCATCTTGCATGGATTCTAAAGCACTGCAACAGATCAATTCTACGTAAGAACTTACTCTTGGGTGGCTAATTTCTTTACTCTATCATTCACGTCGCTCGGGTCGCTTCCCTGATGATGAGGGCAACTCGGAGGCGCCGAAGTGGTGGCTCCCTCAGAAAACAGAAAACGCGTGCTAAGACTCGAGCACAACAAGCACGCTTTAAAAACAGCCCAGAAGATATTCATCGCTTTATAAAAACGCTAAAAGCCGAAAGGAAAACTTCACCTCTCCGTTCCAAGTTCCTCGTCCTCAATGATGCCAGGCTACTAAGCTAGGGACAATTTTAGCCTCTAGCGGTTATGGGTAAGTCATGTGTTTGTCACGGTATGCCACGGGACAACACGTCACCTGTCATTTTCAGGATGAATAGCTTTTCAAACTGAGGAACTTGCAAAGCAATCCACCTTTTTAACCGTCTTAGGGTACCCTGATTCGAGAGATTTTGCATGGCGGTCATGTTGCATGGAAGAAACAATGGAAATATTTTGCATGATGCAATCAGAATGAACATTTCCTGCCATGCAACATGGCTGCCGTGCAAAACCTCTCAACGGGAGGGCCTGGGACTGGCTGCCGTATTAGATTTGAAGCCCGAGAGGAGCTGGGGAAGAGGTAGTTGGAACGACGCTTACGACGCCTGCCTGACAAGCCTGACTCTCACTGGAGAGAAGCTTGTAATGCACCTATCAATGTTATACGCCAAAAGGAGGGGGGAGAGACATTTCAACTTACCTGAGATTTTCTTTTCAAACAACTCACCACAGAGCATTTGTGGATGGTTACAAAAGTCTCTAAACTTCAGAAGTTTTGTGAAAGATGAAATATTCAACATGTCGCGAGCGTGGGACAAGGAAAAACTTCTGAGTCCCCGACGGGAATCGAACCCATGACCTCCCAAACACCGGGCGGGCGCTCTATCCACTGAGCTACGAGAGCCCATGGTGAGCAAGGCCATTTACTAGGTGTAGATTTAGTACCACTAACCACTAAACCGCTTGAAAATCGCCAAGCCCCAAGAGAAAAAAATTGCTGTGAAATCCCCTGTCTGTCCCCACTCTATTCCCGGCCTCGACCCGCCTCCTCCGGCATAACAGGAGGGAGGAGGGCACGCAGGTTGGTCCCACACTCTGAGGAACTCTCTTAGTAACCAAATGGAAAGGCTAGATCAGAAGTTTCCTAAAAATGAATTGATATCAACTATTCCTGCTATTTTGTTTAATCAGTTCATTTTAAACCCTTACCCTATTTAAGGACAGCAAACCGAGAATGGATTCTCCTTTTAAGACCAGAGATAAGGACAAAAATAGACAAAACACGACTAACAGATTTTTTATATATTTAAAATCGCTTTGATAATTCCTCAACTGGTAGTTTAATTTTAACAGACTATATCCTTTACGTTTATCTGATTGTTCACGCGCTAAAATATTACCTAATATAATTCAAGGGGACCCTATATCAGGACCACGCTGGAATCCCAAAGTTTTCAGAGGCTAAAAGGATGCCCTATTTGAGGACTGAAAACATCAAAAATCATACCCTATCCCGCAGAGCATACCTATAAAGCCCACAATTGGACCTGTGCTACAAAAAAATTATAAAAAAATACCTTATTATAGGAAATTAACGCCCGTGTTAATTAAGGTATTGGAAATTAACGCGACTTTAATCAGAGTTTATGGAGGGAGACTTAAATTAAAGCGAAGTGAAGGAAAAACGACTTTCCAGTAAAGGAAACTTACGTGAAAGAGGTGCAAAATTTCGCTACTTCGAACGTTCTCTTCACCGCCAACGATACCGGTGGATCTCCACCCTGATAAAACAATACTAAAGTAATTCGAAATTAACGTTGCGGAAATTAACGCTCCACTAAATTAAGAGCGCGGGAATTAACGCTCACAAAAATTAACGCGACTTAAATTAACACGAATTTTCCAAATTCGCGTTAATTTCATGAAGCGTTAATTTCCTATAATAAGGTATGTAAATATTTTAAGATTTTAACTGAAGTCTGAAGCTTGGGGAAAAAAACAAAAGATATCACATCGAAGTTGAGGGATGGCTAAAAATCTTTCTTTTGTTTTATTTCCCAATCCTCGGAGCCAAGTAAGAATTTTAAATAAATATATCGGATTGGCGCATAAGCCAATTTTCAATGGGACTATTCAGGGCCATTGTAAACAACCACTTGAATATCTACTGCAACTGAATGAAAGAACCCAACTTTCTGTAGGCTTTTAAAATCACAGACGATTGGGTGAACTTGGAGCAAGCTTGTTTTATTTTTTTCCCATGTCTTTAATTTCCTCATATTGCGTTTAAATGCCATATGTCGGTTTTTTGTTCAAGATGGTACTGTTTACAGATTATCGTGCTAGCCCCGCCTTTACGTTTTATGTTTGTTCACAAGTGGCATGGCACGTTTTCATGCTTAAGTTCCACTTCTCATGGAACAAACTTTGCAACATTCGCTAGAAGCTAACATCTCCTAGCTGTTAGTGAAAAGATAATTCTTTTGTACTCATTATCACCAATTCTCGTTGTCAGATCTCGGAAACGATCGTCGAGGGAATCTGGGTACGAAATTGAGCAGTACGCTTTTCAACCAGTCCCGCTGTGCATGCGCAAAACCTTTGCCGCAGCAGGTGATGTGGTTTAATTAAATCGAAAAGACGACACCAACGTTAATATTGCTTTTTGGTTTTCTCATGCCGTGTCATAAGCAAACAAAAACTCAAGGTGACAGGAGACACTCCCATCAATTACTTGATAAATTGTCAATTTCTTGACAAGCCAAACTCTCGCCAATAAACAGAAACTACATATGTTGCGCGCACGGTAGAAGTAGGAAAGCGCCAAGCTTTACTAAACCAGGACTAGCGCGCGCTTCACGCTGTGCTAAAAACTTGCACAAACGCGGTTTTCTCCGGCAAGTCCCTTTGCTAACCAGGGATGAAGCTCTACATTGTGTACTCTTTTCTTATCCTTGTATTAGGGTTGTTATTGCTACTCGTCTCTGCTACCCGGCGCTCGAAGCATCGAACGGGAATTATCACCGCGGGCGATATCATAATTGGCGGACTAATTCCGGTTCATTTCTCGCCCAATTTTGCGCCACATCCTGGAAATTCATCATGTCGCGGCGACTTCCATCTACGTGGATACAAGGGGGTTGAGGCTACGTTATATGCTGTGGAACTCATAAACAATGACTCGACATTGCTTCCTAATGTGAAGCTCGGCGTTGATTTAAAAGATACATGTGGCAGCGTTGACTATGCTATAATGGAGAGTTTGAGCTTTGACTTTATTAGGAGCGCATATGTCACGTCCGAGTCACTAGAGTGCGGTGAAATCAAGCAAACTTCCACCAAGGACAAGAATATTTTACGTGAAGCTCATACCAAGGACGGACCTACTTTGAGCTCGCAATCTTCGACGCGGAGAGTAGATAGCAATGTGTCAGGTCAGTATGTTTTATTGATATTAGCTTAAAGCCGCTTGAGTTAAGTTCATTTCGGTCATCCAGCGCGTATTTTGTGATCAGTGTCGTCAGAGATTCAGTTATTCTAAGGAAAATAATCGGTATCATATTCATGTAAGCATTTTGGTTGTACTCAGCGTTAATTTAATTTATGCAGTCGGGTTCACGATTTTCATCACAGCTCATGTATGTTGTTTTCCTTAAGCGTGGTAAACGGTAGTACTTATGTCAAACATTCCTTATATTTGTTTTCTATTCATGTCAATGACAGGTTTGTCGCTTTCAGTATTTTCGGTCACTATTTAATCCCTAAACTTGTTTTAACTACAACACAACTGAAGAACTGCTTTCAGGAAATGTCCGACCACAAGTGTCCGGTCGCCATTTATTCCATAACATGTTTTTTGTGCAGAAAAAAAAACAGTATTTTCAGAGTTGTGTACACAAACACGTTTTCCACTTGGCTTAGTTCACGAACAAGAAATGTCACGGTACTGTCTGCCAAATTCAGTTAATGCCAAATTCTGTGCCAAATAGCAGAATAAAAAATTTAAAAAAAGGGCCGACAGCGAGTCCAGTTTTCTTTGGCGATATAAAATTAATTCAGTTATAGTTGTTAACTAAAAAATCTACATGTTTCTTTTTATTACTGAAATAATGCTTAAAGAATACAATCAATCACGGAGCCTTTTGCAATAAAAACACCATTCTAGTTTTCAATCAACCCGGTTTCTATTAAGCGGAAATATTTTTTCTACTGTAAGTCGATATATTTTTCTTGCGTGGACTTGTCTATCAAATTTATCGCACGCACATCATAACGGGACAGGAAGATATGACGAAAATTAAGTCAAAACTTGATATTTTTTGTACAAAGCCCAAGATTTAAATGAATTTGCCCAAGCTTAAACCTTCCTAGATAATCTTCGCCAACTCCACCTACGATGTGAACACATGATTGTAAGCAACATGACAGTGCTTTCAAACTGTCCGAGTTTCTTTGTCATTTTGTGGGTTGGTTTGTCATTGAATAAATTTAATTGAAACCTTCCCGGAGTAAAAATATACTTCCGCCGCCAATCTACTATCGAAATGATGGTCCGCAAGTAGTGAAAATTGTCTTTCTTTGTGATTCCGTCGCGCATTAATTTCCTCGCTGACATACAACAACAATTGCGGTCGTTAAAGAAGACATTGTATTCAAAACCTTTTCTGCTGGTGAAATAAATGACCCTTAAAATATCTTGTACTGTTGGTTTTAGAGCCAATAAAGTTTTGTCGGTAAGGAAGGTAAATTTTTATTCACAAGTTAATGACTACAGTCTCTTGAAGTTTACAGCTTTCTGAGCTGTACATTTTGTAAGCGATCTTCAGATCTTTGCTATTTCACGCATATTCTTCCTCTTGAGTTTCTTGCTAACAACAAGCTGAATAAACAATGACAGTGAATACAAGGTGTCTTGAAAACACTTTAGCAATCATGCATGCAATATACGGAGATCTGGTTCTTTTTTATCATAGCTGAGTAAAGAAACTAAAACATCCTCTAAAACTGGGATTACGATTAAGTTCTTCAGGCGGAACTTAGTTTTCGAGCTGAATGTTAAGCCCGAGTGTTGAGCAAGTCTCCATAAAATTACAATAACACGCCGTGTATTCAAACCAACATAAACAGGCTTTAATGCAAGTATTGAAATAATTTGTATGCTTTTCTTTAAGACAAGCTTAATTTCACGCTTTTCTTTGAAGCCGAGCTCAATTTCCCAAAAATATTTTGTGTGTGTTTTGTCAAAAGACATATTTAAAATTTGTTAAAATTGCTTCAATTAGATGATTGGCAGACATGTGGTCACTCTTCTTCAGAGAAAAATTATTCCATTAGCAGTTGTCGTAAAAAGCTTTTGCTGCCGGTTTTAAAATTGAAAATGAAATTTCAATTCGCACGGAGCTGACACCTATGACAGTAAAATGCGACAACTCCGTATTGGGGAAAATATTTAATAACTACTGCAAATTTTGATTATGTTGAGTACATCCTGCTTAAAAAAATCGTTTAAATTGTTTAATATTTTATTTCTAGACCAACTGAAGATGCAAAGTAAAAATCGTAATTTTAACTGAGGTATATATTTTGTTTGAGAAATATTAAACATTTACTCAAAGTTACTTGTATACTGCTAAACTACCTCGTCGTTTTTGTTATAACAATAAGAATATTTAATTATTATTCAATGTTCAGACCAGTTTGATGCCTTATCTTCAGACCCACTCTGAAGGAAACAATTACATTTTATTCAATGCTATTACGTTGAAGAAAATAATTATGGAATAACATCGTCATATCATTCGACCGAGCTCGTACAATCTAATTTAAGGCGAAAGTGTCAAAAAACATTAAAGATTATTTATATTGCTATTTCAATATTTTTCGCTTCAACAGTTTTGCAGACTGATCAAATCTGCACATGCACACCAGTAAAACCGACAATACTCACTTTTGATGGAGAACAATTCCAAAAAAAATATTCATATTCAAGGCCTAATAATGATAACATTTAATGAAGAAAGGAAGCCTACATCACAAATGGTTTACAGAAGGGTCGTTAGTTCTGTTTCCTTTGCTGACTGGCAATTTATCGGTGTTCGATTGTGTGCTGTCAGAAAAGGTTTGTTTTCCTCTTGTGCGATTTTGTGCGCGTTTACTGAGAACTAGACTAAATTCCAAAATCTCTTGTCATCAGCAAACAGCTCGTTTTATTAACCAATCTGCGAGGTTGAAGGCTGAGAGCTAAACGAGGGTGTCCTTCAGCCGTCACCAATTGTATTAAGAGCACCAGGTTAACGAGCCGAAAGTAAAGCGACGTCGAAGCTTGATATCATCTGACTGGCCAACGGTGCAAACACACTTTTCAACTTTTGCGGAAAAATTGAGCAGGTTCAAATTCATAAAAAGCGCAAGAGAGTCAGGCATAAGACAGTTCGTCCCCAGAGGCTCCAGTCCCTCTTAGCCGGCGGGGCCTTTGCTCGAGAAATAGATGGCCCTGAGGACACATGATTTGATTGACTAGAACACAGGCGGCCCAGACGTTGTATTCGATTTTGGTGGTTATAAGACAATGTATGAGAATACTTTGAAAATTGCTCTAAATAGAACTTGTATGAAAGATTTAGGGGAAGCACAATGTCAGAAAGAAAAACTCATCTAAACGGCTTTAAACCCACTCCAGAAGCACAGAAATGTCAAAATAACGCAAGATAAACATATTCAAATCTTTCATACAAGTTCTCATTCCTTGTCTTATAATCACCAAAATCGAATACAACGTCTGGGCCGCCTTTGGCTAGACATAACAAAGGGGGTTTGAAATCTAGCCAATCAAATCGACCGTTTTAAAATCCCTTTGATATGAGAGAGTTTAAAACGACTGATTTGATTGGCTAGAAATTAAATTTCTTTTGTTTAAAATCCAAGACTATTTCTAAAACTGAGTTCTCAATCAATGGTATCATCTTTTTTAGATTGTTGTTCAAGTACTAGGTCTCGCACAGCAGCCATCGTTGGGGCAGCCTTCAGTGGCGTTACCATGGCAACTGCAAGCCTTACGGGCCTCTTTCACGTGCCTGTGATCAGTTACGCTTCAACGAGTCGTCTTCTCAGCGACAGGTCTCGATTCCAGTACTTCTACCGCACAGTTCCGTCGGACAACCTGCAAGCTCATGCAGTCACGGAACTTCTTCACGTCTTGAAGTGGCACATGGTCATTTTGCTTGCCTCTGATAACGAATACGGCAGATCAGGAATAACGGCTTTGAAACAGACAATACTCAGCAACAGATCACAACAGATATGCATCGTGGTCGACGAACTGTTCTCGCGGAAAGGGAGCAAAGAGGAAATGACACATATCTTCCAGAGGATCAAACAGTTCTCACTAGCGAGGGTGATCATCCTATACGCTGAGTACCCAGATGCGGTGTACTTCTTCAAAGAAGCCAAACTGGCATCCTTGGAAAATTATATGTTCATTGCTTCAGACAGTTGGATTGGATCCACTGACGTCATTCAAGGCGCAGATGACGTTTTTCATTCAATCATTGGTTTGAGACCACCAATTATTCCAATACCGAAGTTTGATTCCTTCTTCATAAAAAACCTCCTGAAAAACAACAGCAAAAATCCATGGACAGCTGAGTGCAAAAGCAATTTAATCTGCGGTGAAAGAAGCGTTGATGAGTGCTACTCAGGAGTCCACCACGATGGCTATGTTCCGTATGTCATTGATGCGGTATTTTCAGTGGCGCATGCGCTTCATGCAATGCTTAACTGTAGTACTCACGCATGCGCAAAGAAATGGGGTAACGTTGACATCCGGGATCTTTCAAAGTTCATTGAAAATGTGTCTTTCCCTGGATATTCGCAACAACGTATTTTCTTTGACGACGAGGGCAGCACAATAGGGAAATATTATATTTATCAACTGCGCAATGGAAGTGTGAACTATACAAAAGTTGGTTCGTGGAATGGATCTTTCAATTTTTCCGGGATTTCAAAGCTTCCTGTCTCGATTTGCAGTAATGACTGCAAGAAAGGTATGGTTTTATTCATTTTTGAACTTCATGTCCTTATAAAGTAAGTCAGAAGCTTTGGCTGCACGTTGCGTTTGGTAAATGGTTTATAATTATGCTGGTATACCACGTGGTTACAGACTAGTGCGCTGCCCAATTTTTTTCTCCTTCAATTTTTGGAATTAATGGAAAACATGGCGGGAAACTAAAATCATCGTCTCTTTGTTAAAGTTCATTCGAATGCTATAAGCATAAAGATTCTTAGCAAATTATTTCACTGATCAAATTGTCTAATTGTGCCTACACTGGTCTGAGAAGTAAACAGTCGCCTTATCAGTTTCCACATAATTGTCTGCTTCTTCATTGTTGTCCTGCGAACTCAGTTCCACGCGGTCTAAGTGACAATGTTTTTTGGCGAAGAACTGATTGAAAGATCGCCTACACGCTTTACTGCTTTTTCTTTGGGTAAAACCGCACTGATGTTGACGTGTTTTGTTTCATTGTATTCAATTATTTTCTTGCTAGAAAAGTGGCACCTACATTTCTTTAACTAAAAAAACGTAGTTAGACGACCAATCAAGGGAGCCCTCATTATCTTAAACCTTGTTTGCCATGTATGTTCCTTGTTTCATGTTAAGTAGCCGCGGTTTTTACTTTTTAGGCGAATACAAGATTCCGAAATCACAGTTCCCAGAATGCTGCTGGGATTGCGCAAGGTGCGCCGGGAAATCCTTCACCAACACCTCCCACATGACCAAATGTACTGACTGCCCACAAGGAACATGGCCTTCTGCAGATCACTCAATGTGCACACCCATAGAAGCGAGATACCTCCAGTGGAGCGAGAGCTGGTCTGTTGTGATAGTGTTCTCCTCGTCACTTGGCTTCGCTCTCGTGCTCTGCACGGGCGTGGTTTTCATAAAATTCCGAGGAACAGCAGTTGTACGAGCTGCCAGTAGACAACTCTGCTACTTTCTTCTTCTTGGAATTTCAATGTTTTATGCCACGCCTCTACCGTACATTGCTAAGCCTTCTGCTTTCACGTGTAAACTTCTTCCGTTTATGTTTGGGCTCTGCTTTGTGTTGGTCGTTGGTAAGTTGTGAATTACGTCATCGTCGTGGCATTCGACTTGGACAAATTAAAAATCTATCAGCACTCATGGTACTGATGAGTAGCGACCAAGTGAGCTCTTTGCAGCTAAAAGTCACGTGGTACAAAATAACATCTTGCCGGCTGGACAAGCTGCGCTCAGGGAAATCCAAAACAACGAAACGTCACTGGCATGAAAGGTTGAAGTCTCTTTGTTTTGGATGTTCCAGGTTATATCATGCGACCTTTAGCTGCAAAGTGTCCCATTTGTAGAATTCCAAAATCTAAGAACTTTGCATATCTAGTGTCGAAGATGAAGTTTAACAAACAAATTTTAATTTCGTATGCCGGTGTACATCATTTTTGCACGCACGCACGCCATTTTCCTAAAGCAATGATTACGATAGTTTTTAGACTTGTCCAAGTCAAATAGTAAGAGCAGATAAATCATCAAAAGATTTAAGTACGTTCATTTCAGTGGTATTACTAATGTAAAATTTGAGATTCGTAAAAAATTAGCGAACGGCATCGTCTAACAGAAGAACAATTGAGTATATGGGGAACCGACGTTTTATGCGCAATAGCCAGGCACTCTGTTAGTCTCCTTCGCAGCCGTTGTTTGGGCTCGTCACGCTACGGGGAGGGAACGCTGCGTGACGAGCCCAAACAACGGCTGCGAAGGAGACTAGCACTCTGTATACATAGCATGTGCATTTGAATAACAATACTTTTACATTCTAAGCCTCACATTCACGTAAAAAAATCCTTTGCCTGAGTATAAACATCCACACGAAGCCAAGGATGGACAAAGTATTGTTATTCAAACGTGAGCGCCATTTATACAAAGTGCCTCTTGGCGCGACAATACAACAGTTTGTTTTCTTTTATCCGCTTGGGAAACCAGCGCAACTGCGATAAAACTGGATCTGAATTCAAAACTACAAGGCGTACAAACTAAAAAATTTATCAGGAACGATGTACCAAAGAACCAGTCCATCCTTCTCTAGTGTAGTGGTCTCTTACTTACACATAACGATTTGAACCTCTTCAGGTACCATACTCATCAGAACAAACCGAGTATCCAGGATTTTCAACGAAAAGCTTCTCCAAACAGGGGCCATTAATTGCCTTGACAACCATTGGCAGCTGTTCATACTAGGATGTCTGCTGACCACTGAGCTCGTGCTCTCAGTTGCATGGGTTTTTGGTTCTTCAACTCCAGTCTTTCCAGAAGTAATTTACTCCCAAGCTTCAAAAGACGCGTCGCTTGTCTGCAATCTGGGCGGAAGTCAAATTGGGTTCTCTTTGTGGCTAATTTATAACGCAGGCCTGGTCGTCGTGTGCACGTATCAGGCTTTCCTCGTGCGCAAAGTTCCCCAGAATTACAACGAGTCGAGATTAATAGCGTTCAATATGACTACAATATGTATCACCGTGCTTGTTTATATCCCATCTTACATGGGCACCTCTGCTTGGTATCGCACTGTTATCTCAAGTTTCATGTTTATTTTTCTCGGCACTCTAACTTGGGCTAGCATCTTCGCACCGAAGATTTATATTATTCTATTTCGACCGCACAAAAACATTCCCATGCGACCATCTGTTAGTTCTATCACGCTGGGAGTCATCACGCCCTCGCCCACTGGCACACTGATCAGCAACCTTAGTGATCAGAACATGCGCAGTCGGCAGAACTCATTAACTCCAAACGAAGATGAACCGTGGGAAGGTCTTTGGGCAAAATTTGACTCGGAACGTGATGTGAATGAAAACGAGGCGTCCAATGAACAAGATGAGTCTTGGAAGATGTCAGAAGCTCAGCATGACGACGAATTCGACGAATATTGCGAGGAAAAACAGAACGAGAGCACAGAAATGCAAACGAGAACTAATAATTCACCAGAGCTACAACATGAAAATTGTAAAAAGATGCCACAAAAGAAAACGTCTGTAGTACATTTTGAAGATGAACTGACCACAGAACACGTCGAGGCCAAAGAAAAACAAATCAGTCTCAGGAGAAAGTCGAGTTCTGCCCAGGGTGGAATATTAAGGAAACCTTATACCTCAGAAAATCTTGAAAACTTTAGTAATGGCTTAGGGCCAAAGAAGAAAAAGACGTCACTCGTCCGCTTTCAGGACGAAGTGGCAAACTTCGAAGCTAATTTCCCAGACTGCCATAAGTCCACGCTTCCCGCCAGTAGAGAAGAACCCGATCAAGGTCCCAGTTTCAATGAGAAAAGTCTGGATGAAGAGACTGGTAACGAAAAACAAGCGTATTGTACATGTGTTACGAGTCTTCCCGAAAAACTCACGGCAAACAGTGTTGCGGAGCACGGAAGAAAAAGAAAAATTTCCGTTTTCTCGTTTCAGTAACAGCACAAGTTTGAAATTGCCAGATCGAACTTACCTAAGCTTAAATCTAATGCCGTGATATACAATGTAAAATGAAGAACTGCATTTACGACTGGTTAATTTTTCCGTTCAGTTTACAGGAAGTGTGGTTACTTATCTTCGTTCTAATATACTCTTTTAATAAAATGTGTCACAAAGTTTATTTTAATTTTTCCGGTTGTCACGATTGTTGTCAAATTCGAATATTCCGGTCCTTACTTCATCTAATTTCGTCTGTTTACATGGAGAGTTAATTTCCGCTGTCAGCTAAAACAACGTCGTTTACTTCCTGCTTTTATTCTAACATTTTCATCCAAGTTATATCAACATACTCTACAACATACTCTGAGCCAGTTCGTAGAATTGTGCTACAGTACATGATAAACTTTAGTCACTATACTTGAACGGACTAGACGTTGGGAGAATGGCACTAGTTCATGACGTCAGTATCTCCTAGGAGAACTTCGTTCCCAGTGCCTTTAATCTCTCTTCCTCTCTTTGCCGTAAGAGAAAAAGCTCTGTGAACGGAAAGCTAAATGACGAACGCAATCAACAGTTATAGGAAAAGGAAAATTGCGCCCGTGTTTACATAGTCTAATGCAAGCACAAGATAAGTTTTTGCGGAATCGAAAATTCTCGAGCTCTCCTAACTTTCCCCTGTATTTGCGTTAAGCTATGTTAACAAAAAGTGGCTGTTTCCCATTTCCTTTATGAAGAAAAGCCGACAAAATGAAGAAAGATAAAAGGGTGTTTAAGAAGCCTCAAGCCCTCGTGCGCGACACAAATTTTATGAAGCTGTTTGATCAAAATTTAGGCAATATGAGAGCTCTGCCCCGGGGAAAAAAAGGACATAATAATTTTTTATCTACACTAGGGTATAGCTTCGATTTTTAATCAATATATAGTGCGTGTAGTGCATGAGAACTTTGGCTGACTATATTTTAACGGTTAATTATTAGACTGAAGTCTATTTGCATGATTTAAAATAAGGAATAACATGTTGTTTGAAACAGTTCATGTTGTTAATTTAGTTCTTTACCGCGGGCATTCAATAAAACCTATTGGGCTGTTTATCAGGCTTTACATTAACGAAGAGAAAGTACTATAACTCAGCATATGAAAATACAGCTTTTATTAAAGTTTAAAAATCAAATTGCTTTCTATTTGAACTGAGTAAACAAAAAAAGAACCGAAAATGGAATAATTTACATGAACTCCATTAACATTGACAGTGATTTGAGGGGATTGTTCTTCCACAAAACCTGAAAACAGTGCCTTAAAATGCTGGGTACAATTCAGATTACTGTTTTAAGGAAGCTAGAGATAAAATAAATCTCAACGCATTATACGGGATAGAACTGGCTTGTTTTAGAACTTTCAAGCATGTATTTGCAAATGATATTGTGTGGTTGATATGCCTACCGCCGCAACTAGAAGTTAAACGTCTTTTCGACGATTTCGTGGATCGAGGATTCTTCATGTAATTACAAAAAAAAACGCACAAAAAACTCTTACATGCCTACCTAAAGCGATCAGCAAACAGTTTACAGTACAGAAAAACTTGTGATGAGGATTTTACGTTTGGAAAATGACGGAAAATTTGGACTGCAGTGAAATAAGATTGCCACTTTGATTACACTGACCAAGCGCTTCAAACCATCATTACGGGAGCTTTGTGAATGATCCCCCGGCGTAACTTCCAGAGTAACGCATGCTCTCTTTTTTTCGCGTATTATTTCAAAGGGCCACAAGCGCGAACGCAGGTCAGCCCGACTAACAAAAATTCAACACCGCGCCACCCACTCGCGTGGGAAACGCGCGAAGCTCAGCCTGTGTGTGCGTGGTGAGGTGGCCTCGCTTCGGGAGAACTGCCTTCGTGATCACAGTTACTCCAGTGCATTGTAAGTATGGCAAAACTTCTCAATTGTCTTGCTTTTATAGCCCTGTCCAAGACACGCTATTGTGGGAGGTCTGCTTGTCGTCATATAAGGTCTTTCCTGTCATCCAATTGGAGAGAGAGTCCCGTTTGCGCAGGCCCAATCAGATCAAAGGAGATTGCGTGCGGTGCCGAAAAAAGCGGTTTCCGTCTATAACGATTTTCAATCTTTCTGCCTAGGACGAAATGCCTGATGGTTGGAAAAAAGGGGCGGTTTCCCCCAGATGAACCATAACGCCATAGCGAGTACTTTTCTACCAAGCAGTCTTGACATTTTACCACTGTCCTTCTAATTATAATGAAAACAAGCTAATCGCAGGCCGTTACAACATCCACCTATGCAGTATACCAAATTGCTATCTTTCATAGAAATCATGGGACTTGTTCAATGGAAAACGTGTCTTTCAAATTCAATAATGACACAATCAAAGGCATAATATTATTATGTACATTTTATACCGCGATATGCATAGTTAATTCAGATCCGTCTAGAAAGGATGCAGTTTTCAATTAAGCGTACTGGAAAAACAAATAGAGACGTTAGACGTTCAAATATTATGACCCTATGTTGTTTATTTTTTCTTAATCAGATTGCGTTTAGTCTTTAGACGAGCTACTCGATTGGAGCAATAAGGCAATAGATATCATCTTCATAATCTGCTTGTAGCCCTAAAAAGATGATCTAAGCACATAATTTAGGGTTCCAATGAAAATAGAGTATCTGAAGAAGTAGCTATCAGATTACCCTTTCTATTTGAATACTTGAGCGTTTTATTTATACAGGAGAGACGTATTTTTACGGATTAATCAGTAATAGCACAAGGAAATCAGTAATTTAATAGTCCAGCCTTTAATCAGAAAAATCTTCGTGCATATTTTACAATTTTTGCTCTGGGTTATCACAGAATCCACAAATAACTTTCCTGTCGCATCGTTGGTATCAATCAGACATGAACAGGCATGGGAAGATGTTGAAAGAGGTGCCTTAAAACTAGCGCCAAATTAACGTACCAGGGTGGTAATTCATCTTTTAACTTTTCTAGCCTGCGTAGCGGCGGTTTCGTTGGGGTTAACGCGCGTGAGTAAGCAGCGAAGTCGCGATAACAAGCGGCGAAGCTACGAGGGGCCCTGGAAGGATAAAGCGAAAAAACACCGCCGGTTTTTCGTTTTTTCCTCCCTAGGCCCTTTGTGGCTTCGCCGCTCGTTATCCTCGCGCGCGCGTTACATAACCGCCAGCTACGCAGGTTGTGACTTTTCCGCCTCTTTTTGCGTCATTTATACAGATTAGGCAATTGTAACACAAAAATGCCATTTCTGCTCAGTACAAGACATAATTAATGTTTGGTCAGTCGCTAGTAAGAGGTAATGTGTATTTATGTATGTTTGTTTGATTGATTGTTTGTTTCTAAACGAGAACAGCCACAAAACGGCAAATCAGAATCAACCACCTTCTCTTTATACTCCGTGTATGAAGTTAAATTGAAAAATTTTTAAACAATTTTTACTAAAAGGTTATATTTTCCCGCAGGCGCCACACTAGACGCATTTCCTAACAACATGAAACCCCGCACATTGCATTGATACGAAATTCTTGGCCCCAGGGCACTCTGTTTCGCCGCTGTCAGCTCCTGCCGCTGTCCAAAGGAATCGACGACTGACTACCTACCTATCTAGATACAGCAAATCATAGTTAATAGACTGAAATGGTTAGCCAGGAAGCCCGGCAAACATCAAAGGAGCAAACAAAGAACCCAAAATTTAGGTTGGAAGGTCCATGACTGTCCACATCTTTTTTTTGTGCTCATATACTATGCATGAATTACGTAATCGCAATGTTTTTTTTTTAATTGCAAATACACACAGTAATACAATACAGTAATACATACAAATACAGATAAATGAAAGTAAAACAATAATAATAATAATGAAATACAATAAAATAATAATAATAATAATACAGAAAAAACAATACATTACAAATCTTCACGCTACTTTACAATGCCAATAAAGAGTGATTAGCTCGCTACAGTGCAGTAAGAAGAAAACAAACAAAATATATATATTAATGAATAAAAAGGCAAATAAGCAAAAAGATATGCAGGCCCGTTGATGACATCTCCAAGGATGAGAGGGTGGTGGCATGCCGACAAAATGTCAGGGGATATCACAAATCTTTCACATTAGATTTTCTTAAATAAAAGTACACAATAACTCCCATTTCTTTGGAGGAGTGCTTTTTGATATCGCCTCTGTCTCATACATGAGTTTAATATATCGACGAAACGCTTCCATACGAGGGACATTTTCTTTCGTTTTGCAGAGCCAAATAAAATGTCTGGCAAGTAGGCAGCAAAAATTGATTTGGTGATGGTGTTTAGACGAATCAGGTGTTAAACCCAGTGCAACAGTGCGCTCCAATGAACTATTGTTTGGAAAAATTTTGCATTGCGTCAACCATGATGTCAGATCAATCCAGAAAGAAGCTGTTTTAGGGCATTTCCAGAAGAGGTGAAGTAATTTTTCAGGCTCTTCGAAGCAGAAAGAGCACTTAAAGTCATCCTTAATTCCGATTTTAAACAAGAAACCGTTAGTTGATATTTTTCGGTGCAGAAATTTAAATTGAAACTCTTTAAGTTTAGTGCTTTTTGTGCACTTTGAAGCTAACTGGTACTCTCTCGCCATTTAATATCTTCAGCATTGTTGATTTCACAATCTTTCATCCATTTCTGTTGGCTTTGGGTCGGAGCAATAGATTTAACTGCAATAAGCTTGGAATATACCAGTCGGGTTACGCTTTGTGTTGTCAGTAATTTAGTAGAGAACTTTTCATACTCAGGACTATTGTCTACAAAATTGCTTTTGTGCGTATTCCAGGTGTGTTTGAGTGCGGACAACAGGCCGTAATATTTCAAAGGACATGCATTGAGATTGTATTTAGTTCTTAGTTCATTTAAAGACAGGAAGTTGTTTGAATCGTTTTTCAAATGTTTAACTTTTGTTATCCCCTTGATAAACCATTCCTTATAGAAAATAGGGCGGTTATCAATTCTAATTAGCGAGTTATACCATAAGCTCTGATCAAGAAACTGTTTCTCAGAGGTTATGTTATCTTCGAAATTAATATCTGACCAGATGGTCAAGATTTCCCTTACAAGACTATTTGAAACTTTTGCAGCGCTGGTGATATCTTTCTTGTTTAAATTCCCTGTAAGAGCTGTTTTACCTCCAAGTGTTTCTAGTTCTAAGTCAAAGAAAGTTTTCCATTTCCCTTGGTTGTTATCATCAAGATATTTTTTAATCCAGGTGGCTTTTAGTGACTTATTGAAAGACTGAATATCAATCATTTTAAGACCCCCGTTTGGGTAGTCATTGATCATCACACCTCGCTTGATTTTGTCGCCTTTTCCGTTCCATAGAAATGAGTAGAAAAGTTTGTTTACTTCCTTGATGATGCTTTCATCTGTACGTAATGGAGATAACACGTACACAAGTTGAGAGGCCGCTAGACTTTTTAACACAGTTATTTTTCCAATGAGTGTAAGTCTACGGTACTTCCAGCAGTTAAGAGTGTTCCGAACTTTAGTTAATTGGTCTTTGTAATTTAATGTTATCGTTGCTTCGGGTTCAACTGAAATCCATACACCTAAGGTTTTAACTTTATTTTTTGGCCATTTAAAGTTCCTTTCTGGAATTACTATTTGGTCGCTTGCAGTGTTAGACCCGATCCAAAGGACTTCTGTTTTTTTATCATTAAGTCTTAGTCCAGAAACGTCTCCAAACCTATCGAGAACGTTAAGAGAGGCTTCCAAAGATTTCTTTGATCCATCCAATATAAGTGTCGTGTCATCTGCGTATTGACTTATTTTGATTTCTCTTTGTTTGACAAGGATACCCTTGATATTTTTGCTTTCTCGGATTACTTTAGCTAGTGTTTCAACTGACAAGACGAAAAGGTAGGGCGAGAGAGGACAACCCTGTCTAACCCCTCTTTGGATTTTGAAGAAGTTACTCGCCCATCCATTGTTCAAAACACAACTTTCCACGTTACCATAAAAAAGATTCATCCAATTAATGACGCTATCGCCAAATCCGAAATATTGAAGAGTTTTCCTAATGAAAGGCCATTCCACTGTATCAAAGGCTTTTTCGAAGTCTAGGAAAAGAAGTAGTCCAGATATGTTGTTTTCTTTTGCATAACATATAACCCTGTCAATAAGTCGAATATTTTCTCCTATAAATCTACCTTTCATAAAACCTGTCTGGTCATTGTTGATAAGGTTTGGGAGGACATTTTTAATGCGGTTTGCGATTGACTTTGCTGCTATTTTGTAATCGCAGTTAAGAAGAGTTAAAGGTCTCCAGTTTTTAATTAGATAAAGCTCTGTATCTTTTTTAGGAATAAGTTTGATAATACCTCTTCTTTGGGTTGTCGACAACTGTCCAGATTCGTATGAATAATTTAGTGCTCTGATAAGCGTAGCAGATATATCGTTCCAAAAAACCTTGTAAAATTCAGCTGGTAGTCCATCAGTTCCCGGGGTCTTATTCGGATCCATATTTCGAAGGGCTTCTAGGCATTCCTTTTCGTTTAGAGATCCTTCGCATGTTTCCTGTTCATCCTCTGTGAGTACTGTATCATTATCTTGCGTGAAAAATAAAGACATGTCTTCTGGATTAGACGTATTAAATTTAGATGTATACAAATTTTTGTAGAAGGTCACGCATTCAGTTAAAATTTTCTCATCTGTAGTGATGAAATTATTATCATTTGTTTTGAGTTGGCTTATTGTCCCCTGTTTGTATTGACGTTTTTCCAGATTAAGAAAATATTTCGTGTTTTCCTCTCCTTCGTTGTGCCATTTAGTTTTTGATCTTAGAATTGCGCCTTTGGTGCGAAATTCTATGATTTTTTCCAGCTCACTCTTTTGTTCCTCTAATTGTTGTTCGAGGTGTAAGTATTGCGTGTCTTGATCAACTTGCAAATTATCTATTTTCTCTTCTAAATTAGCAATTGTTTGTTCTATTTCTAGTTCCCGCTGATTGGTCTTTCTTATTTTAGTCTTTGCATAGTAGAGCGACTTTTCACGCACTTTAAGTTTTATCATCTCCCAAAGTAACGCGGGGTTTACCGAGTCGTCATTTTTGTACTCTTCAAGAGTTGCCTTGATAGTTGATTTGATCTGATTTATATAATCAATTTCAGTTAGAAAGGATGTATTCAATTTCCAGAAGCCTGGTCCCCTTGGATTTGAGTGTTGTGCTAAACTTAATGTAATCATCGAATGGTCTGTTTTATAGCCTGCCGTAATATCCGCAAGGATGGTGTTACCTAATAAGCCCTGACTGACTAAGAAAAAATCCAGCCTACAATGTACTTTTGGACGCCGCTGTCTCCATGTGTATCTGTTGCTATCCGGATTTAGGGTTCTCCATATGTCTAACAATTCTAGTTTTTGGCAGAATTCTTCAAGAACTCTTAAACTTTGATGATGCGTTTTAGCAATGCCGCCTTTCTTGTCTGTCTCTAAATCAAGTACAAGATTAAAGTCTCCTCCTAGGACTATATCTTCACACTCAAAATCTGAAATGTGGCTAAACAAATCCTGAAAGAAAGCTGGTTTGTCTTCATTTGGAGCGTAGATGTTGCCCAGCGTAAAGCACCTTTCATTTACTTTGATGTCACATATAATGAAACGCCCTGATGGATCAACGAAAAGTTTCCGAATTTGTAAATTGGAGTTGTTGTTGAAAAGAATGCATACTCCTGCTTTGTTGCTACTGTAGGTGCTAAAAATAGTTTGGTAGCCCCATTCCGCGGCCCATAAATGATTGGAATTTTCAGTGCAGTGTACCTCTTGCAGCATATAAACTGAAAATTGTTTCCGTCGAAGCCAGTTAAACACCTCTCTGCGTTTCACATTATCTCTAAGTCCCCTGACATTAAGAGAAGCTATTGTCAATGCCATGGGATTTTGCATAGAACAATTCTCTCATGCCTTGGTGTCATCATCGGGGTCCAAATTCTGTCTGCTATATGGTAATTAGTTCTAAGGTAACTGAATAAACAAAAACATAAAATCTTTTGACTTGAAAGCGATGTAATTTGGGGAAGAAAAAGCAAATCTGTCAAAAGAATTGCTACTAGATATATATATTCACGGCAAACGAAAATAGCGAGTTTAGCTACCAGTAGGTGGGAATAAACACAAAAAACGGAAAAAGAAGGAAACGTTTCAATAAAGTAGCTAACCAAGGACATAAAGACACTGTAATTATCAGTTCGGGCCGTATCCATTTCTGGATATCGGTTTCGTGCGTTGTGATTGGCTGAGGTCAAAACCAAAACAAGGTAAATTTGGTCGAGAGATACTGGACACGAGTAGAAGCTGAACACTTTTTTAATGGCCGCCATTTTGTAATTAAATGCGGCAAACGATCGAAAGAAAATTCCGAATAAAGACTCATGTTAAGATTGGAACATAAGCATTTATTCATTTTAAACATTCAACATTTAAGTCTTCTTCATTTTCGCACTCTGGAAGAGTAGAGCGGATTTTCTCCAGCACAAATTGTTCAAACTCTCGCGGTCCTTCCACCAAAAGCGTCGCAGGAATGTATGCCCCTCTGCCAGCCTGTTTGTTCCTGGAGAACTTTTGAAAGGAGCTTGGCCTGGAGGTAGTTGTCGGTTCTCCGTTGATTTCCCTAATTTGAGTTATGAGTAATTTGAGTAATGTGCCCCTAATCCAAAGACAAAGCAGAATCACCTTTGTCTCTGATGAAAACATTTCCTCAAATCAGTTAACTGTTAATTGTAAAACTATTCCAGACCATAACCTCACTTACGACATTTATTGTTTGTCTCAAACTGTTAATCTTCTCAATTATAACATTTTCACACTAATAACGTTCAGGGGTGGACATTATGGAGAGGGGGTGATGGTATTGAACAGTACAAGAACTGACCATGTATAGTAAGGTGGTCTAGACTCTTTGGACTTTTTTGTTTCTTGTCAACCTGTCAGAGGGAAATTCATATTACACATGAAGTTTAAACAGGTTCCTGTTTTTAACAATTAAGTCACTATACATGTAAACAATAAATTTAAAATGTCCAGATTTCAGAGTAATAATTGCACGATATTAGAAACAAGAATTATGAATACAGCAGTTAAAATGCCTTTTGTTCATGTTAGTTTACGTAGTTTTAAAATACAAAATCAGAACTGGCAAATTTTAAACATGTCCTGTTTGTACATATATGCATACAGATGGATAGCACAAGAATATATGCCATGATAATTGAAATAAAAGCATGTTTGGATATAATATCTGTTAACTTTCTATGCTCCGGTTGTTTACATAATAAACAATGGGAGGAAGGCAATTTCTAATCTAACATTTTGGCCAATAACACACTGTGGTGTTACATAATAATTACAGTCACACCCATCACCAAAAATTTTGCTATCCCATTTACTCAGGTGACTTGTAGTGTAAGACCCCTTGGAAACCTTCAGATTGAAATGTGGGTATCAGACTGAGTACAAAGTTCCCCTTTTCAGCCCTAGAGGAAAAATTGTAGATTATCATGAGTATCAACAAGTTTTTCTTTGAGTTCCCCTTTCTAATACTCAGAAACCAACCCCTTAAAATATTCTCTGTAGTTTTATGTACCTAAATTATTACATTTCCTGGAAATGGCCGGCTAGCCAAGTTTCTGTTTCGAACTAACAACTCCTACATGTACATGTACATGTAAACAGTAAAAAAAAAAATGGTGAGTAAGAACCTGCATTTTCTTAAGTTTGCCTTAACTGGTTCTTATGTAAATGGTAATTAACACAAATTAAGGCTATTTTGGTTCTTAATATGTTTACTTATTATTTCTTGCAGAAAAATATACCTTGTTGCTAATAGAAGTTTTGAAAGAATTTCCCTATATGAAAGTTGTACACCGTTTAATTTATATTCACATGATTGTAACAATAATATTTTTCCTGATTTTCAAAATTAGCATTTACATTGCAACTACAGTGATACCGCTCCTAGGGGTCTCCAAAGAGGATCCAGAACCTTGACTTATCTCATTTCCCTTGAAATTAACCATTTTTAATCGATTTTAGAAAAAAAGAACCTCTTTCCAAATTTTAGGCTTAAAAAATCTTTATATAATTATAGGGTGCCTAACTGGTCAATCTAACAGGTTCTTAAAAAATAGGTTCTAACTCACAGGTTTTTACTGTACATGTACATGTACATCTCCCAGGGAAGTTTGATTTTGAGTCATCCTATACTTCGTGCTTGCCAAACCCCAATGATCCAAAGCAGTGGTTGACATAAAAAATGTATACCACCAATGGCCAAGCTAAAAAAAATGCTTGGGCTTACATTACTGAAATCAGCAACAATACTTAAATTGAAATTTAACTTTAACTGAAACTCATACCCTAGGGAGGACCTCCCATATAAAAGTGACAGGGGGTGTTACTACCCGCTTAGTTCTGCGCTCTTCACTTGCTTACACAACTTTCAAAAAGTCCAGAATTTGAAAAGAGGGTAGTAATAAAATATAGTAAGAATAGATTAAAGCCTAACCTATCTGTCAACTCACAAAGGCTGGCATAAAAAATTATACAGAAATCAGTTCATGTTGAATCAGTTTCTCCCTCTTCCTCAAAGATACATGCTGCTTCTTGTGTCTCTTGATTTTGTATCTGCTCCATAATCTCACTGTACAGCAAAAGAAGGGTTTCCTTTTTTGCTTTACTAGGCTGAGCTTTGAGAATCTCCAGTTTGCTTGACAGTGGCTCCCTTGTCTCCTTGTCAATAATCAAAAGAAGCTTTTCAACTATTCTTCTAAAGATTTCATCTTTAGTTGCATTCCTTATGTCTTCTGCCACAGCTCTGTCTTCGATAGTCACATAAAGCACTTGTAACTGGGCGTCTGCTCTTTTTTTGCTGTCAATGAACTGTGTATGAAGCAGGTTTCTTCTGTAACTCTTCAGAATTTCTTCATAATTCTTCAAGTCACTGTCCAGTTCAGGGCCATCCAAGGACGTTATGACATCTGACAGCCCTCTTTGCAAAAACCTTTGAAGGACAATCAATCAAATTAACACAAGTCAGGAGTGCTGCATTAGGTCTACTAGTCCACTGGGTGTAGTAAATGTAATACAGGCCTGTATTCAGACAATTGCACCATTAAGTTCATCCCAAAGGTAACATATAGGTTATGGCTTCTAGCTTTTAATACATATTATTTGAAGAACCAAATATAGACCCAAAGGGCCGAGAAAAATTATTTTCGAGATGGGCCCTCCTTATTTTAGGCCCTGGATTATTGGGCCCCCCACATAGCTGAAGATCTAGATCTGCTACTGCAGATACGTGTAGCAGTAGCTTTACACAAATGTAGTGTTAGTACCACTTACTTCTCTTTTCTCAACTTAAGGTGGCTCGACTGGGTTTTTTAGGGGCAACACCGCTCAAGTTTGAGAACTAACCAGACTGTCATTAACAATGCCATCGAAAAACTATCACCACAGCTGAATTAGGTAAAGATGAAAATTTGTTATGACCAGTGTTATTTTGACATCGGAGTTGTCATAGCAACGTAATGACGTCATCACGTCTATCAATTTCGTTCGTATTGCTCGGCACCAGGAGGTTTTTTCGGAAATCGCTCAAGGGAGCATGTACCTCCTATACCTGCCTCAATGTTGGCAAAGTTTGAACAAATTCTGTGAGAGCGTTATCGAAATTTTTGGGGATGAAGTTTCGAGGGTCATAAATACAGTAAAAAACATACTATTGAGATAATAGGGTAATATCTGAAGAACACGACGCGCTTTGGGAATGCAGTTTCATCTCATAGTAGTTTGATGCCATTTAAAATTGTGTATTCAAAATTATGGGGATCGCCACGACCGATTGCGAAAAAAACGGATTTGATGAGCGTGCATTCAGGTGCTCTTCTTGCCACTTTTGTAAATAATTTGGTCTACACCTACAAATGTGATAATTATTTGGAAACCGCTCGATGAATTTTTTTAAAAAGTTGTCAATCTCGAGTTTTGTCATCAGTTTATATGGCCTGCAAGTTTCAAGGTCATTGAAAACATGTAAGACAATAAAATCGGGGCTCCAATGTACTACTTTTTTCTCCCAGATTTTGTGTTTACAAGTGAGTGTCCTCATTATTCACGGGCATTGTATTCAACTTTCATTTTCACGTGCACAACTCAGCAAAAAATTCATTTGCATTAAACAGAACGCTCAATTGCTTTCTAAAAATGTTCGGGAAACATGCTGATATGACTTGAAAACTGTAATAATATTTGTTACGCCATTAGACTGTAATACAGCAATGCCGAGGGTCTCTTTCTCCAGGAAACGAAAAGCTATTTTTGTGTAGAACAACAGATCAGGAAAAAAGTCTAAACTCACTGATAAAATGCAAATGAATTTTTTGCTGAGTCGTGCACGTGAAAATGAAAGTTGAATACAATGCCCGTGAATAATGAGGACACTCACTTGTAAACACAAAATCTGGGAGAAAAAAGTAGTACATTGGAGCCCCGATTTTATTGTCTTACATGTTTTCAATGACCTGGAAACTTGCAGGCCATATAAACTGATGACAAAACTCGAGATTGACAACTTTTTAAAAAAATTCATAGAGCGGTTTCCAAATAATTATCACATTTGTAGGTGTAGACCAAATTATTTACAAAAGTGGCAAGAAGAGCACCTGAATGCACGCTCATCAAATCCGTTTTTTTCGCAATCGGTCGTGGCGATCCCCATAATTTTGAATACACAATTTTAAATGGCATCAAACTACTATGAGATGAAACTGCATTCCCAAAGCGCGTCGTGTTCTTCAGATATTACCCTATTATCTCAATAGTATGTTTTTTACTGTATTTATGACCCTCGAAACTTCATCCCCAAAAAT